>JALIGW010000001.1:25760931-25818431 GCA_023053685.1 Diadophis punctatus similis
TTTCAAATCTGCCAATAAATCATCTTCAAACTGAATTATGTTTCTGGACCATATAGGAAGAGGAATCTTAGTGGCTTGGAGAGGCAAGGAGGAACTTCCCTTACAGGGTAGGGGAGCGAATAATCATAGTATCTGGCAAAGAGGAAAACTTCAAGGACTGTCACATCAGATTAATCAACTGGGCAACTAGCTGTTTGTACTGTGTTCTCCCTCACATATCTCAGCAGGAAGAGAAGGAGGCTTAGTAGTGGGGAGGGGCGTTCTGGCCGTTGTTGGGTGGCATGGATTACCGTATTTTTGGGAGTATAAGACGCACCTTTTTCCTCCCTAAAAGTGGCTGAAAATTTGGGTGCGTCTTATACTTTGAATGTAGCTTTTTTTCCAGCCCTAACTAGGTGCTAACAGATCTTCCCAGCTCTTACCTTGCAGGCTCTTTCATTGTTACTCTCTCCAAATAATGTTTTTCCAGCCCTAAGTCTTTGCAGAATTTTTTTTTTCATTGCTCTACTTGCTCCGAATAAGTTTTTTTCTAGTCCTAACCAGGTGCTATCTATCTTCCCAGCTCTTACTGGCTTGCAGGCTTTTTCATTGTTACTCTCTCCGAAGAAGGTTTTTTAAAGTCCTAACCAGGGGATAAAATAATGTGCTGAAGCTGACCAGACTAAGGACGCTAGCCAGATGAATACCTGGTAGGCAGATTTTCCCCCCCTATTTTCCTCCCCAAAAACTAAGGTGTGTCTTATACTCCGGTGCGTCTTATACTCCAAAAAATTCGGTAGTATTCTCTTTTTCTCTGTTACTAAGTCTTTTAAATCGATCCCAGCATTGGTGTACCAAATAGCAACAAGTGCATCAGCAGCATCTTAATTCCATGTCCTCTCTCCTCTCATTACTTCTGGCACTCCTGGATCTGGCTGGCTGAGGCACAGACAGTCCCTTTGCTTTGAGGCCCGCCTGTGTACATATGTGGGTACACGCACACACACACACACACACACACACAACCCTTGATTGGAATGCCTTGCATAATCAACCAGGAGCAATCAGCAGCTTCAAGTATTTTATTTATCTTTTCATGGTTATACAGCGAAACCTCTTTTCCTCCTGGCAAGAGACAGGAGCATCTGAGCCACTCAGCCAGACTGCATATGGAATGTGTGGCAGGCAGCCTGACATGTCTTCCCACCTGCAGGAGATGCCAGAAGAGCAGTGCCAGTGCCACTAGGAAATAGAACACTACTGTGAGAAATACAGTATTAATCTACGGTCCAGTGAAATCCAGCAGGTACAGCTTTCAGGATGTTGCTCACACGATCCCGTCATACCCGTGAACCCCACACTTCCGGCCTGCCACCTGGCATCCATGGGTTAATGCTGCAGGAAGTGTTTTTCCTGCCACAGAAAATGAGAGATCAGTTTAGCTTTAGGACAGATGGGCATAATTGCTGTTCTTTAAAGTGCAGGAGATGGAAGGATGACGGTCAGGAGTTTCCTCGCCATTCAGATCTGCTTCTTGATGCTATTAGGTAGTGGTTTGTTGTGCAGCTTAAAAGTATTGTGTCCAAGACACAGAAGCAATTGCAAAGGGTTCTGCCATTCATGCTATACCTACAGGAAAATGGGAAGCACCCCGAACTTACCCTTGCTTAGAGCCAGGATCACAGCAGCGTTGAATGTGTCTCCAGCCCCCAGAGTGTCCACAACGGTTTCAGGGGAGAATGCATCTGAATGCACCAGCAGCCCATCTGGTCCCATAGCATCAGCTCCGTACTCAGCCCAAGCACAGATCAAGGTAGCTCTAGAAATGGAATACAGAAACTAACCTATGTAGTGTTTTGGATTCATCAAATGAATAAATACAAATTAGTACACAAGCAGGCAGCTGCGTGACTGTATTCCTTGAATGCAATATTCCAAACCAGGAAAAAGTAAAGATGCTTCCAGGTGTTGCTGAAAGGTGGTACATTTTCACACCTGTCTGCTCCATAGTATTTTGGCGGGACTGAATCCAAAGCACTGGATAGCACTAATGGATACTTTCCTCCCTATTAACTTCCATACAAAACATTCTCTGTTCCAGCTATTTGGGACCTCAACAACAAATCTGAAGGAGTGTGAGTTACTGCTAGAGACGTTGCCATATAATTGGGGAGGCTGACTTTGTTGATTGTCCACCCATTCTAATAATGTGCCCAGGCAAGAAGCTGAACGTGTCTGGGCTTTCCTTTCAGCTTTCAAAAGGGAAGTCTGTGCAACTCAGCCTTTGCCCTAAACAGAAAGAAAGAGAGGATAGACCTTAAGGGAACACTAGATAGGAAGGTTTGATATAAATCCAATCAATAAAGTATTAAAAGAATTGTGCTTCTGATACAGGATTGCTAACTAAAGCTGCTGCAAAAGATATTGTGCAACAAGCATTTAATCTGATTTGGAGGTATTGGCTTGTAGCACCAATTCAACCATGATCGGTACAGTACTGGCTTAGCATGGTATGAAGTCATCCTATTGCAGTTTATTCAACAAGACCCAGTTATACATGGTTTAGCACAGTCTGTGTGTGACTTCAGTCTGAACTTAGCTGCTAACAAATATCTCTAAAGCTGCTGGAAAAAAGAGTCTTCTCCAATTCATTAAATGACTTGTGATTTGAGGTTTCTTACAATTGGTGAAGTTGGTTGAGATGACCTCTAAAGGGCTCCCACTTTTGCCTCTGAGATTCTCTTCAGTCTGCTATTCTTATTTCACACCACCCCTAATAACTGGTGAAGGATCCAGGTTTGTCCCCATGTTTTGGTTCCCTCCTACCCTGGCTTCAAACGCCCATAGAGCCCCTTCACAGCCTCAGGAGCTGAGTAGAATCCAAACGTCTTGGCCACATCTTTGCTGACAAAGACCTAGAAGAAGAGAACCACAACAAAGTCACCACTTTTTTGCTGGGCCTTATTACGTAGTATCTCTGGGTGATCAGATAGTAAGTGCCTCCGAGTGCTATGTATGAAGAAAATGACAGAGTCTCAAGAGCATTGGAGTGTATTCTGGCTAGACGTTTAGAGAATTTCATTTCACAGCTGTAGAGATCCCCCAGGAATATTGCTGTTTACGTCTGTGTGCACACAAAACTCATCTGCAGAAAATCTCTGGAAATGAGTGACTGAAACAGTACTGTTGATTCAGGAAGTGAACTCAGAATCCTTAATAAGGATTCTAACAGGGGATGCCAGTACATCTTCAGTAGCCACAGGAGGAGGAGATGGCAAAGTCGCTCAGATCTATCCTATGAGAGGAACTTAACTGAAGGGCAGGTTGCTCTTCATCACTGATTGCTTTCTTGACCAGCCATGGTTCCCACCCACATCAACCTGCATCACGCCTTTACCTCTTGACCCCTTACCACATCTCCGTAGCAAAACAGCTGGTACAATTCTGTCCTGGTCTTTTCCACCTCCACAGATGTGGTCACTCGCTCAGATGGTGGGCAGGTTTGGTTATACTTTTCCACCTGTTGCAGCATTTTAACCTGTTCCAAAGCATTCCTCCCCTGGGAGAAAATACTACTATTAGTGACACAATCTGAGATGTCTGGATTTGATATTATTCCTGGAATTATTGATAGCCTTTGTGACCTTAGATGCCTCACCACTTATAGTAGTTGGGTCATTTGTACCTGCTACTTCCAAAATAGATACCCAGCCACTTATGGTTTGAATAGTGGGCTGTGGTGTGTTTGATGATCCAAAAAACTCCAGCGAGTATGAAATACTTTCTTTCTCAACAGTGAATAGGCACGGTTGGTATGTATTTTGAAAGTTTTGCATTAACTGTTCAGCCTATTGCCAGGTTCATCTCAAGTTTCTAGTTTTTTATTATAGACATGTTAACAAAATACTTAACTTGGTTACCTTATGAACCTATTTTCTGAGTTCACACAATGCACTGAACCATAAACTAACCAACAGGGAAGGTTCATACATGATAATTTACAGAACCATTTCATAAATCATCACATTGTGGAAACCCATTGTATGTGGTAAATGTATGGTCTAATCCTAATCAAGTGTAATCATTTATCCAGTATATTACTCTTGGTTAGGATTAAATCATTCATATGAATTCGTTAAAAGTAGATATGAACACAGCCATAGTCTCTGGTTTTCCTTGCTCTGTTGAGTTATTGGTTTCATTGGGTATTTTAGTTGTGATTACTATTTGTTTTATATGAAAATATCTCACTCAAATTTTCTTTCAGAGGTACCATTATACTGACTCAAACAAACAAAAATAGCATGCAGAAGATAGAAAGTAGGGATAGGAGGGAAGAATGGAAGATTGGCCCAAATACAGAAATAGAGCAAGCCATCCATAGAGTGCCCGCATATTGTGGAAGGGTAGTAAGTCTGACCACCACCACCTTATCACATGAACAATTGAGACCAACCCCATTTCCAGTCAAGGCCTTACCTCCCAATGGATCCACTTGTATTGAGACAGGTCAACTTTTTCAAAATCAGCCGCTGTCACATCTGGCAGATTGCTGCAATTGGGAGAATGGAAAGTGGGAAGAGGAAGACAAAGGTTTAATTAATGCAGTGTTTCCCAACCTTGGCAACTTGAAGATGTCTGGACTTCAACTCCCAGAATTCCGCAGCCAGCAAATGCTGGCTGGAGAATTCTGGGAGTTGAAGTCCAGACATCTTCAAGTTGCCAAGGTTGGGAAACACTGCATTAATGCAACAAACTGATTTCTCTTCCATCTTAAATCAGTGAAACGGTAAGCAAGTGCATACTTAACAATTAAATAAAACAGGAAACAAAACACCCATTGACTTGTTAAGCTCAAAGTGTATCCTGTGTAGCATCCTGTTTTCTTAGCAACAAACCAAATAATCTAACCAATTCAAAGGAGACATGAATTGTTTTCTTATTGCTTGTCCCGAGTTTCCAATGAATAAACATATTACCTCTGAATATGGTGGTTCAGTTATATGCAGAACTGATTTTGCAAGCTTAAAGTTAATTTCACCTCCTACTGGGAGCAATTCCAAAGTACTTCGGAGCTGCTTTGAGCTACACATCCAAAGGCTTTAAGCTGCACAGGCAGCCATCCCACGTAAGAATGTCTCTATAACTTCATTCCTTTCCCCCCAAATTTGACAAAAAGACATATGAAGAAATCTCTTGGTAGATGTATCACATACAGTTGGTATGGAATTTATTTACTTTAGAACTGTACCTAGGCATCTAACTGAACCATAACAAACTATAATATGCCAACCTCTTCCTTTGTTTCCATAACAATCTGAATTTGGAGCCATTGCTTGAGGTTAAATTGTAATGTACTGAGAAAAAAAGCAGACAGTATATACACATAAACACAAATACATTATCATAGAAAACAATGATGGCCATTAGTCTACACAGTGTTAAAAATAAAAAATAGACATGATAAAAAAGGCTAATCTCAACTGCTTGCTAAGTCTGCAATAATTGCACATGTAGTCCTAATAACTATTCAGTAATGGTGAGATTGACCTGCCTATCCTTGTTCTGCGTCTATGAACTGTCCTGGACTGTCCCTCCTTTCCTTAAGCTATTATGGCAGTAAGCTTGACTAGAATTGAGTTTGATCCTCCATTCTCAATTTGTTCCTTTTATTTCATAGTCCCCTCACTTTGAAAACACTGTCTTAGCACTAGGCCATACTTAGGAGCTTCATCTGGAGATACTCAGCATGGAAACGGAATGACATTTAATTCTCAGTCCTCATTTTTATGGATTAACTGTACCCGAAATAGATTCTGTTTTAATGATTAACCCATTAGCCTAGGAGACAAAGAGACTGCTTTGATCAAAGGCCACAAGAATCACATTCAGAAAGATGACAAGCGTGGGCCTTCTGCATGTCTCCAAATTATTAACCAGGCCTTGACACTCTATTGGTAAATGGGAGGCGGAAAGCTGCGCACTTCCCACCCCTTGAGAAAAGCTAAGGTAACATAAGCTTTTGCATATATTTTTTATTTGTTCTTTCATTCAATTTGTCTAGCCACCCATCTCAACAAGTGATTCTTGAGTAGCAATCTTAAATGGAAAAGCAATTTAACACCCAGTTACCCTATCCTATGGGAAGATGGGCGGCCAATCAATTTTATAAATAAATAAATAAATCCCCATCATACATATAAAAACTAAAATAAACAGCAGGAAAAAATCACATTTAACAGTTCCTAACACAGTCAGGAGACAAGAGCCTTCAGACATTTGGCTCCACAGGCCAGGTGCAGAACCAGGACTTTAAGGCTTTATGAAAAGCCAGCAGGGCCCTGGAGGGAGAATATAGCCACAATATAGAGCTTGGTTGTAGACACAAAACACACTAAATTTGGTCAGAGAAGGACCAGTACATAGAAAGATATAAGGTTACCCTCAGTTATTTAATTTATTTTATTTTTGTAGTTGTGCAAACCTAGCCTATACCAGGGGTAGGCAAACTATGGCTCTTTGAGGACCTGTGGACTTCAACTCCCAGAATTCCTGAGCCAGCCATGCATGCATGGCTGGCTCAGGAATTCTGGGAGTTGAAGTCCACAGGTCCTCAAAGAGCCATAGTTTGCCCACCTCTGGCCTATACGAATACTGTAGTTGATTCTTGTATCCCCTCATGACTGATTTGTCCAGCCTGCATCTCACCTGCTGTTGTCAAAAGCCCAGGTTCTTTCCTGCTGTGAGCTGGTGGGAGTCACACTTTTCTCACTCTGTGAGCCAAAAAGCTTCTTAGGGAAGGGGAAGGTCACAAGATGACACAACCATATTTGGGAAGGATAATCAAGAGTTAATATTGGCAATGGTGATTGGCAGCAATCTGGACTAAATTAGCAATTGACCAAGAATTAATAATAAATCAGATTTTAATAGCTCATGCATGGATGCTTTTATTCCTCTCCCATTGGGTGGCACCTCTGGAGGAATTGGAGAGGCATTTTAAGTCCTATTTTGACCTGCTCAAGCAACTCTTATTTCTCCCAATAAACTGGAACAAGAGCTATATTCATTTCTATGTGGTCCAAGGAATTAAGAATTGGATATGCTATTTCTTAACAAAGCTATAAGCATTACAAATGTGGTCCTGCTCTTAATGTAGAGTGGGGAATCTATTCATTTACTGGATGTTGATTCTCTGATGAGGAGGGGGTAGTTTTAATGTATCTTCCTGTTATTTTGATCGATTTTAAAAGAACAAGTTAGGTTCTTTTGGGTATCAAGCTGACCCATAAGTGTAACCTAGTCAGGGGGAAAACATCCTAGAAGAAAGCAATAGGAAAGAACTGTCATACTCTTGCCTCAAGTCAGGGAAGTCTTTACTTTTCAAAATGTTTATTGCTTCAAAATTATAATAAAAGTTAAGTCAGTCAATGTGACTCTGGGTTTCTTGCTTATTCAGCCACACTATCTATTAGGTGATACCCATTTCTCTCAGGATCAGGAATCTCAATCTGTAAAATGGAATCAAGCTATCATGCAAAGAAAAGTTCAGGCAATGGCACAATGCAAAGCAGAGCTTCTCCTTACTAACACACACAATAAAAACAAGTGACTGTATTTATAATTAGCTAGCACTAACTTCAGTATGATTCTTTAATGGCTTAGCATATTGTACAAATCCACTATATTTGGTTAGTTTATAATGCAGTGCATTGTGTCAATCCATGGGTTGAAAATAGGTTGATTCAGTAATCTGGTTAAGTGATGCATGAAAGTTGTGTAGGTGTTAAAGCCTTGCTAGGCAAAAAAGTCAAGTTACTAATATTTGATAACCAGCTTGATAATTATTCCGTATGCACTTTGGAAGTACAAAGTGCTTTTTAATTTATATCCATATGGCTATCAAGTAATTATGAGATTAATATTTAATATTAGCAAATAATAATTAGTAATAGAGAGGAAGGAATCAAACATTTTACATACATACCATACATACCCACCAGACTATCCTTTATTGTGGTAAGCAACATTACACAGAACTTTAAAAAGAAGTAAGGAACAGTAAGGCAACACTCTTAAAGGCATGAGAATTAAGAAAATAAAAGGAATTATAAGTAAATCTAGTTTTCATCAACATCATTCTCGATACCTCTCTAGACCTGCTTCGAGTTGACTATTCTCTAAACATTCAATTTATTTTCATGCATATTTTATTTCCACTTTGTTGCACTCGGTAATCAACTTTCAACATCATATTTGCTCAAAATACTATAATGAAGTCCTATTCTTTGTATCTCACAGCAAGAAACATATACCGGTAGTACATCCAGTTTTCTGACACCTACTTCTTTCAATGATCTTTTGAGGGGGGGGGGAATCTGGTTTGCACATCCTTTGTCCACCATAAAGTTGCACTGCACTTGTGAAATTATGCACCCTGTTATTACTCACACTTTTTCTAACAGAATTCTACCAAATGCTTACTAGGAACTTAATATGCTAACACACTTTTATCTTTTTGCATTGTTCATTCTTGTTACCTTTCCTTTTAGCTAGGGTAACAGTAACAACATACTTCCCATCTTAAGGCTCAGTAATAGTCTTCCAACACATTAAATAAACTACAATACAGTCATTCAATAGGCAAAATAGTTACAATAATCTACAGCTACATGGTCTTATATTTTCCAACATTCTTGCAGGATTAATGACTACTTAATCATCAATATGTTCTTGGACACTAAATTTTATTTTATTTGTTGGAAGGTCTTAGTTTAGTTCTCTTCACTTACTATACTTCCAAAACAATTATTTCCATACAAATTGCTTAATAACGTGTCTCTTTTCATTGTAACTGTTCCTTGTTCTCTTCAACTATATTCCTTAGGTGATTATTTTCCCCCATGCACATTTCTCATCGTTCCTATCACCCATCTCCTCCCACTTATGACTGTATGACTGTAACTTGTTGCTTGTATCCTTACGATTCATATTAATATTGTTTCCTGATTGCTTACTTGAACCCTATGACAACCATTCTTGACAAATGTATCTTTTCTTTTATGTACACTGAGAGCATATGCACCAAAGACAAATTCCTTGTGTGTCCAATCACACTTGGCCAATAAAGAATTCTATTCTATTCTATTCTATTCTATTCATCTTACTCTCATTCTCATTTTTGAGCAGTCTTTATCTTATACACATCTATTTCCTATCAACAGCCTTGTTCATCACTCTGCTAAACATCCTTTTTCATATTTCTCATTTTATACTTCCCATTCTGTATACTGGGCAAGATCTTCAAGCAGATTTTAAACAACCTCTGAGCACTTAGCAGGAGTGCAAGAATTAATAGCAGCCAGCATGAGCTTGTGATAAACAAGATTAACCTTATCTCCTTTTCTCACAGAATTGCCCCATTTCTCACATTTGCTTAATAGATCTGGACATCAGGATTCCATCAACTCTCATGATATCCTCATTAATAAAATGATATAATATGGGCTAGATGATGCAACTATTAACCTGGTAATTACACCCCAGTAGTACTCATAACCAGCTCCAATTCAGCTTGGAGAGTGGTATCAAGTGGAATGCCATGCAGCTATTTCCTGAGGCCTTTACCATTTTTATTAATGACTTGGATGAAGGGGGAGAAGGAGCAGTTTAGAAGAGAAAGAAAGAAATGAACATCTAGACAAGCTTGAACCATAAACAAACAATGCAATTTTATGAACCTGCTTCTCCACTGTGTGTGCAAGCAGCTAAAATAGGAAGCTAGGAAGGGCCTATTAAACCATTTGCGGTAATAGTATAAACATAGTCCTAGTTATATTCTTTGTAATCTCTTCCTGAAACAAACAGTTGCTGTAGCAGGCCAAATCCTCACCCACCACACACAGAGGTCAAGGTGACCTGGCCTCTACTGGGGTGCTGAGAGTCCTTTTGTGCCACCCATTGGGGGGGGGAAGGTTGGGGGCAGCAGAGCCAAAGTGGGCCAGGTCTTACGTGTCATAAAGAGTAACTGTCCGAGAACCGTTGCAGCAATTGATGAGGCAGCAGGCACACGGTGTCTCCCCCTGGCTCTGCCAGACCAAGTGGGCAACTTCCACTTGGCGCCGTTGGAAGTCAGACAAGATGAAGCTTGGGGCCAGGGAAGAGAGAGAAAAAAACATTAGACTTCACTGCGAGGAATGCTCAACCTACGCACCTAGCTGCGTGCAGGATCGTGCGGGTGCCTGTGGCTGAGTTGCTGATCACCGTTGAAACGGGCAAGCTGCATGCCAGATGCAAAGCCACATGGGCGAGATCCACCTCATAGCGTCGGAAATCATCACGGACGAAGCTGGGAGGGCAGAAAACATGAGCATCTTCTTGGGGGGTGAGGTTCTCTAGCGGGTGGAATAGAAGGCAGATGCTCCCAAACTTCTCTTCAAGACAGCAGGATGGCAAAGGTTGTCAGTGGGCTAGAAGCTGCGAGGACAGAGGGAGGTAACTGTCTGAAGAAGCAGATAAGAATGAACTTTGCAGTTTGGAAGCCAAGAGCTCTGATGCCCTCAGTGCTTAGTACTTATTTAAAAAATCTCATTACATTTACTCCGGAGCTCTGCTCCCTGAAGCATATGCTGTTCAGGAGTCAACAGACATAATTTATGCTATAGTAAGGATTAATAAGGATGGGAATAGAATGGTCCTTGATCTGCCTCAGATCAGTTCCACAAAAAGTCTGTTTCCTGAAAGCAAAAGATCATAAATTTAGTGCTTGAGAATATAGACTTATCATCACCAACTTGCTTCACCAATTCACTTCAGGATCTAGCAGATGCATTTACATAACATGCCAAGTTTGCTTCATGATTGTTTTGATTGTGGTAGTTATTTTGTGGCTTAGTGTGTGGGGGTGACCTCATCTGTGTCATTAGTTTTTTTTCAATGTATTATGTGAGCCTAAAATATTAATTCAGTACCCAGATAAAGCATGTTGTGCAAATATATCCATAAAAATCTGACTCCCAAAATCTACCTCAGGTTAATTGCTTTCAACAAAAGCTACTTTGAACTTGGCTCCTTCATTGCCTTTTCATTTTGAAAGTCAGCTGTCTTTTAATCCATCTGATGTCAGTAACCATTAGCATTCCATCCATACCTGTTAAACTCTTCAGGTGAAATTGTACATATCCAGTAAATATCAAGAGAGTCTCTTGCATTTATTTCGGGTGAAATTCAGCAGGTTCGGACAGGTTCTATAGAACCGGTGGCAGCAATTATGCGCAGTTCAGAGAACCAGTAAATCACACCACTGACTGGCCCCGCCCCGTCCTGCCCTTCCCACTCACTCCTCTCCTCCTTCTTGGGCTCATACACACAGAGCAAACATGAGAAGGAGGCGAGAAGCAGGCCAGGTTGAATGCTAGAAGACTTGGCCAAACTTTTCTGTCGGTTCTGTGGGCGTGGCTTGGTGGGTGTGGCCTGGCCACGCCCACCAAGCCACAGCCACAGAACCGGTAAGGGGAAAATTTGAATGTCACTCCTGATTTATTTACCGGTATATGGATTTTCTGGTTGGGCAAATAATTAAAACATCAACACAATTTTGGCAAGTTTTGGAAGCATGTACAAGAATTTATGATGGTCTATGACTATAATGAAGATTTAATAAAGACTAAAATAAGAACTACAATGAAACAGTGAAAACTCAGGGCTGATGGCTCTATAGCCATTCAGTGAGACATCATGGCTTACTTACCACTGTGAAAAACAGTGTTTTTGAAAACTAGGAACTGATTTAATATGATTATTAATAGAGAAAACTGAAAATGTATTGTCTTAATAGCACATTCTAAATTTGTCAACAGTTTTACAATGGCTAAAAAAGTAATTAAAATTCGCAAACTAGGTTATACTCCAAGGCATACTTGGCAATAAATATGCTTTGTATTGCCCTGTTAATGTGTTATAAATGTTACATATGAAGACATTTTGTATAGCAATGCTCTTGGAATAAGATTATTTTATTATTTTTATTAACTTTGTTTGCCGCCTATTTGCCTCAGGGCACCTTATAATATTTTAAAAAAACCTCCCTTTTTACGACCCTGTAATCTCTTAATTCAGGGTAGAGTCGGGGCAATTGGATGGAGCTGAGCATTTACTGGCCGGATGCCCTTCCTGATGCCATAAGAGTTCATGGCAGATATTTTTTCTTTGTGCCCTAGGAGAGAAACATCTGTCGATATCTAGTATTGAACTTTCAATCTTCCGAGTGGGAGGCGAGAGTCTTCACCTCTAGGCCACCACACCGCTTGATAGCTTACAATATTAAAAGCTATAACATATAAATATTTCCAAAATCAATTTAAATAAATTTACAATCAAAAGTAAGATTATAATTTTAATGTGTTTCCTACCTAAAAACAGACAGAAAGACGTGCCATTAACTTCAGTAATCATGGTTGGAGTCAACTACAAAACGTCCACCTTTAAAGCCCTATATGGTTCTGGACCAGGATATCTTCAGGACCGCCTACTACCACATACCTCCCAACGACCGGTTAGGTCCCACAGAGTTGGTCTCCTTCAGGTCCCGTCAGCCAAACAATGTCGGCTGGCGGGGCCACGGGGGAGAGCCTTCTCTGTGGCGGCCCCAACTCTTTGGAACCAACTACCGCCGGAGATCCGTACCATCCCCACCTTGTTGGCCTTCCGGAAAGCCGTTAAGACCTGGCTCTTCCAACGGGCTTGGGGATAGGGACCTTATAGTATGAATTTAAAAAGGTCGCCCCTTGTTTGCTATGATTGATTGAAGTGGTTTAATTTTTAAATGTATTTTTTAAAAATGTGTGTTTGATATTTTTTATATAATGATTTGTTTATATTCTGTTGTCAGCCGCCCAGAGTCCTCCGAGAGTTGGGCGGCATATAAATATGAACAAACAAACAAATAAATAAATACAAGGGCCACAAAAATGAAACAGGGATTACATGAAAATTTGCGACTGCAAGTTCCACATCTTTCAAATACCTAGATGGAAAGTTTAGTGTAATATAAACTATAAGGTCAAGTGATAATAAAATTAATAGTCTGTGACTATTTACTTACATAAATGCACACATACACACACTTATAGACATGCATAATGACCATTTCTTAGTAATGGGTGCCAGTGATAAGATAATCATGATAGCCTCACTTAGTTAATTAACCATTATCTTTGTTCTTCCAACAGTTTCTGTCGTAGCACAAGTGTTAATTAATTTAGCAATGCTAGAATAATTCTGTGCAATTGCCAATTACTGACAATCTGAATGGTCATTGTGTTTGTATCACAAGTAATTTAAGCTTTAATTAAGTTATCAGACCATACGTTTTGCCTTTCCTTAACTATTTACTCCGTTTCTATTTTTTCTATCCACACCTCAGAAAGACTGGTTAATTGAAAGTAATAATTCATACATGAAGTAGAATATAGTTCACGGAAACTTCTATTATACTACATTTCTTTGCTGTAGTCTTAGGCATGCATATTTAGGAATAAGAGCTAATTACTCTTTCTTTGAATAGGCATATAGGATTATTCCATTATTAACTGTAAGAATTTCATAAGACTTATTCATTGTACATAATACAATTAGTCTTTTAAGTGTCACAAGATTCCTTGTTGAAATTAATTATTTTAAGGGAAGGGATTCTTTTGTAAAAATAGAACAATATTAATGAAAATAAGATCCTTTAGAAGCAGAGGCAGAAACATGCCTGGCATCTGTGTCTGAATCTCATGCCAAGTCTGAATTGTTGATCATCTGACTATATCACCAGCACATGATAGACTTTCATTCCAAGGACATGGCTTGGAACATCCCAGCTTGGAAGAGACACAAAGTTAAATGAGAAAACAAAAATAAATAAAGACAAAAACCAGGAAGAGTTTTTGTTAGAGCCAGAAGAAAACTAGTCCACCATCACACTGAAATGAATCCCCTGCAACCTGATTTGAACCTTATTTGAAATAATTGAAATCATTGAATTAACCCATATTCAGGGTTGAACTAGAAGCTAAATGGACTGCATTCACACAACTTGCTGCGCCATACAAAACAAGTTTTTAAAGTAATTAACATTTTTTTAATATAAAAAGTTTTTATTTTTTTCAACAAACAATACATCATCAATCACAGTGTGTCGGCTGGGTACAACATTTTAAATCAACATCTTTTCTTTTACCACTATTTTCTTAATATATAAACAACTCTACTTTTACAATTTAATTAAACTTATCCTCTATCAAAACCTTTCCCTTTCATTTTATTTGACTCCATATCTCTTTTCATTTATATTCATTTTCTATCCAATGATAAAAACGCTCCCATACATAATACTCTGATTCTTCTTTCCCTTTAATTGCCATTGTTAATCTGTTCATTTCTGCACATTCCAGTATTTTCTTAATTATCTCTCCTTTTGTAGGGATTTTACTTGCTTTCCAATTTTGTGCAAATACAATTCTCGCTGCAGTTATTACATGAATAATCAAGTATACAATTTCTTTACTATATTTCTCTGATAAAATACCCAACAGGAACAGTTCTGGTTTTAAGTCAATATGTTGCTGTGTCATCTTTTCTAACCACTTTCGAATTTGTGCCCAATAATTTTTCGCTTCTGCAGATGTCCACCACATATGATATGATCCCGGTGCCTGGTGGAAAGTAATTAACCTTAATGTGAATCCAGCCCCAGGTCTTTATGTATCTTGGTTTAACATGTTAAATGAACTCTGACATTGTGTGAACTTTATGGTCACTTCATAACAGAATACATACTGGTATATCAGTGTCTCCTTTCTGTCACAACCAAATAACAGCTCAATTTAGATTTGCACAACATGTAGAGTTTGTTTACTGAATTAATCTAATTCTCTTGATTTGCACAATACTTTAAACTATAAATGACTAGGTTTATTAAAAAAAACATTAAGCCACAAAATAGCCCACAAAACTTAGTGTGTTGTGAAAACAGAGTCCACCTATGATGCAAATCCATTACAACTTTCTCAATTCCAGGCAAGGAGCCACATCAGTGGACAGAGAAATATATATATATATCTGCAAAACACTTTAGATTGGATACTGAGAAGGAGAAACATTTGTAGACTGTTGGGCCAGTCACTTTGTCTCAACCCTAGGAAGGAGGTAATGCAAACCACTTCTGAAAAACCTTGCCAAGAAAACTGGAGGGTCTTCTCTAGGCAGTCTCTGGGCATGATTGAATGGGGGGGAGGGAGGAAAGTGTAGTAAGATGGGATATAAGTGCATAAAATAAATACATTTTTCATGAAGTGGAGACACACACCTGCCCTTCCCCTTCTGGTTCTGTGTGTGTGGGGGGGTGGGGGGTGGGGTGGGGTCACCACCCCCTGTCTGTATTCATCTGGTACTTACTTTGCAGCATGACCAGGAGCTAACGAACCCATAAAAGCACAAGGGGCTCCCAGCAGGGCCAGAACGGTACAGGTGTTGGAGGCGTTCCCTCCACGTTGCCAGCGCTGCGACAAACACCTGGAAAGAAGCACAGCCCACAGCAGCCTCAGCGTCCCATTCTGACAGGCCCTTTGGGCAGCCAAGTATCCGGGACTCCGGCAACACTTCAGGGCTTTGCATTTATTGCAGTTTCCTCTAAGGGGCCCTCAGATCATGAAACGGAGAGAAAGGCTGCTTCGGAACGCAAAGGCAACACTTCCACCCTCCCTCCCTCCCCATCCCCGGAACCTGTTCCGCGAGCTACGAGTGCTCTGAGCCCCGGCCGGGGGAACTGAGCCTCGAAATTTCCCCCAAGTGCGAGCTGGTTCCTGCTTATCACATAGCTTTGGAACACGGAACCGGACGGAGCGGAAAGCTCTCCTCCCGCGACACGGACCAGAACGGGTTAGCAGCCCGCTCCCCTCCTTCTCCTCCGCAGTCTGCACCCAGCTAGGCCTTTGCTGGGGTGAGATGGGGATGGGCGGGCAGCAGCGGTACCTGGTGTCCGAATCCTCCTCCGGATAATTGTCCACCACGCTGATTATGTCCAGGCACACAAGTCCGATGCACAAAATACGCTTCTCCTCCATCGGTCCAAGTGGGCTCTTCCTGGACTCCTACCACTCTACTCTACGCTGGTCCCAGCCGGGGCTCAGCGCTCCTTTCTCTTCTGCTGATCTCACCCCGGGATCGGCGGACGCCTCCGCTCGCTCCAAGCACTCGCACAGCCATTGGCAGGAGCGCATGACGGTCGGTTCCGATTGGCTCCCTCCACGGTATGCAAATCAACCCTACCCTTTGGTTCAAAGTGAGTTCTTTCCCTCTTTTTTTATAGGACTTCTCCCCCCCCCCAAAACCGCCCAGGAAGTACGGGTGCCAGTCTAGCGGGAGCCCCGTCCAGTGCCACCCACCTTTTTCATCTTTGGAGCTCAGCGTCCCATTGACGCTGAGCTCCGTCGCTGAACTCCCGGCAGAGGAAGTAAGGCCGGTCTGAATCGTACCTGCCTACAACGCATAGCATAGCATAGCATAGCATAGCATAGCATAGCATAGGATACAGGATAGGATACAGGATATAGGATAGGATAGGATAGGATATAGGATAGGATAGGATACCTTGGAGGTCTTCTAGTCCAGCCCTCTGCTCAAGCAGGAGAACCTATACCAGTGATGGCGAACCTTTTTTTTACTCAGGTGCTAAAATGATGCGTGCTTTCCTGAAGCCTGGAGAGGGTGAAAAACGGCTCAACCGGAAGTTCGGAAACAACTGGACAACTGGAAACAACAACTGGAGTTCATTTCTGAACTTCCTGTAGGCCCGTTGGGTCCGTTTTTCGCCATCCACAGGCTCCGGAGGCTTTCCCGAAGCCTGGGGAAAGCAAAAACAACCTCCCCCCAGCCCTCCGTAAGGTCAAAAATCAGCTGGCCAGTGTTCACATGCGAGCTGGAGCTGACATAGGGCAATGCCTCACGTGCCCTCAGATATGGCTCCGGATGCCACCTGTGGGACGCGTGCCATAGGTTCGCCATCACTGACCTATACCATTTCAGATAAGTGACTGTCTAGTCTCTTCTTAAAAACCCCAAGTGATGGAGCGCCCACAATTTCTAGAACTGCTTTCTAAATGATATCTAGAACTGCTGTTTGGGCGGGGGGGGGGACTTGGGCAGTCCCGTCGCAATTGAAAAGGTTACTTTCACACAACACACTACCTAGTTATCGAATATTAACATGCTTTTGAGATGGTACAATAGATTAATCATAAAGAAGCTGGGTTTACCCAATAGGCTAAATTGCAGAAAACCAAACCAGGGGTGGCATGAGGTGAGAATGCATTCCCTAACTGATTGCAATTGGGGATTGTATAAATGGATGTTCTATGCATGGCTTGCCGGTTGGCTACTTTGTGAACATGTTGACCCAGATCACAGGGTATGATAAAGCAAGAGTTCGAAAGAAGGACTATAGGGGAGACATGATAGCAGTGTTCCAATATCTCAGGGGTTGCATTTGCCACAAAGAAGAGGGAGTCAAACTATTCTCCAAAGCACCTGAGGGCAATGGGTGGAAACTAATCAACTTAGAAGCAACTTAGAACTAAGGAGAAATTTCCTGATAGTTAGAACAATTAATCAGTGGAACAGCCTGCCTCCCGAAGTTGTGAATCAGAGGTGGGTTCCTGCCGGTACGCTCTTACCTGTTGGTCGCCGCAGAACCGAAGAAGCCGGTGGCGTTCGCGGCGCGGGGCTTCCCCTGCCTGCTTTCCCCCGCCTGCCTGGACGCCGCCATTTGCGTTTTCTTGCCCTCTGCACAAGCAGAACGCCGGCTTCTTCGGTTCTGCGGCGACCAACAGGTAAGAGCGTATCGGCAGGAACCCACCTCTGTTGTGAATGCTCCAACACTGGAAGTTTTTAAGATGTTGGATAACCATTTGTCTGAAGTGGTGTAGGGTTTCCTGCCTAAGCAGGGGGTTGGACTAGAAGACCTCCAAGGTCCCTTCCAACTCTGTTAATCTATTCTATTCTAAGAAGGAATACATATCCAGTCAACCACTGTCAGGATCCGGGATCTATTCCAATTTCAGTGGTTTTAAAAACAACAAACCTTATTCAGAGGTTTCTGTGTCTAAAAACAGCCTGATCTGAATTACAGAAATTGCAGAAAAGTGGGATGGCACTTCTGCACACCTGACCCACCAGCAAGAAGCCTTCTATTTTGGTGTTTGCTGATTGCTTCCCCACATGCAAATCCAAATGTAAATGCTTTCCAGGGACCAATATCCATGAGAGATTTGGAGCCTTATGGACACCCTGCTCTTCTTCTACTATGCTGTCTCAGCCATGGTTCAGCCTTCTCTCCTCTCCTGCTGATCTCATCCCTGAAAAAGAATGGAAAGTTAATGTAACCATCACAATCTTTATTAAATACTTGCAGGAGTAAACATGCAGTGCTCCCTGGGACAGACACCAGGTATGCATGCAATGTTCTGGCATGGCATGTCTGCGCAGGGGGTGAGTTTGTAAAGCTTTTATTTATAGCCAACACACTGAGCATTCTTTAATCAAAGGTGCAAAACAGACTGTCTACTAAAAATCTGTGGGAAACTTATCAGCCTGTGAAAGGCCTTCCCCGTGAACTCCTCTCTGCACCTGTCATTTATCTCCCCATGTACATCCCATTATGCGTCTACTATTTTTTATTCTAAAAGCTGATGCAGCGGTTAAATATGGCCCTAGCTTGATCCAGGTACACTGATGCAAGGTGAATGTGTAGACTTGAACAAATGAATATAACAAATAGATTACCGGTATTTCAGTTCCTTTTTGCTGCAGCAGACAAAAACATTTGTTCCCATATAAGCAATGACAGCTGAAAATGTGCCTTCCAAAAGGAAGGGCTGTTTTCTCCCCACATGCTTGTTTTGAATGGCAGGAGAGACATGCAGCTCAAGGTGATTTAGGATTCTTCGCTTTTGACAGGGTAGGAATTTTCCTACCAAGAGGCGATCTTTGGATCTTGCTTCCTTGAAGTCATTCGTATTTAGAAAATAAAACCGAGAGTCAAATCTAATTAACAAAATATTTATTTCAGTACAAAAGTAATAAAAATAAACCCTTAATAAGCTACATCTTTTCAGCTAATGGATTCACGTCTGCCTCCGGCAGGCATGGAAGAAGAAAGGGAAGTGGGAGTTGACAAAACTCCTGGAATGCACGCATGCGTAGTAAAACATATCACATGTCTGCTTGATTATAAATACAATGAACCTTAGGAAACAGTAGAGGTGCACAACTGGCAATTATTCACATCGTGACAGCTTTGAAGATTAACAGATGCACATGTGCCTCTCTCTTTGACACATTCTGGAAAGAAGAAAGAGAAGCAACCCTGGGGCCCTCGTCAAAATTGGAAAAGAGGCAGCACTTCTCCAGAAGATTTTGCAGGTTTCCTTGTGAGTTATGGGGCCAAGGTGCTACTATCAATGTTTTGTTTGGTTCGTTGCACCAAGGAACATATTGAAGCTAGCTTTATTGTTTTAAAAAATCTACTACTCTATTGGCAGGTGTTCTCTAAGGCTGGAGAGATAAGCCATTCCTCCACTATGATTTATAGTGTTTTCACATATACTGAAATGATATGTCTTCATTTTCTTTTATTTTTTTGGCACAATGATGGTTGGTGACTCTAGAAGGTGCTATAAATTGCTAGTGGGGAAAATGAATAGAAAGATCTTTTCTCTGACAAAAATTCAACTGGCTACCACTCTACAGGTAAAATATGTGTCTCACCTCTCAATTTAATCTCTACTTCCATCGTCTACTTCCATACATTGTGCTCTTGTTAATAAGGCAGCTGCATAGGGGACCTCTCTGGGGGGTTGTAATGTTCAACGCTGTTTCCAAACAACTATTTTTATTTGCAGTCAACTGAAATTATGCAGAACCTGTACCAGGAATTTCCCTGTCAATCTTAGCAAGTAGAGGAGCGTGAATTTGGTCCTGAATTAGTTGTATATAGACAGCGTATATTAACAAGTAAAGGAGTCTAAGTAGGCCACAGAGTATTACCTCTGGCACAATTTTCTTTAGAGGCAGGTACTGTAAAAGTGCATTACAAATGTTCAAGCAAGAGACTCAGTCTGAGAGGAGGGGCATAGATTTCTTTTTAGTACAAGGTTACTGCAGTTAACAGTCAAGAAGGGTTGAATAACAATAAATAACAATAGCAATGGCACTTATATACCACTTAATAGTGTTTTACAGCACTCCCTAAACTGTTTACAAATTCAGCATATTTCCTCCAACAATCTGGATCCTCATTTTACCGACCTTTGAAGGATGGAAGGCTGAGTCAACCTTGAGTTGGTCAGGATCGAACTCCTGGCAGTAAGCAGAGTTAGCCTGCAATGCTGCATTCTATCCACCATGTGGTGCATCTAAATCAGATGCTTCGGTAGCTATTGATCTTTATAGTTATTTTTGTATCCTGAATCATAGATGTTAGGACTACAAAGTACTTCAGTTTTAAAATAAAAAAGATTTATTGAAGCATGCAAGGTTGTACGAATAATATGTGTCCATCTTTTTCCCAGGAGCAAAAGTACCAATTACAAGCTACATTGCTTATGCTTTCATGAGAGCTGGTGTGGTCAAGAGGCTAAGGTTACTAAGGATCACTAGAAATCAGACTCCTGCCTTAGCCATGAAACTGGCTGTCTGTCTTTGGACCAGTCACATACTCTCATCCCATGATATCAGACTCGGTTGACAAGCCAAAATGTCAAATTCCTATCACAAGCAAAGGATCAACACTAGGTTCATCTAAAAAACTGGATCCTGCATTGGTAGAAAAATGCTACGAAGAAAAAATGTTTATGCTAGCCTTATCAGGATGTCCCTGACAGGAAGAAAGTCAAGAAAGATCTCCAAGAATCTGGTCAAAATCCTAAAATGGGATTTAGTGAAATGGGTCCAACTGAATAGGATAAGCAAGTATTGCAAACAGTTCTATGGATATAATAAAAATATCTTATGTGGATCAATTAAGAACAACTTTTCAAATTAGTTCTTTGCAGGACGTATGAGATGTCCATCTCTGACATAGATTTTAAACTCATTATAGTGTAATAGTGTCATTGATTGTTGATGTGTCACAATGGTGAAAATAAAGAAAGGATTTATCTTGCCATAAAATGATTGGATGACACAATAAAATGGCATAAATCAGTAGTTGAAGAATTGGCCTTTCTTTGTTAGGAGGAAACCCATTACAGTGTGTATTGGTGTATGTTGAGAGGATTCTTTTGGAGGGCAATTTGAATCCCATTCCACAATATTCCCTTAGTCTTTATGAAAGGCTAACATGGTCAAGGCATCCTGGCAGGGCTGAAATTCAGCAGGTTCTGACAGGTTCTGGAGAACCGGTAGTGGAAATTTTGAGTAGTTTGGAGAACCAGCAAATACCACCTCTGGCTGCCCCCAGAGTGGGGTGGGAATGGAGATTTTGCAGTATCCTTCCCCTGGAGTGGGGTGGGAATGGAGATTTTGCAGTATCCTTCCCCTGCCATGCCCACCAAGCCATGCCCACATACCTGGTAGGGAAAAATTTTGAATTTCACCTCTGCATCCTGGTCTCCAGAGGGATACCGTTCCATAGGGTTAGTGCTGCTACAGAGGTCCAACAAGATGACATTAATGGAAAGGACCTGGAACATGGGTTTTAATTAGAGTTTAATAGGATTTGGCATGAAGCTTTGACCCAAATGGGGCTCTTAATGTTGGGTAACATTGATCTGGAGCAGCCCAGGAGATCATGGCAACCATGGCAACTAGAGATCTGTCCCAAATTGTCAAGCGCCTGATGCATATTGGAGGTTACACATTAGTTTTGGGGGGGATTGGTTGTTAATGGGGAAAACTCTTAATTTGTGATGGAATGTGTACCTGGAGAAGCTGTGGAGGGGAGCTTTCCCAGGGAGAAGGCATATTCCAGAAAGAAGCCCAAATTAAAAGATTGTGCAATCCCGAGTTCAATGGGGGGGAAGGGAAAGAGGTTCAGGGTAGCCACACCCTGGTATCTCCCAGGATATATCTATTAGGGTAGGGGTTTGGCAAGATTCTGACCATTAGGTGGAAGCAAGTTAAAGATTGGACTTGACTGGATTTCATAATGTCATTTTTGAGTTTGGGCCTGACACAATCCTAGCAAGACTGAGCAGTTGTGCATCTTGGTCTGTCAGGTTCTATGAACTTTTCACTCTTGGCTTTGAATGGGGCTAGACTACCCCACTCTGGATTGGGGGGGGTCTTCCTGAATTCTCAGCTCCTGGTTGACAAGAAATTTACATGGAGGCCAAGGGTTTGTGTGCCAACTGTACCTTTTGCTGGATTGAGAGATGCTCCTTGTCATCACTCATGCTTTAGTCAGGGGTGGGTTCCTCCCGGTTCGGACCAGATCGCCCAAACGTTAGCGACCCTCTGGTGATGCGATGATGGCGTCACGGATCCGGTTCGGTCGGTGCCAGTCCGTGGGTGCCGCCATCTTTTTTTGGGAATTTTTGGTCAATTTTTCCGTGTTTGGATGGCTTCTCCTCTTCCGGGGCTTGAAAAAGACCCCCCCCCCGCCCACCCCCGGGTTAATACTTACCTTTATTTCTTCGCCCGAAGCACAGCTGATCAACTCCTCAGCTGTGTTTCGGGCTGAATCCTGCTACTGAGCATGCGCGGAAGTGAAATTGCACGGGGGAACACGCGTGAAACGTCGCGATGCGAACCGGTGGCGAAGGTAAGTGGAATCCACCCCTGGCCTTAGTCATTTTGTGGGTAGACTGTTGCAATATGTTCTACATGGGTTTAGCCTTGAAGGTAGTTGTGTTGTCAGGGAGATGGCGGCACATACATTAAATAAATAAATAAATAAATTATAAGATCGCTTGGAAGCTTAGCTGGTCCAGAATATAGCAGGCAAGCAGTGATGGGCAAGTCCCATGTGTCCAGTGGTGGGTTCCTACCAGTGCGGTCCACTCTATAGCACCGGTAGCGGCCCGCTGGTGACATCACAGTACCGGTGCGGTCGGCTGCCGGTGCCTGGGCGCCCCCATTTAAAAAAAATTTTCTTCTGCGCATGCCCAGAAGTCGAGCTTCCAGCACTGCGCATGCGCTGCCTTCCTACCCCACAGTGAGTCCAAGCAGGGGAGGATGGCTGAGGGAGCGCATGAGACGTTGAAAGAACGGGCGGCAGGAGCTATCTCCATTCCCCTCCCTTCAGCAGTCCGAGAAGCCACGAACGCGCGGTGATGATCCTAGGCATTTTCACATGTTTGAGGCTTCTCGAGCTGCTGAGGGGAGGGGGAATGGGCGGCAGGACCTATCTCAGTTCCCCTCCCTTCAGCAGTCCAAGAAGCCATGCCCACCCAGTCACATGGCCGGCAAGCCACGCCCACCCAGTCACATGGCTGGCAAGCCACACCCACAAAATAAGCCACAGAGTGGTAGTAAAAAAATTAGGAACCCGCCCCTGCATGTGTCCATATGTGAGCTCTGTGAGCTACACTAGTTGCTAGTTGGCTTCCAATTGCAATACAAGATACAGCAAAAAAGTTGAACTATCTGAGAGATCTCCTGTCTCCCATAGTATCTGCTGTTTCAGTTCAATCCAACAGGGTCAGTTTGTTTAGATCCC
Source organism: Diadophis punctatus similis (assembly GCA_023053685.1). Taxonomy (NCBI): domain Eukaryota; kingdom Metazoa; phylum Chordata; class Lepidosauria; order Squamata; family Dipsadidae; genus Diadophis; species Diadophis punctatus. The sequence continues at coordinate 25,784,612 of JALIGW010000001.1, forward strand.
ATCAATTCTATAATGTCATCAAGCAGTACCCAAGGAAAGGGATCTTCTTTGTCCCACATCTGCCCTTTGAAACAGTATTCTCCCCAAAGATCCTTATAGCCCCCCACCTTGCCTCCCTTTAAGTGATCTTTAAAAACCTTTTTTTATTTTATTCCCCCCCCCTCAAGCCTTGAATTAGGATGTTTCAGGCTGGTCCCTTTTAATTGAGAAGGTGTTGATGTGGAAATATGTTGGTCCTCAGACTATTACTACTTTTTATATCATGTTTTTTTTCTTTTAACTTTGTGAAGCTCAGTAGTTGTTTTGGAATTGGGTGACCTAGAAATTTAACAAACAAACAAACAAAAAAGCTACCCCAGTTTCTTTTTTCTATGTCTGGTTCAATTGGCTTCCTTGAAGCTTTGCTGCCAGAGATTGAACCAAGATAAGTTGTCTGTTAAGAGGATACTGACAACCATTGACCTCAGAGAATTCTGGCTACAAAATTAAGGAGGTCAGGATAGGAAAATTAGGCCACTCATTGAACAAATCTTAAAGAGCGTTTTGATGTCTGTTATGATGTATTTCTTAGTTTATACAATCATACTAAAACACAATTTCTAAACCATAATGAGATGGCTCATAAAATAGGTTAATTAAAAACTAAACAGACTACATCAAGGCATTGCAGGAAAAGGAAACTTTTCTGCAACCATAACTCACATTTTGCATTATAATGAAATCAGCCTTTGGGAATTACAGCAGATGTTACCAATACAATGAACTGCTGAAATTGAAAAAAGTTGATACTAGATTGAGACACATGAATATCAGAAAGTTAGAAAAACAAATTCCACAAATTCTAGTTAAGGAAATGTTAGAATATTTTTACCTAATAAAGGCTAGTGCAGGGGTCAGCAACCCGTGGCTCTGCAGCCGCATGTGGCTCTTTCATCCTTCTATTGTGGCTCCCTCTCTCCAGTTGGCACCACAATTTTGAGAGGAGCTTCCAGTTAGGGAGAGGAAAAGCATGCCGTGCCAGGAGGAGACTCTATGGCAAGGGGCGGGTTTTCCGATCAGCTCCACAATTGATAGGGCTTTCGGTTAGGACAGGTAGAGGAAAAAGGATGCCGTGCTAGGAGGAGACTCTATGGTGGGGGAACCGGACTTCCCGTCGGCTCCAGAATTGAATGGGGGCTTCCTGTTAGGACCTTTGTGGCTCTTTGAGTGTTTAAGGTTGCTGACCCCTGGGCTAGTGTATTACTGGAGCATAGGTTTACCACAAAAAGTCCAAAATTTCTTCTAGTAAATCCTTCTCTTTTAAAGACAAGCCACTATTTATAGCAAAATTTAATATGTTTCAAGATTCATATCAAGTTGGAAAAACATTTCATCCGATCCATCTATGAAGGATTGAGTAAAGTCATTTCATAGCATCCCTTTCTATGGTTCAACACTTGACTGTCAACAGCTGTGCTCTAATTTCTTTTTCTCAGCAATCAGCCTGAATAAACACATTCTCATGTTAACATGTTGGATGGCATACACAATAAATTGTTAATGTATATTTGCTTTGAATGTTTCATAGTTTGACATCTTATTATGTCTTGTCCCTGTTTACTTGAGAGCTTGTCCAGTTCCCAAAAGTCTTATCAGTTCCTTAGTATGTTAAGAAGGTCAGTATGTTTCTGACTGCTGATCTTTCCTTAGGTAAGATGAATTGTGTCCACACAAGGTCTGTATATATTTCAAAACATCAGTGTTATCACTAGACCTGGATCAGGTGGTTTATTGCAACAATAAATAGGCCACACAGAATGTTCTGGCAGACATCAGAGGTATATGGGTCTTGTGCTTTCCTTATTCCATTCTGTTCTTTTATCAAGTGTTATCATCTAATTCTAAAACGTTTGAGTATACCTTAAACCAAGAACTGACAACATAGCACTTGAAGTCGCTATGACACTTGTAATCTGATAGCTACAGCTATGGTATGATATTCCAAAGTTAAATTCAAATTAATTTTTTAGTTTATTTTTATTGTTAAGAAAATGGCTGAAATGTGGGTGTTACATTAGTAAAAAGTAATAGAAAAAAAGAAAGTGCAGAAAATTTAAAAAAGAAAAAAGAAAAATAGGAATGTAGTAAAGAAAAAGAAATATATATAATGAAATGACTACCCATTCATCACCATTTTATAATTTATCAATTTTTCTTAAAATACAAATGATCTCTTCTTCTCAATCCCATCTCTTATCTATAAACAAGTCCATAAAACCTTGTCATTTCAATCCTGATATCAGCAAAAGTCTATTAAAAGTTATCACAGTTTACAATATGTCTATTTCAATCTTGATCTAATAAACCAACTTTATATTCCTTCTTTTACTTTTAACAGTTTTGATCTTTAATTCGTTCAAATAAAGTTCTAGAAGTTGATTTCATTTCCCCATTGTCTCTATGCACAAAATCCTTCTAAACTTAATCAGATCTTTTTTAAATTCAATATAGAAAAATTATCTAAGTTGGTCTTTGCATTGTTATTTGTATATCCCTTTAAATTATTAAGACATTAGACCAGCGGTTCTCAACCTGGGGGTCGTGACCCCTTTGGGGGTCGAACGACCCTTTCACAGGGGTCGGGAGACTTCGCCCGGATGCCGCCATTTGGGTTCTTTTACATCTGGGCAAAGTCTCCCGACCCCTTGAAAGGGTCATTCGATACCCAAAGAGGTTGCGACCCCCAGGTTGAGAACTGCTGCCTTAGGCCATTTCTAACTCTCCTAAACAAGAATTTTTAAGTTCTTAAACATGTATTTAAATTTTCTTTCATGAAGGATTGAAGGACATTCACTTACCATTCCAAAGGTTCCTAAAAGCTGAAAAGCAATTAATAAGCAATTTCCAAAAGTGATTAGAAAAGGAAGTATGCAACCCCCCAATGAATATAAAAACACCAACTGTGGGATTTGGTGAAGATGGTGTTCCTCATTTCCCATTGCTTTAAGTCCATCAGAGGCCACTTTCTTGTGGTCTCCTCATGAGGAAGAACCATCTAGATCCCTCCTGTCCAGGTTTTGAGAGGAATCCTGAAGGATCAGTCCATTTGCCATCTCATTCTATCTACCTACCATTCTAACTTCTACAAGTTGTTGGTTCTACTCTCAGTGGAGCCATCTTCAATTCACATTTCCCCCCTAGAAGTCCCTGAAACCCTCCAAGATTAAAGATAATAGAAGATTTAGGCCAATTTTGTGCTAAGAGTATTGCCTTCTAATGTGCACTTGGTTGGGTCAAAGATGATATAATTTAATCACATATATTGGATTGAAATACAATTAACTAGTGAACTTAAGACAAGGTCAGAATGTTTCAGGAAATTAAGTTTTGTTGAGAAAAACACACTGAAGCATCATAATTATAGGTAATAAAGAAAATAACAATAGTTAACTGGCAAGACAATAGGGGCCTGTAGGGTAGTTCAGTGCAGTGTACTTTAGAAAAAAAGACAGGAAATTACTTTAGAAAAAGGCTTGGAAAGAAAAGAAAGAAAAGACCACCCAACAACTGTTTTGTTGATTTGTTCCTTCCTGTACATAATTTTCATTTTTATACTTTCTTCTTTTATATTCTTTTTCCTTACTTTCCTTTTGGAACACTTTTCCAGAATGCACAATATAAGACTGGGTCACCTGACGATATGCTTTAAAATGCCCTATAATAAAAGAGGGTGCTGCAAAAATCAATATGATGTTGCATGTAGTAAATAGGTAATTTCTAATTACAGTCAAAAAGTAGCTTCTAAGAGCAGACCTCTATGAGGAGATCTATAAGATGGCAGAAGAGCCTTCACTTTACATTTTAAAAGGTGAAATGGATCTAAGGTCCCTTTTTGCAATCCCTGCCTTTTGGAATCCTGATACCATGGAGATGGCGTGTTTTGTGCAAAATGCCGCACAGCTGTACTATGGACCAGGACAACTGTGAGTGACTCTCTTGTAAGGAACCACCTGACAGAATCCTTTTGTTTTCATCTAATAATAAATCTAAATCCAACTGTCTTCAGCAGCATCTTCTAAGCTTCTTGAGGTGAACCTGAAAAACCACTTATCTTCTCAGTGGCTTTCATTTGGTCATTATTGCATAATGTCAGGGGTGGGTTTGCATCGTGACATTTCGCACTCATGCCCCCTCATGCAATTTGGCTTCCGCGCATGCTTGGAAGCAGGAATTAGCCCGAAATACAGCTGAGGAGCTCATCAGCTGTGCTTCGGGTGAAGAAATAAAGGACAGCATTCACCCGCGGGCGGACGGGCGGGCGGGCGGGCGGGCCCTTTTTCAAGCTGCGGAAGGGGAAAATCCCCAAAAAAGATGGCGGCGTGCAAGGAACGGCACCGATAGTGACGTCACCAGCGGGTCGCTACCAGTTCGGGCATTACTGTCCGAACCGGGAGGAACCCACCCCTGCATAATGTCTATGTAGTTCAGCAGTATCTAGAGGACTACAGGTTCCACCCTTACTCAAGGGTCTTACACTATGGATGTCCAACCTTTTGGCTTCTCTGGGCTGCATTTAAATTGTTTCTTTACAGCACTGAATGTGACACTTACATGTAAGTCCTAAATATTTAGCTCTGTCTCCATACTGCAATTGGATATCAACCGTTAGCAAAAGTAAATACAAAACCAGCAGCATGGTGAGCGATTCACTTAGAAATATGGCAACGGTGGGAAGACACCATCAAACAGGATGGTGCAGAAGAGCAGCTGCAGGCCTTGTGGGCAAGGCTGAAGTTCTCTCTCAATCAATTTCTGGGTTCATACCACATGCTGAATTCTAAACACATGCTAATAAAACACATTTGCTGTGTTCTCTTAATATTCTATGCCTTTAGGGCTTAATATATGATCTTATTCACACATCATGCTAAGACAATAGCTGGGTTCCCACAGTACACTGAAAAACAAATTAACAACCCCACTTCAATTTACTGCAATGTGTTTTGCTAATCCAACCACCTGGGCTATGAGCTGCTACTGTAAATCTTATTCAGTAGTGCCAGAACCTTCCTAACTAGTTTTCTTTATAACATTGCTTGGTCCTTTCACATTTTGTAAAGTGTATTTAATTATGTGCAATATTAGTAACATGCATGGTGCTGTTCAAAGTTACGAGGCAAAACAGGCTCCTGTTTCCAAGGAGCTTATAATGCAAGATACAACCTCATCCTGAAAATAAGGAAAGGATGGATGTGAATGAAAGGTATCACTGATCAGTTTGATTCCAGTTGGACACAAAATTAATGAATGCACTGATTGAAGTTAAATGTTAAAGGTCAGTACCAATTGACTGTTTTTTAGTTGTGTCTTTGATAAAGACATTTTGCAAAAATGATGATTTAATTACCGTAACCCAATTTATCATTCCTTCTGCTTTACCCCTAGAGGGAGCTCTCTACCTTTATTATTATTATTATTATTATTATTATTATTATTATTATTATTATTATTATTATTATTATTATTATTATTATTATTATTATTATTATTATTATTATTATTATTATTATTATTATTATTTATTTATTTATTTATTTATTTATTTATTTATTATTAGGTTCTTCTATGCCGCCCTACTCCCTAAGGACTCAGGGCGGCGTACAACATTTTAAGAGAACACTAAACAATAAACCTATTTAAAAACAGTTTTAAAAAGTTAAAAAAGACATCCAGCAACATACATACAGGGGGAGAACTCTGATATAAAATTGTCTCAGACCCCTGCCTGCAGGAAGAGCCATGTCTTAATGGCTTTCCGGAAGGCCAGCAGGGTGGGGATAATTCGGATCTCAGGGGGAAGTTGGTTCCAGAGTGCGCCCCCCCCCCACAGAGAAGGCCCTCCCCCTGGGCCCTCCCCCTACCTTCCTGGGTGTCATTCATTTTGTTCCTATTTCTCCAGTGGGGAAGGCACAGAAGGTTTACCCAAGATCAAAGGGGATCATCTTCCCCATTTCTGCATCTGTCTTTTAGTCAGTGGGTGTTGCATAATCAAGCAAGTCATTCATATTTTACCTTCTGTTCTTCATTTACAAGCCTGAAGGCAACTCATTTGTCTATGTTTCCACATGGAAATCACTTTTAAACTTTTTCCTAGAAACCGAAAGGAATACTACATTATTTTGGGATTTGACAATTAGAAATATTTATCATTATAGAAATACTGTGTATTATTAAATTTTAGATCAAAAGATTTAGGTATTTTTTTATTTCTAACCGTGTCAAAGAAAGTAGGGAGTTACACTTTCTGTATCTCTTTTTCTTTTTCTTTATTCCTTTGCTCTTCCTTCCCCTCCTCCATTTTTTCCTCAATTCTTGTTTGTTTGTTTTTATATTTTACCTTTTGTAGAAATTTAACAAAGTATATTTTTAAAAAATGAACGCAATCAAATCACAGAAAATAATTATTCTTTAAAATCATTGTAATCATGGCAACATCATGAAATAAACAGCATAAATATTATTTTCATTTGCTTCTCATGGCCACATCAAACAACAATGTTTGATATTAAGAGCCCATAGACAGTGTAAGTAGCTATATTTGTGGGAACACATAAAACAATAGGGAACAATAGGAATCTGCAATCACATCAAAACCATATCACAATAGTACAATAACAAGCACACCAGATCACCTCCCCCACAGATTCAAGTCACTCGCAAACATTCCCTCTCCAGAATATTCATTGCTAACCTAAGAAAACATCTACAAAAAATTCATTTCAGTGAATCAGCAAGAGAATCAGACAATTAATGTTTCATTCACTGAGTCAGACATAATTGAAACCAAAGTTGTTAAATTGTTATGCCTTATTTTATGTGGATTGAGGAATGTCCAAATACACATAGGACATTTATATGGCTGGCCATCTTAAGCCAATAACACTGGGTTGCTCACAGTACAAAACAATCAGAATCTCATAATGGCAAGTACAAATAAATATAAAAATATAAAAATACAAAAATACCAGTGCTGAGGCATCCATTCATAATGTTCAGTCACAAATTAATCTGCAACTCAATGCTTGGGTTGTGAGTAGATAATAACTAATAAATCAGCCACAAACATTTTCATGACTAACTAAAGCAGAATATTCAAACAGTTTCCACATACAATATACCCACTTCTAGCATTAGGAGAGACTGTAGTCAGAAGCTGGGTTTACCCCATTTGCTTGTTCTTGTGCAAATCTGTTTTCTGAATTTTCACAATACACTAAACCCGTGATGGCGAACCTATGGCACGGATGCCACAAGTGGCACGCGGAGCCATATCAGTGGGCACGCGAGCTCAGGTCCGGCGCGCATGTGTGCGCCGGCCGGCTGATTTTTGGGCCTTCTGGGCCCACTGGGAGTCAGGAAATAGGCTGTTTCCAGCCTCCAGAGGGGGTGGGGAACGCCGTTTTCGCCCTCCCCAGGCTCCTAGAAGCCTGGAGAGAGCAAAAAATGGGCGTGCCATTGCATACTGGGAGTGGGGGGGTCATATGCGCATACATGGGGGTGCATGGAATTATGGGTGTGGACACGCACACACGTGATCCCACGCATCCCCCCCTTTTTTGGCACGCGAACCAAAAAAGGTTCGCCATCACTGCACTAAACCAAAAGCTACCGAGATAGTGTGGTACACACGTAAAGCTAATCCACAAAATAACATGCCAAACATGCTTAGATTGTTCTATGGATACAGCCTCTAAGTCTGTAACTGAGCTAATTAAGTATGTACCCTGAAAACAACCTACACACAGAAGAAGCCAGTCTCACTCTTGATTTCAATTTTTTTTCTGTCCTTTTACCTTAGTAGAGCTGTGCCCATCACTGTTGACAGCAGTTGATGGTCTTTTGGACTGAATTAGGAGTAATTTTTACATAATCACTAAGCAAACAAATCCCAAATCCTTTGTTGTAACTCCCAGAGCTTTCTCCATCTAGAATTGTGAAAATTAACACTTTGTTTCCTGCTGTTTTGAGATGTGAAATACTATGGTGTTTTGTTACTTAAAATAGGCTTATAAATCCTCAACCCCATTCAAAAAGAGGAAATGAACTTTTACTTCTCAATAAATATGAAACATCATTGCTCAATCAACTGATTTTTTTTATCCTAGGTAAGAATCCAATTATAGTGTTTTTAAAAAGATTTGTTTATTTGTTTGTTGGCATTTGGCATTTCATACATGGGACTAGCAATATATATTAACATTTCACCTAGATTAGTAAAACACAATGAAATATAAATGTTAAAAAGCTCTGTGTTCAAATACTAATGTCTAGGCGCAGGGGTGTCAAACTATTTCATTGAGGGCCACATCAGGGTTGTGTTTGATCTCGGGGGGGCAGGTGGGCATGGTCAGCTCGACATCACTCATGTTGGGGGCACCTGTGTTGGCCCGGGCAGGGCTGAGGGTATCCTCCTGCAGCCCTCTGCCAGTGAAAACAGAGCTCGTGGCCTTCCCTGGCTCTGTTTTTGCTGGCAGACGCACCGCGGGCTGGCCCTTTGCCTTTTCAAGGGCGCCCCACAGGCAAGATCGACCCGCGGGCATTGAGTTTGACACCTCTGATCTAAGCCATCTAACTACTGAAGCACACCATCGTTTATATTTTTAAAAATCAGATTCTGCATCAGTATATGCCCTCAGTTTACAGCCGGTCAGAATGAGATCTACAGTTTGATGTGGGACCTCACAGTCACACGGAGGGAAGGATACTATGTCCCATTTATACAGTGAGTCCCGGCAGACGCCATGTGAGGTATGAATCTTATTCAGGATTGTCCATTGCTGACATGGTAGTTCAGAGCTTGGCACCTTTTTTGTGGGGTCATTTATATGTCTTCCTATGTTTGGGCATTCAGCGACCCATTTGGCTTTCCATTGGGAATCGATGTTAAAGTTGTTGATCAGATGTTGTGCGAGTGCGAGTGGGGGCTTCCTGGATTTGAGTCTTCAGGCAGATAAATTAGGAAGGTTGGTGTGCACAGATATTATCTTTTTAAAAAGATAATACAAATCAAGCCAAAGGTTGGTTTATACAATAAATCATAATTAGAGTTCAGAATGAGGTGAAGCTAATAATGGGAAGAATAATAAAACAACGTTTTTAAATATGTAAAAAGAGAAAAGAAAAACACTATATCAACTGCTCAGTTGGCAAAATGCTAACAGGTGTAAAGAAAAGAGAATGCTTCTCCACTCCTATTTTTGGATGCCTTTTCCCTAACAACAACAACAACAAGAAATGTTTCATAGGAAATCTTGTGGAGAAAGATAAAGAGAAAAGATTGAAACTTAAGATTAGTTGAAATGTTAGTTTTTCTCCTTGAGTTTAAATCTTCCTGATTAAAGGCATCCAATCCTAGATTACTGAAGGAACTACTGAACTACTGAAGCTTATTTATTGTCTTTCAAAAATTCTGGAGAACTGATGAGGTGCAAGATGACTGAAGAACATGAAATATTATCACTATCTCAAAAAATGAAAGATCTAGCAAATTAGAGACCAATCAGGCTAAGATCAATATGAAGAAAAGCTTCTGGAGCAGTTCATAAACATATTGATCTGAAAGCACCTTGAAAACAATCTGGTAAGTACCAGAAGTCAGAATGGATTTGTCAAAAGTAAATCTTGCCAGGCTAATATTTCTCACGTTTTGATAAACAACCAGTTTGGTGGATTGTGGGAATGCCATACCATTCAATGTGCCATACACATTGAATTCAGCATTGCATTGTATTTGTATTGACAAAGTACTCCATCTTATGCTGATTAGCATAAATATATTTAGCATCAAATTTCTAGGTTCCATCATATCTCAAGACCTAAAATGGTCATCTAACATCAAAAATGTCATCAAAAAAGCACAACAAAGAATCTTCTTTCTGCGCCAACTCAGGAAGCTCAAACTGCCCAAGGATCTGCTGATACAGTTCTAAACAGGAATTATTGAGTCTGTCATCTGCACCTCTATAACTGTCTGGTTCGGTTCTGCAACCCAACAAGACAGACACAGACTTCAGAGGATAATCAGAACTGCAGAAAAAAACAATTACTGCCAACCTGCCTTCCATTGAGGACCTGTACACTGCACCAGTCAAAAAGAGGGCTGTGAAAATATTTACTAACCCCTCGCATCCTGGACATAAATTGCTTCAACTCCTACCCTCAAAACGTCGCTATAGAGCACTGCACACCAAGACAACTAGATACAAGAACAGTTTTTTCCCGAACGCCATCACTCTGCTAAACAAATAATTCCCTCACCACTGTCAAACTATTCACCAGGCTGCATTACTATTACTATTAGTTTTTCTCATCGTTCCTATCACCCATCTCCTCCCACTTATGACTGTATGACTGTATCTTGTTGCTTGTATCCTTACGATTTATATTAATATTTATTGTTTCCTGATTGCTTACTTGAACCCTATGACAACCATTCTTGACAAATGTATCTTTTCTTTTATGTACACTGAGAGCATATGCACCAAAGACAAATTCCTTGAATGTCCAATCACACTTGGCCAATAAAGAATTCTATTCTATTCTATTCTATTCTATTCTATTCTATTCTATTCTATTCTATTCTATTCTATTCTATTCTATTCTATTCTATTCTATTCGCCAGCCAGTTAAGTATGGACTGCATGGTATGACAGTTAAATGGATACATAGCTGGCTTAAAAATTATGCCTTAAGACTAAGAGTGCTTATAAATATTTCTTTATCAAATTGGAGAAAGGTACTGGGTGACTGCCATGAATTTCAGTGCCAGATCCTCCTGTGTTAATGTTTTTTTTTAAATGATTTGGATGAAATAGAAAAGAAAATGTTTACCAAATCTGTAGCTTATCCAAAATGTGTGGGAGAACTATCCTAGAATACTTACAAAATTTGGAACAATCTCAATAATTTGGAAAAATGATCCACAAATAAAAGAATAAAATTTATCAGAGAGAAATGCAATATTTTTCACTTAGGAAACAAAAATGAAATCCAGAGGTATAGGATGGGGGATACCCAATCAGGTAATAATAGCATTTGCAACTGAGTAAGCATTGTGATGTGACTATAAATACAATTTTAAAGTGCATCAACATTAATATAAATTTCTAAATCACAGGAAGTAATTATTCCATTCTATTTTGTTTCGATTAGACTCCAATTTGAGGTTTTTTTGGGGGGGTTGTGGGGGATAGGTTTATTTTTTTACTCCTTGTAATTTCCTGGAAAACTCTTTTCGGTTTTCTTGGCAACTTTTTGATTGTGGCTTGCCATTTTTTTCTTCCTAGGACTGAAATTGTGACCGGCCAAAGGTTACCTACCCAGTTGGTATCAAATGTGAAGCAGGACTCGACTCAAAATCTCTCAATTTCTATCCTGGTGCCTTTAAGCCCTACATCAAATTGGCTCTTCTGTCTTGAGTACATGAGTATAATTCTGGGCATCACACTTCAAATATTAAGAGAAACCAGAAAAGGGTCAGAGAAGGGCAAAAAGGTTATCAGGCAACAAATTACTAAGCACTATAAAACATTGAAGAAGCTAGCATATGATAGCACTCTTCAAATCCCAATGTCAAATAGAAGAAGATGAAGACCTATTCTCTTTCATTTCAGAGTGCAGGGCACAGAATATGTATTATACTCTAGTGTAGAAAAAAATTTTATTATAGGGAAAAACGTACAAGAAATTTGACAATGGAACCAATTAGTAGAGAAACATTGGGCTGCCCTTCACACTAAATTGAGGTTAAGCAACCATCAGATGGAAGGGCCTTGGATTCCTGCATGGAGCACAAGGTTAGGCTTGATGGTGTAAATGTTAACACTGTTCTCCCATGAGTTGTTTCTGTTTTGAAAAGGAACTGACATTCCCTTCAACAATTTCTGTTCTTTAAAAAAGCTTGTGTGAGAAAATTAAGTGAATTATTCCATTAAGAAACTCTAGTTTCTTCCTGCACCTCTTTGATTCTTTCCTGGAACAAGCAAAATCAGTGTCTTTGTCTCAAGGCCATGCAATATACAGAATACATGAAAAGTGGGGTCACAGAAAGAGAAGAATAATCTTGCTGGAATAATCCAGTTCCAATCATGGTTTTTCCTGCTCATGTGTAATTTTTTTTTGCACTTTCAATATTCAGATTTTTAAAATAATTCAGTGCTGCCTTTTGTTTCTTGATTAACATCCATAGTATTTTTTAAACCAGGTATTATTCTGGTGACCAGAAAACCACTCAGTTATCATCTGAACTTGGATCTGCTGTTTCAGTCTCATTAACAACATTCCAGAGGGTCTAGGTTACAGTGGTTCTCAACCTTCCTAATGCTGCGACCCGTGACCCGCCCCTCCCCCCCACCGTGACCCACCCCGTCGCCACGCCCACCGCTGTAACCCCCGCCATGCCACCGCCATTTGGGTTCTTTTACCCTCTGCGCATGCGCAAAGCATTCTGCGCATGCGCAGAGAGTAAAAGAACCCAAATGCCGGCGTCCGGGTGAAGTCTTCCGACTCCTGTGAAAGGGTCGTTTGGCCCCCAAAGGAGTCGCGATCTCCAGGTTGAGAACCGCTGGTCTAGGACAACTCATCACCGTGGCCAACTCACCACAGGACAATATGCCAGGGCCAACTTGCCACAGGACAAAAGTTACCTAATATCAAAGAAATGGTGGGACAGAATAATTAAAGAAAGGATGCAAAATGAAATGTAAATGACAAAAATTAAAATATTTTAAAATTATTTTAAATAATTAAAATAAAATTGTTGAATTGTCCCGCAACAAGTTGTCTCATGAGTTGGTCATGGGGAATTGGCAGTAGTGAGTTGGCCATGGCAAGTTGCCCGTGGCGAGTTGTCCTATTCTGCATTCCAGAATGGATGGATTCATGTGTGAATGGGTGTTTAGATCAAAAGAAATAAGAGAGAGAAAAGGAGGAAATGTCCTGCATACTTTTTTGTATTTTCCATCATTTACATGGGAAGTACTGTAGGCAGTAGAAAGAGTGCAGAGAAGAGCAACGAAGATGTTTAGGGGACTGGAGGCTAAAACATATGAAGAACGGTTGCAGGAACTGGGTATGTCTAGTTTAATGAAAAGAAGGACTAGGGGAGACATGATAGCAGTGTTCCAATATCTCAGTGGTTGCCACAAAGAAGAGGGAGTCAAACTATTCTCCAAAGCACCTGAGGGTAGAACAAGAAGCAATGGGTGAAAACTAATCAAGGAGAGAAGCAACTTAGAACTAAGGAGAAATTTCCTGATGATTAGAACAATTAATCAGTGGAACAACTTGCCTTCAGAAGTTGTGGGTGCTCCAACACTGGAAGTTTTTAAGAAGATGTTGGATAACTATTTGTCTGAAGTGGTGTAGGGTTTCCTGCCTAAGCAGCGGGTTGGACTAGAAGACCTCCAAGGTCCCTTCCAACTCTGTTATTTCTATTTCTATTTCAGTAGAAGTACCAACACTGATCTCTGCTCCTGGTGGGTAATTTTCAAGGTTTGGCTCTAAGTGGTTGTCTTTTTAGGGCAGACAAGAGGTCTCTTGTTGTGGAATCAGACTTCCCCTTCAATCCCTGATACCTGTCCCATTCGTGCCCTTGCAATAAACCTGCTTCCTGGCCTGCTTGTCTCCCCTCTCCCTTTATAGCCACATAAAGTCTTTTGTAATTGTGGGACTTTGCACAAGGCAGAGGCGTTCCTGTTTGTGAGTGCGTATAAATATGGGCCGGGTACTTCAATTGCTTCATTTTCTATCGCAAACCTTTTTTCTGCATTTGCAGCATGGGGACACTGTGGCTCTGAAGAAGCCCTGCTGTGAGCATGGCTCCCACCCATTTTCCTTCTTGTCAGCAGGGAGCTGGGAAGGCAACTCCAGGCTCTTACAGGAGAGACATCTTGTGATGGGGGTGGAGGGGGAATGCAGGGAGGAGGATTAAGCAACACCCGGATTAATGTGTAACTGACAGGCAAGGTGTGGCTGGCAGCAGCAGGGAACACGCAAGGCTTCCAGAGCTGAAATGGATCCCCACAAGGGACAGGTTTGTTCAAAGGTATTCTGGGGAGAATGGGGTGTGTGTGTGTTAAGCATGTGCATAGCCCTGACGTTCTGCTCCAGCATAGACCTCTTGATGGGGAGAGAAAGGAAAGATGCAAAATCTATCCCAGGCCAAGGCTTAGAACTGGGCATCAGACACATATCCCATATTCCATTTTCTGACAATCCCTTGGAGGAAGGAGACAGACACACAGCTCATTCACCCTATCACACATGAACATCAACACAGATGTCTGTGGCTTCCTTGTCTGTCTTTGTAGTTGAGTGGCTCTGAAACTGTCAATCTATTTTGGCAAGTATTATTCCACAGATGCCAGTAAAAGTGTACTTCATAGGAATGCATGCTGAAGCTCAATTAGCTGCAAAACTCACCTGATCATCTTTCTTTAAAACCAGATCTGTGTTCTAAAATAACTGAAGCAAATAGAAGAATAGCTCTGGGAATGTGCAGAGTGCCTACCAGTTCCCACTGGACTGTGTAGAACCAGCTAAGTCAGCTGTGCATCTGACTTAGCGGGTATAAAAGGCTATAACATTGGCTCAGCTTTGCTCTTTCAGGACTCACAGTTTTCAGCTCTTGAGCCAGGCTGTGCATTTTCAAAAGGACTGACAAGCTTGATTTTTGGTCATGCTTTTTACCATTCCCTTTTGTGAAGGATGTGTTCTCAAGCTGCTGGCTGCATTAACAAGTTGCAGGATTGTCGGTCATTTTTTGCACAATTGTGAAAGTAGCCATGTGAAAAGAAAATCACCATGTTAAACATTCCCACCCGCCTCCAGCTGAACCAATGCCCAGACAAGATAGCTCATCTGCAATTGCACATGTAATGGCAATGTTTTTATGGACTAGTGTGCAGCAAACGAGGCATTGATCCTTTCCCTTGCCACATTGCAGGCCTGTCCTTTTCAGACTGCACATGCCATATGGAGAGCATGGCACAAACTCAGTGGGCAATGTTCAGACAAAGGAAGCTAATCAATGTTCACAGAGAGTCTAAGGATGGGGTCCACAATTTATTATTATTTATTTATTATTTATTATTAGGTTCTTCTATGCCGCCTTACTCACTAAGGACTCAGGGCGGGGTACAACATTTTAAGAGAACACTAAACAATAAACTTATTTAAAAACAGTTTTAAAAAGTTAAAAAGACGTCCAACAACATACATACCGGGGGAGATCTCGGATATAAGATTTTCTCAGACCTCTGCCTGCAGGAAGAGCCATGTCTTAATGGATTTTCGGAAGGCCAGCAAGGTGGGGATAATTTGGATCTCTGGGGGAAGTTGGTTCCAGAGCGCGGGGCCCCCCACAGAGAAGGCCCTCCCCCTAGGGCCCGCCAGTCGGCATTGTTTGGCTGACGGGACCTGGAGGAGACCCGCTCTGTGGGACCTGACCGGTTGGAGGGAAGTATGAGGCATAATACGGTCCTGTAGATAACCTGGTCCTAAGCCATGAAGGGCTTTAAAGATGATGATCAACACCTTGAATTGTAGCCGGAGACCAATAGGCAGCCAATGCAGCTGGCGGAGTATGGGTGTTACGTGGGTGCATCTTGGCACACCCACCATGGCACGCACAGCTGCATTTTGCACCAACTGAAGTCTCCGAATACTCTTCAAGGGTAGCCCCATGTAAAGCGCATTGCAGTAGTCCAATCGGGAGGTGCCAAGGCCATGAGTGACCGTGAGTAGAGCCTCCTTCTCCAAGTATGGTCGCAATTGGTGCACCAGGCGAACCTGTGCAAAAGCCCCCCTAGCCACAGCTGTAAGGTGTTGGTCTAATGTTGGTCTAACAATGCTTTATTGCTTGAAGCAGAGCTGAAAAATGGTTATCCTCTTCCAAACCTACGCTAGCCAATTTATTGTAATACATGAGAAAGAACATTTCTCAAGCTCTTTTCCCAGTCTCTGACAGTACAATCCCAATATAGCAAATGAAAACAGTAGGTTTTTTCTCCCTCTTCTTCATGACACTTACAACCTGCTGAGACAGACACCTTATTTTGCTTTGCTTTAGGAACATATCACTGACTAGTTGGAAACTGTCTTCCAGCTCTCTAGCTCACTTTAACCCAAAGGCTGGGAAATGACAACACTTTTTAAGCCAGGAACCACATGAAAACTATAGTATAGTTAGTGGAATTACTGTAAAACAACAACAACAACCCCAAAGAAATCCCCACAAATTATCCCCCTCAAAACCAGCAGATCTACATATGATGTGGCTTTCCATATTTTGTGGTTTTCCATCACTCCAAAAATAATAAATGTATTTATTTATTTATTTATTTATTTTGTTATTCTTATATGCCGCCCAACTCCCGAAGGACTCAGGGCGGCGTACAACAGGAAAAAAAATACAAGAATAATCAAAATGCAAGTGATTAAAAAAACAAATACAAATTATTAAAAACAATATTAAAACAGCAACATTCATTCGATATCATACATACTTGGGGGGTGATCTCAGGTGGATTAAGCTATTCCCCCCACCTGCAGGAAAAGCCATGTTTTAACGGCTTTTCGGAAGGCCAGCAGAGTGGGGATGGTTCGGGTCTCTGGGGGAAGTTGGTTCCAGAGCACGGGGCCAGCCACAGAGAAGGCTCTCCCCCTAGGGCCCGCCAGCCGGCATTGTTTGGCCGACGGGACCTGGAGGAGGCCAACTCTGTGGGCCCTAACCGGTCGGAGGGAAGTATGAGGCAGAATGCGGTCCCGAAGATATCCTGGTCCTAAGCCATGAAGGGCTTTAAAGATGGTGATCAACACCTTGAATTGGACCCGGAGACCGATGGGCAACCAATGCAGCTGGCGGAGTATTGGTGTCACGTGGGTGTACCTTGGCACACCCACCACAGCACGCGCAGCCGCATTTTGTACCAGCTGAAGTCTCCGGATACTCTTCAAGGGTAGCCCCATGTAGAGCGCATTGCAGTAGTCCAAACGCGAGGTGACAAGGGCATGAGTGACCGTGAGTAGAGCCTCCTTCTCCAAGTATGGCCGCAACTGGTGCACCAGGCGAACCTGTGCAAAGGCCCCCCTAGCCACAGCAGAAAGATGGTGATCCAATTTTAGCTGTGGATCTAGGAGGACCCCCAAGTTGCGGACCTGGTCTGAGGGAGTCAGTTTCGCACCCTCAAAGACCAAGGAGGGATAGTTGTCATGGTCCTTAGGAGGCAATATCCACAGCCACTCAGTCTTGTCGGGATTGAGTCTGAGTCTGTTCCTCCCCATCCAGATCTTAACGTCGTTCAGGCAGCGGCACATTACATCAACTGCCTCCCTGAAGTCAGACGGGGTGGTGATGTACAGCTGGGTGTCGTCAGCGTACTGATGGAAACACACCCCATGTCTGCGAATGATCTCACCCAACGGTTTCATGTAGATATTAAACAGGATGGGCGAGAGAACCGACCCCTGAGGCACCCCACATGATAGGGGCCTAGGGGACGATCTCTGCCCACCTGCCAACACCGACTGCATCCGATCGGCGAGATAAGAGGAGAACCACCGCAAAACGGTGCCTCCCACTCCCAACTCGCCGAGCCGATGCAGAAGGATACCATGGTCGATGGTATCGAAAGCCGCTGAGAGGTCAAGTAGCACCAGGATGGAGGAATTTCCTCCATCCCGGGCTCGCCAGAGATCATCCATCAGGGCAACCAAGGCAGTTTCTGTACTGTAGCCGCGCCTGAAGCCCGACTGGTAAGGATCTAGATGGTCTGTTTCATCCAGGAGCTGCAGAAGCTGAGTCACCACCACCTTCTCCACAACTTTCCCTAAAAAAGGTAAGTTGGAGACTGGACGATAGTTCTTCAAATCAGCTGGATCCAGGGAAGGCTTCTTCAGGAGGGGTCGCACCACCGCAGCTTTTAACGACTGCGGTACGGATCCCTCCCTCAAAGAAGCGGTGATCACCGCCTGGATCCAGCCGCGTGCCACCGACCTGCTGGCCGAGACCAGCCAGGAGGGGCATGGGTCCAATAAACAGGTGGAGGTACCCATCGCTCCCATAGCCCTGTCCACATCATCGGGAGAAACAGGCCCAAACTCATCCCACAATGATGGACTAGGACTTGCCCCTGTCACCTCTATGGACTCTGCCCTGCCAGAGTCCAAGTTTGACCGAATCTGAGCGACTTTATCCGACAGAAACTCAGCAAATTCCTCAGCTCTGCCTTGTAAGTGTTCCTCGCTCCCCCCTTTTCCAAGGAGGGAGCGAGTCACCCTAAACAAGGCGGCTGGACGAGAATCTGCGGACGCAATAAGAGCGGAAAGATAGGATCGTCTTGCCGCCCTTATCGCCACTAAATAAGATCTGATGTAAATTCTTAATAGTGTTCGGTCAGATTCGGCCCTCTTGGTCCTCCAGCGGTGCTCCAGACGTCTCTTTTGGCGTTTCATCTCCCGGAGCTCCTCGGTGAACCAGGGAGCTTTCCGGGATCCACTGCCACGGAGAGGTCGCTTAGGCGCAATTCGGTCTAGAGCCCCTGATGCTGCGGTGTTCCAAGCAGCCACCAGGGAGTCAGCCGAGTTGTGTACCAGGGTTTCAGGTATCTCCCCAAGTTCCCTCTGGAATCCTTCCGGCTCCATTAGGTGCCTGGGGCGGAACCACCTAGTCGGTCCCGCCTCCCTGCGGGGGAGGAGTGGGGTTGTGAAATCCAGCCTCAGTAGGAAATGATCTGACCATGACAGTGGGGTGATGACTATATCCCTTATCTTCAGATCATCTCTCCACTGCCCCGAAAGAAACACTAGGTCAAGCGTGTGACCACCCTCATGAGTCGGACCCTGAATTACTTGGGTCAGGTCCATGGTTGTCATGGAATCCATGAACTCCTGAGCTACCCCAGAGGTTTCGCCAGCAGATGGCAAGTTGAAGTCCCCCAGTACTATAAGCCTAGGGAACTCAACCGCCAAGTCGGCTACTGCCTCGAGCAACTCAGGCAGGGCCTTACTTACGCAGCTGGGAGGCAGGTACGTTAAGAAAAGGCCCACCTGAACCCCTAAGTCCAACTTCAGAAGGAGCGTCTCACACCCAACAATCTCCGGGGCAGGGATCCTACGAGGATGCAGATTTCCACGCGTTATAATTGCCACTCCTCCCCCCCTTCCCTGGGGTCGAGAATGGTGCTGCACCGAGAAACCGGCTGGGCATATCTCGGAGAGGGCTACTCCCCCCTCCTGCCCTAGCCAGGTCTCGGTAACACATACCAGGTCTGCCCCCTCCTCTGTGATTAAATCACGTATCAGGGGGGCTTTGTTGATAATTGACCTGGCGTTAAGCAGCAGCATCCTGAGCCCAGGGCCCTGAAAACCCTGGTTGCCAGGTATCCGGGTTGTAACCCTAAGCTACCACCTCTGTCCTAATTTGCATTTGTTATCTTAAGAGAGATGGTGCTGGAACATAACTGAGCAGCCGTATTTTTATTTATGCTGAGATCTCAGGAAGACATGACTTGATCTCTCCTTAGGTTGCTTGCTGAGTGTGAAGGCTTCTCCCAAACTTACAGCCTTCTCTTTGGCTACCCAAGGATGCAATTATGGCTGGTCTCGGGGTCTAACACAGTGTTTCTCAACCTTAGCAACTTTTAAGATATCTGGTTGAAATCCTGACATCTTAAAGTTGCTTAGGTTAAAAACACTGATCTAAGGATTTGGCCTGATAACTAAGGAGGGCTCCAGAGCAGGGGTGGGTTCCTAATTTTTTTACTACCACTCTGTGGGTATGGCTTGTTTTGTGGGTGTGGCTTGCCAGCCATGTGACTGGGTGGGCATGGCTTCTCAGACTGCTGAAGGGAAGGGAACTGAGATAGGTCCTGCCGCCCATTCCCCCTCCCCTCAGCAGCTCGAGAAGCCTCAAACGTGCGAAAATGCCTAGGATCATCACCGCGTGTTCGTGGCTTCTCGGACTGCTGAAGGGAGGGGAACTGAGATAGGTCCTGCCGCCCATTTCCCCCTCCCCTCAGCAGCTCGAAAAGCCTCAAACGTGCGAAAATGCCTAGGATCATCACCGCGCGTTCGTGGCTTCTCGGACTGCTGAAGGGATGGGAACTGAGATAGGTTCTGCCGCCCATTTCCCCCTCCCCTCAGCAGCTCAAAAAGCCTCAAACGTGCGAAAATGCCTAGGATCATCACCGCACGTTCGTGGCTTCTCGGACTGCTGAAGGGAGGGGAACTGAGATAGGTCCTGCCGCCCATTTCCCCCTCCCCTCAGCAGCTCGAAAAGCCTCAAACATGCGAAAATGCCTAGGATCATCACCGCACGTTTGTGGCTTCTTGGACTGCTGAAGGGAGGGGAATGGAGATAGCTCCTGCCGCCCATTCTTTCAGCGTCTCACGCGCTCCCTCAGCCATCCTCCCCTGCTTGGACTCACTGTGGGGTAGGAAGGCAGCGCATGCGCAGTGCCGGAAGCTCAGCTTCTGGGCATGCGCAGAAGAAATTTTTTTAAAAAATTAACATTTTTTTTTTAAAAAAATGGCGGCGCCCAGGCACCGGCAACTGACCGCACCGGTACTGTGACGTCACCAGCGGGCCGCTACCGGTGCTATAGAGTGGACCGCATTGGTAGGAACCCACCACTGCTCCAGAGGACTCTTAACAAAGCAGGGGATCAAGAGGTAGCAGTATACAATCCAAATGCCATTAATTGTGGGATGTGCAAATTAAGTTTAGGAGGAATCAATTTGGCTCTCTCTCTCCCCTGCAGACCTTTTCCAGTATTATATCCTTTATGTAGCTGGCTCTAGGACTTAAAATGTTGGGCTAGGGTTTATTGCTATTTTATATTGTTATGTTTTATAAGCCAGCCAGAGCTATGTGGAATTGGATAGGAAATAAAGTTGTTAACTTTAACCACATCTAAAGCTACTCATAGCTATTCCTCTTTTTCCTTTTTCTTTTTGGGAACACTTTGTGCAGAGACAGTTGGCTGAGTTTTAGATTCCAGGCGACCAAATAATATTTGTTTCAGAAAGAGACTGCTGTTTATTCTAAAATAAAACAGTGACAGTCTGAAGTGGAAAGACCTTTAAGGCCAGGATCTAACTCCTGCAGTCTGGCTCCTATTTCTCATGATTTAGGAGTTTTTGTTGTTGGAATGTGCGTTGGGATGGCTTCTTGTGCTATTGGAACCAGGTGAGGGGAAGGAAACTCTCCTAAATTGAGGCCGCTGGTCTGGTTGGTGTAGGGCCAGAAAGCGAGGCTGGCGGATGTTCACTCAGGCCTTGTGAGCACACAAGTGCACGTGTAACCCGGGCAGTGGAGTCTCGATTCCCGGCAGACCCTCATGATAAGTTTCCGCCACTGAGGGCTCCGCAACTGCTCCCCACCAACTTCCAGAAAGCGACAAGCCGTCTGCAAAATATGGAGATCTATTCAAATGTGGCTGCTGATCCCACCCTTCACAGACAGTGGTGTCTCCTGGGTCGACTGCGTCATGCGCCTTTTTGGGCAGCCGTTGAAAGGAATCTGCTGGCTGTGTTCTCGCAATAGTCTTGATCCCTTGGGAAAAAAAGACCTAGAGGCTATGCTTGCCTAACGTTCTAATGGTTAGGGTTAACCATGGTTAGATTTGGGGGGCAGTGACAGCGTACTGTGATTACCTCAGGGGCCAGTGTATTATGTGAACCCAGTCAAAGGCGTTATTTAGTACGAAGTTAAGCTTATTGTGTAACTGTAACAGCCATCATTTGGATTGATTTCACTTTGGACTCTCCAGGAAATGTAGCACAGTTGCCCCAAGTGACCTGCGCCTCTTGACCCCCCTTCTCACGTCGGGAGAGAGCGCCAGGGGCCCGAACACCTCCGTCTCCTCTCCAGACCTACTTGGCGCGTTAGTCCTCAGGGAAGCCCTCGCCGCCGACTGTGGGAAAAGCCAGCGAGTCGCCCGACCTGCATCGGAGCCTGCCGGTTGCCTAGTAACACGTTGGCATCAGGAATGGCGGTGGAGCGCCGAGGGCAGGGCAGCTCGCCGGGCCCGAGCCTCGGCAAAGATGTTGGCACGCCCACCTGCCCCCTCCCCCCACCCACGGGCACCGGGGTGACTCACTGCCTCCGCCCTCCCCTCTCCGGCAGGCAGCCCCTCACTCCGCAGTTGGAGCGGCTGGCAGCGCGGAGTGTGGAGGCGCCGCAGCACTTCGCAGCACTTTGGAGCGAAGCTTCAGGTGCCGCCTGCGCGGGCGGGCGAGCGGGCGGTGGGGCACCTCGTGGGGAGATCCCAGAAAGTCACGAGCGGGGTAGGACCGTGCGGAATGGGGAATAGGAGCGAGGGGGCACAGAGACGCTCCTGCAGCCGCCGTTGCTCCGGCCAGCTCAGCCGGGTGCAGGATCCTCAGTCTCCCGTGGTCTTCGGCGCGTTGCTCTCCTAGAAGGGATCGGGTGACCGTCTGCTGCTCCCTTCCACGGTGGGCAGCGCAGCGAGCTGGATCGCGGGATCCGTAAACTGTTGGTGACTTTTTCAAACCTCTCCTGCTGTCTCTTTGCAGACCCCAGGGCAACTCTCCGCTGCAGCCTGACTCGCGAGTCGAACCTCTGAGACCGACCATGGACCTTCGACTGCGGGACCTGCGCCTTCAGGAGGAAAGGGAGTTTCTGGAGAGCGTGGCTCTACCCCAGCCAGGTAAAGCGATCCAGCTCGGAAGGGCAGGGGGGGGGCGGATAAGAGGAAACCCCATCCAAAGTCCCCTACCCGCCGCGATCAGAAAGCAGAGCGCCTGTTCGAAAGAGAGGAATCACCGCCCCAGGCCCTTTGCGAGCTTCTCTCTAGATGTTGGACTGGCTCGAGGCAGGCTGGTGCCCAGGCAGAATATCCAAATTGCTCTTCCCGCGAATGGAAGCGAGATACAATCGGGCACACGGATGCGCAGCTCCTATTCATTAGAATGAAGCTTGCGCAGGAGAGTGTAGTTATTGTGTAGGAGGGGGGTGTCAGATATCGCCCCGGCCCCACATATGGTCCACTTCCACCTACTACCCTTATCTCCAGGATGAGGGGGTGATGAGAATGTCCAGATTCCTTCTAGCAAACCTGCCCTGTTTTTAGGACTGTGTTCCATGTTGGCAGAGATCTGTTTGTTTGTTCAGTCTTTGACAGGGTGCTACTTGCTCCCACCTTCCACCCCGGAGGAGGCTTTTTAGTTCTATTTTACAATCACTAGTCCTTTCTCCTCCAAGACTCGCTGTGTGTTCCCACACCAAACGGGAACTCTGCAACAGTTCAACAGGTGTCTCTGAAGCTTTTCCTGACTGGTAGTTAGGGGCTTCCTCTTCCATACACTATTGCTGCCAGAGCACATCTTGAGGAGCCCAGCTCCTCACAGCTGCAGAATGGAGGCAGCTGTGTTGACCACAAGCCCCGTGTCAGGCTGGGCATCTTCCTAAAACGAACCTTCCATTGGCATCAGCTGGGGCATCCCATTACGCAGTGAGGAAAACAATGCATTTCAGCCATTTGCTTAATTACCGCCCAGTGATTTCTTCAGAGAAATGACAGTGATCTACCTGCTTTCCCCTTTAATCCTCAGAACGTTTTCATTTGGTTGGTTGGTTGGTTTGAGGGGTGGGGGGGAAACAACTGACTCAAATTTACTACTGTAAGTAGCTGTGTTCACACAGCATGTTTAAGCAGATCAGATATAGACCAAGCAGACACTTTCACACAATAAGCTACACTTGGTTCCCGCTAACCTTAAGGGCTATTTTTGTGTCGGTGTGGCTAGATGTGAATTAATTTATAGTTCATTATAGTCTGCTAAACCCAGAAAATAGATTAATCTTGTAAGCAAATTAAGTGTATGCAATCACCAACCCCAGGTATCTTCCTTCCTAGTCCAATATTTTTTAAAAAAACTTTCTCCAGTTAAGTATCACCCAGATTTGTTGGGATGGCAGAGGATTAGGGCAGTTGAGAGAAAAAGGGGAGATGTTTAAAGTTTCCAGATTAAGGGCACTTTTTTTTTTGTTTTGTTTCTCTCTTCAATCACAGTTAATTCAGAGCATGCTCCAGGGCCAATGAATGACAGTGCTCTGGATCAGTCCCCAATGGAAGAAGCCAGAAGAGGCAGTAGGGGGAAAGTCATTGTCCCTGAGCCCCTTATTACGGATGCTGATTGGCAGATGCCGTGTGTCCCCAAATCCCCAAGGTAACACATATTGTCTGCTTAAGTGGAATATCTGTCCTCAGGGTTATAAGCCGGAGGCAGAATTTGGAACTCCTGTCCCTGCTTGTGATATGGGGATGTCATGTGACAGGTTGGGATGGGGTGCGGGGAAGCCGCAGGTATAACCATTGGGTCTTTTTCTTCCCTTACCCCAGAGATGCCAGTCTAATTCTGGAAGCAGTTAAACGCAATGAATTCCTGCGATGTCTGGGTGATGGTCAGAGCCAGACCCTAGTGGAGAGCTTCATTTCAGAGCAGCGCCAGCCGGGTGACGTAGTAGTGGCTGAAGGCGATGAGGGTCATGCTATGTACATCGTGGCTGGTGAGGGAGCTATGTGGCGGGTTGGGGGGGGGAAGAAGGGGTATTTGCCTACTAGCCAGTTCCATCACTTATCCCCACCTGGATGATGGGGGGGCAGGTAGCCCTTCTCTCTGCCTTCCCTACCATGGCCTTGTTTGCGGCACTGTTAACTTCATTCCAAACAGGTTCAGCTGATATTCAATTAAAAAAGGAGGTCCCCCCCTATTCATTATTCATTCATTTTGCTTTGCCTTCAGTTAACTGATTACTGCCTCTATGAGAAATGAAAACCCAAAAAAAGAAGACCATTTAATTGCCTTTTCCCAGGAGGAGAGGCAATTCTCCAACAATTTCTCCACATGAGGCTCAGGGCTTCTTTTTCTTTTGTTTGCCCTAAAATTACTTTTTTGTTAGTTTTTGTTACCAAATTGTAAGTGTCGGCTGATCTTCGTTTTATATTTTTCAGAAAAGAATGATGCTCTCTGAGGGCACTTTGTTTGTGTTTTGTGTGTGGGCAGGAGTAGAATAGACAACGATAATTGCCATCCCCCCTCCCCAGTTGATAGGGGTCCTGGAGAAAATTCTATAGTGACCTTTTTCAAAAGGATGTGTGTGTGAGAAGAAAATGTCAAAATGTGAGTCTTTTCTCTGACAAATGTCTTCTGAGAAATTTAGCTCTGCTCTTGTAATTTGACAAGGAGACTGTCTAGCTTTCTGTTGTCAAAGGTTCATGGTATTGGGAATTTACAGAATTTACCAAACCAGGCAGGGCCATAGTGCAGCCGAAAAAGATGGAAGTCACACCTGCACCCCCTTTTTCCATGTAGTATATGATGATTTTTCATGCTCTTCGTGCAGGAAGACTCGGAGGAGAGCTTATGTGAGATAATGACAAGTATTCATATCACAGTCAACTGAAATTTGGGAAAAAAATATGTACCAGCATATTATGTTATCACAAAATTTCAGCTTGTTAGCATGGTTTATGATATACAAATCCATCCACTTGTGATTTGCTAATTAACCTAGGCTTAAGCAAAGACACTTAAGAGAAGATGAGAATATCTCTGAGCCGGTATGGAGTACTTATTCTTAACTACTCAGTGGTGACAGCCTGCTCTGGATAGGTATTCTTCAGTGTCATGGGATGTGAACTGCTTTCCCCGTGCTCCCCTTTTGCTAAAAAGGGAGCTTCTCCCAACTTGGTCCTGCTCCCTGGCTGTTCAGTGTGAAAGCAGTTGACCACTTGGTTGCCAAGGAGCTACAACATCATTTGTATTGAAGCTGTTTTCCTAATGCAATGGGGTTACATTTCCCTTGAAGTTTGGCAGGGAGGTTGAGCCCCCAGAGAAAACCAAACAAACATAAACCACTGTTCAAGGAATATTGATAGGGGGGAAGAGAGAGGTTCAACTCTAGCAACTGACAGCATCTTCTTACTTTCAGCATCGGGAGTGAAGTTGAGTTGAGAACTGATGGGTGGGGAGAGGAAGAGAGAATGGAGTAGAAAGGCTAAGCATGAAATGAAGCTGCTACTGGATGCCTTCTGCTTTTTTGCTAGCATAGACTAACAACCCGCTCCTTCTCAATGATGTGAAATAAGGAGTTTCCTATTTTTTCTGTTACAAAGCATTTGTGAATGACCTCTTTGTTAAAATGCAGCCTAGATCCCCTTTTGAATTCACAGGATATTGGAGTATAACAGACTAACTGAGTTGGAAGGGACCTTGTAGGTCATCTAGTCCAACCCCCCACCGCCCAAGCAGGAGACCCTACACCATTTCTGATAGATGGCAGTCCTTGAAGGCTTCCAGGGATGAATCTCTCATAACCTCCAAAGGCAAGCTGTTCCATTGGTTGATTGCTGTCACTGTCAGAAAATTTCTCCTTATTTCTAGGTTGAATCTCTCCTTGATCAGTTTCCATTCATTATTCCTTGTCTGGCCTTTGGGTGTCTTGGAAAATAGCTTGACCCCCTCTGTAGCAGTCCCTCAAATATTGGAACACTGCTATCATGTCTCTCCTGGTCCTTGTCTTCTCTTCACTAGACTAGCCATGCCCTGTTCCTGTAACCGTTCTTCATATGTTTTAGCCTCCAGTCCCCTAATCATCTTGGTTGCTCTTCTCTGCACTCTTTCCAGAGTCTCAACATCTTTTTTATAATGCGGTGACCAAAACTGGATGCAGTATTCTAGATGTGGTCTTACTAAGGATTTATAGACTGGTATTAGTACCTCACATGATCTTGATTGTATCCCTCTGTTAATGCAACTTAGAATTGCATTGGCTTTTTTGGCTGCTACTGCATACTGTTGGCTCATATTTAATTGGTTATCTTTAAACATCTTAAACATACCTGTTGAAACCAGTTCCAATCTTTGTTAGCAGATCTCTGGCATTGTTTCTTCATGTTGCCACAGAATGCATGATTGATAACCAATGGTCCCTCTAATGTTAGAAAATGGCGCGCGGCAATTGGAAACTGCTGCGCGCCGTTCTCTAGTCATGTGCTCAGTCGCGCAGCCTGTGATATTAGAAAACGGTGCGCGGCAGTTGGAAACTGCTGCGTGCCATTCTCTTGTTACGTGCGCGGCTGCGCGGCTGCACAGCTTAGAGGGAACATTGTTGATGACCAATTAGGTAGACAGTAGTTCTGAAGATCAGGCAGTGTCCTGGAGCAAGATGATGCTTTGTAACAGAATTTTTTTTACCTTGTCCTTCGGTGTAACAGTGCCACCTAATCCAGAACTTATGAAACTAGCAGTTGGTTTTCACTTGTTTCCCTTTGTATGTAGAACATTCAGCTAAAATAGGAAGTTGTGGAAACCTAATCTAGTTCACATGTTATGGGAACTAGATCATCATTATTAAGCAATCACATAGTTTATTTGTTTGAGCATAGTATGGTATGGAAACCCAGCAATTGTAGACCAAGACCTTGATCCCCCTTGTGCCACAGGAGAAGCGAAACTGTAATCAAACTTTTATTAGCTTGGCTTATTACTCCCTGGGGAACCTTAGAAGTGCTGGCCACATTCCAGGAAGCCTTCCACTCACATGAGTGAGCTTTAGGAAATGAAGGCCATTGCCATAGAGCGTGAGGCTGATAACACTGCCTTGACTCTCAGACACCATTAACAAAATTGGATAAATTATAACAGTGCAGGGCAGATTGGAAACAGATGCTCTGTGTATGCCATAGATACACAATGCAATAACTCTGCCTACTGACTCTCAGGGAGCCTGTGCTTTTCTATCAGCCCATTTTTGGGAGTCTGCAGAAACGATACAGGAATCTTCCTGGTATCTAAATTGGTCAGCCTCATGCTTCAGAACTTTGTTCACCTTCCAGCAAATTGCTTATCTCATAATTTATGTTGTGGCCCGCCAGTGGCCAGCGGAATTGGCAGCAGATTCGGACAGTGAGGAGGTTGGGGAGGGACATGGGCCAGTCCTGGAGTCTGGGGAAGGCTCTGACGAGTGCTCTGCATGGGAGACAGAGATGGGGCCAGGGCAGTCTGACAGTTATCAGTTGCCTTTGGAGTCAGACATCAGTGAGGCAGACGAAGAGCTGGAGCCTGTTCCCAATGTGCGCATGCACAGAGCTGCCAGACGAAGGGAACAGCTGAGGAACAAGGGTCGACTTGGGAGTAAGGGCACAGGTGGACAATGAATGGCCCCTCCCATAGGGAATAAAAGAGGAGCAAACAGTGAGGGGAGTTTGCAGGAGACAATTAGTTCGCTTAATTGGTTCGTGACTCTCAGAGACTCCTTGCCAAGTTTTGAAGATATCGGCCTGGCAGCTCTCCAAACCAGATAAGGTCTGTGACTGTAAATTTATCTTTGAAAGACTTTGCTGGATATGAATGAGAAGAATTCATAGTAACTTTTAAAAAGGGGGATTTTTGTCGGGACAAGGAGTCTGATTCATAGTTTGGGAACGCCTAAGTCAGAACAATTTAGGCATTGACACAGGGTATCTAAGGAGTCACCCTCACCCCAATGGGATTGGCCTGTCCCACTCGCTCCAGTGGAAGAAACCATCTGCCAGATCCCATCTGCCAAATGGGGGGGGGGGTTCCAGGAGACAAGCCTTTTCTGCTGTGGCCCCTGCCCTTTGGATTATTCTCCGGCAGGAGGTGAGGTCAGCCCCCTGCCCCACCCCTGGCCTTCCAGAACCACCTTCAGACCTGGCTCTGCCAGCTGGCCTGGAGCCTCAGTAGGGGTGCTCTTTGTTGGGGGTGGCTGACAGGGTAGAAAGAATATCCCCCAACCCTATGTCGCTTATCCTCTTGAGTTTTAGTCTTTATTTAATCTTTCTTAATTTTAATCATTTTGTTTTATCTTTTTTACCTTTTTCCCATCCTATAAGCCTCCCAGAGTCACTGCCACAGTGGCATATAAATTTCACAAATAAACAAATAGTCTGTAAATATAATTTCTGTGGCTAATGGTAGCGGTGAAACCAGATAGACTTCTGCACTTACTCATACCACTTTGCACCACTGCTGTGTGTGGGCACGGGAAGAATTAGTGTTAATAGCAAATTACAGGAAGGTAGCATTTTACTAGCATGGCTAATAGCCATGGAGAGATCTCTTCCTCCCCCATGAAACAGTTCGGCCTGTGTTTATCTTGGGTCAGGGAGTTAATTCCACAAGTGATGAAGCTGCAGGTGGCAATGACACATCTTCATAGCCCTTATTCTCATGTTGCAGAGGGGGAGCTCGGTGTGACGCAGAAGGGGCGCCATCTCCGCAGGCTGCTCCCAGGGGATGTGTTTGGAGAGCTGGCTGTGCTGTACAACTGCCAGCGCACGGCAACTGTCATGGGTAAGGAAGGAATTGTGATGTGTGTCTGCTTGTCAAAATTCTCTGCCGCTAATGTCAACTCCCGAGTTTTATCAGCTATGCCTCTCTTCGTCAAAAGAGTCTCAACAACTTGTGTCCACCAATTGCTACCTTTCCCAACACCTTCGTATCTTCCTTAGGGCCAACGTGTAACTCTTTTCGGATTGGGTTAGTTCAGAAGGTGAAAATGGAGGGGGATAGGAAGAAACGGAAGAGAAGAAATGATAGCTAGGGGTTGATGCATTCTTAAACAAATACGGCAAAACAACGAAGATCTGTGACCCCATAAAATTGAACCAACAGATTGGGGGCAGAAACTTTCACAGACATGGAATTCATTTGTCTTCACATTGCTCAATCTCATTTGGCTTTGCCATAAAAGGCTATCACAATTATGCCTCCGGAATGTTATGCAATAATTTGATAGTAGTTATTCATAAAATGTGACGGCTGGGGAATATTTTCACCCATCTAAAATAATTAGCCTGAGAACTGAGAGAGGAAGCTTTTATATTTTACATAAAGTATTTTATATTTAGCACAACATGTCTAAGATTTCACTCATCGGCCCCCTCCCTCCCCATTAATGATGAGCGTGCCAAGAAGGGTAGCTTCCTATGGCAAGTGTACCGACCACCGGGGGCATCAAGGTGATTTTGGCTTCTTGAACAGGGGAGACAGGGCAATTCTGGGATGAGTTGGTGTCGAAATATCCCTTTTCCCACGATGCCCACCAACAGCACTCAGGCCTTGGTGTGTCCTGCCTTTGCAAGTCATGCTGGGCTAGGGCATTCTTGATTCTGTTGCTATGGCAATTGTACAATTGCATCCTTTCCCTCTACTTCTGGAACAGAAAGCAGAATCTGCCTTTCCTCTGTTTTCTTCCTGTGCGAATGGCTAGTTGCTGATAATGTGTCTCAATGCGTTCGCCCTATTGGGATTTGTGTATGCCTTTGAATTTTAGCTCTCTTATTTGAGCCACCATAGCATTAACTTCGATACCTTATTTAAACGAGCACTGGGGGGGGGAGAGAAATGGAAATATTACAGGATTTTGAAGGCGATGTGCGTCAATCGCAATGTACAAGAGTGTTTCAGAAAGTTAATGGCGAAAGCTGCCCACCCTGCTTTTTGAAAATTGCAGTTTCCTTCTGAAATAACCCTTTCTAAAATGTGGCAGTTCTCTGTGAGAGGTGAAAGAATGTGTATTTTTAAATCAATTTTTTTTTTTAGCATTATATAGGAAGATATGCTATCGGGGCCACGCCAACGGTTTGCTCACTAGTGTTGCTGGTGACAGTAAACAAACCCAGAAATAAAAACATTTGTTGTTACTACCAAATGTTAAAAGATTTATGCTGGAAAAGAACTAAAGCTAAGCTATAGTGAAACCCTCTCTCTTGGTTAACCGTAACTTCTGTCTTCTCAGCACTCTCTGTGGTGCAGTTGTGGGCCATTGACCGACAGATATATCGCAGCATCATCACCGAAAATGCCAAGCGGAAACGTGCTTTGGCCCTCGCAGGCTTGCGAGGGTAAGTAGCCAGGGGACAAAAGGAGGGGAGGATCAAGAAATATTTGGAGAATGGAAGGAAAAAGAATAATGAAAGTAACTTTTGTTCACCAGAGGTCAGGTGCGGTATAAATAAGTAACTAAATGTAGGCAGGACAGGTGTATCGGTTCTGTGATGAATATTCTCTTCTTGATTTCTTTCATGATTCTAAGAATATTGGCTGGGTTTTGGAAAAAGAAGTAGTGGAAAAAAAACAATAACCAACATTACCTCTAAAGCAAGATATCAATGGCAGAGCCAGTTGGGGTTTGAGGATCTGTGGAATTGAATTTTGGATTTTAAAAAAATGAAAGGAGGGTGCCAGGAGGGCATTCTCCAACACTGCTGGGTTACCATACCTGGAATGAAGGTATGGGGGAAGAGCAGATGCCAGAAAACATTCCAAATTATTATGAGCAATCGGGAGAGAGTCCTGCAGCTCCCGTGTCATAGATTTCCAAAGCATTCCTTGTGTGTGTGCTTCCTCTCCCTCCCTCTCCCCTTCTCTTTCTATTGCCATCCTAGGGTGAAACCGCTCCAAGGCCTGTCCGATGCTGATCTTTCACAGCTGCTGGACTCTGCAGAAGAGGTAATTGCAGCCATAATAAAGACTCTCCCTCTGACTCAGGGTTGGCTAGGATCGGGCAGTAAAGGGGGTAGCCCTGAGGTGACTTCCCAGCGCTTTCCAAGAGACTGAACATTAGTCTGTACATTCTTGCAGCGAACCTTCATGCCCAACGAATTCATCATCCAAGAAGGAGATGAGGGGAGAGCCTTTTTCTTCATTCTCACCGGAGAGGTGAGTCTCGGAATAGTGAAGTTAACAGTGAAGAGATTTTGGGAAAGTGAAGACTTTCTCATGTTTACCATTCTCCTTACAATTAGCTTTCCACAGGTGTAGGGTGAAGGCGCAAAGCTCCAAGTCAGGGCATGTGCCTGGCAAACAAGCTTAAAGCAGAGCTCCCTCTTTTTAATAGCCGCCTTACCCTGAGCTGTGCTTGACTGGATGCAGGATTTATCTGACATTTTGAGGGCTTTTTGCTAGAGACCCTCTGCTTCGCTGAAACTATATTCTGGGAGCTCCTTCCACAATCTCAAGCAAATTGCTGATTTCTCCTGCCTACATCCTTGACTCCTGGAGTGTCCAGTATGCTTCTCAGAATCGGAAAGAGCATCACAAAATATAGTAATGTAGCTACGGCCAAACTTGAGTTCAACTCTTAAGAATATCATGGATCCAAGTGTTCTTAACAACAGCATGAAAAGTGGTTTGCCAAACTAGGCTAAAATGGGGTTTGGTGGTTTGTGGCTCAGCACAGAAACGTAGTCACTATTTTAGTGTGTTATGCAAACCAAGCCATTATGTTACTTCATTTTCTTGGGCATATCATGTTATGTGAATACAACAGCTGCATTTTGTCAACCACAGTTTACAATTTAGTGTGCTTTTAGTGAATCTAGCCATTCTGAGCTTTTTTATACCTTTCCCATCTGCTGTACCTGGTACAAAAATAGCTTCCCCTGTCTTGCTACTCTCCAAGTGCCAAACTGGAGAACAGTCCCCTCCTTCCCTCCTGCCATGCTGCCTGGTCCTCATTTCTTTCCTGGCTTCTGCAGGTTGAGGTGACCAGGAATGTGGATGGACAGGAGGAGCACATCCGAGTGCTAAAGGCTGGAGACCACTTTGGGGAGCTTTCCCTCGTGCGGTAAGTGTGGGACACTGGCAGGCTTTGTGCACTGATTGATACAGATGCCCACCGGAGGTGAGAGAAATATCGTAGTATCGAACGTGCATATTGATGTAACTATTTGCTAGATAGAGTGCATAGCACAGAGAAGTTGACTGAGCCAGGAAGCTCCCATGGAAGATCCACATGGGTCAAGAGTTTTGGACATGTATTCCAGTAAACCTCTCCCTTGCAGGAATCTTCCCTTGCTCCAGATCAATCTTCTCAGGGAGGATCCTTTTGCCCATGTGTTTTTGGATGAGGAGTACTAGCACTAGCACTAACACTTAGACTTATATACCACTCCACAGTGCTTTATAGCACTCTTTGAGTGGTTTACAAATGCCAGCATATTGCCCCAACAATCTGGGTCCTCATTTTACTGACCTCAGAAGGATGGAAGGTTGAATCAACCTTGAGCCAGTCAGGATCGAACTTTTGGCAGTGGGAATGCAGAGTTAGCCTGCAATACTGCATCCTAGCCACTGTGCTATCACAGCTCCTATATGTCCTTGTATATCAATACATCCCACACTGTTATTAGCTGTGGGCTGTAGTCTTATTAATCAGAGATCACAAGAGGGTAAAGTATGAATTTTCTTTTTTGGCCATTTTTTCACTTTTCCCCACTTGCAGCAACATTCGCCGGACAGCCAGCTGTCGAGCACAGGGTGAAGTAACCTGCATTGCAGTAGCTAAAGAGTAAGTAAAGAGTAAATAATAATAATAATTATTATTATTATTAAATAATAAAAAATAGTAAATAATAAAGTAAAGAGTAAGCAAGTAAGTAACAGAGTGGTAAATGCCTGGAACTCACTACCTGACATTGTGGTTTCGTCACCAAACCCCCAAAACTTTACCCTTAGACTGTCCACTGTTGACCTCACCCGATTCCTAAGAGGTCAGTAAGGGGCGTGCATAAGTGCACCAGCGTGCTTACCGTCCCTGTCCTAATGTTCCCTCATCAGTACCCATCTTATGTATATAAACAATGTTATATCTATGTATATGACCTAAGTGTAGCTCACAAAATTATCTGCCACAGTGTCCTACCTGTTAACGACTACTTCAGCTTCAACCGCAATAATACACGAGCTCACAATAGATACAAACTTAATGTAAACCGCTCCAAACTTG
>JALIGW010000001.1:25823431-26095931 GCA_023053685.1 Diadophis punctatus similis
ACATTGCTTCCTTTTCCTTTTCCTTTTCCTTTTTTTCTTCCCCTTCTCCTTCTCCTTCTCCTTCTCCTTCTCCTTCCCCTTCCCCTTCCCCTTCCCCTTCTCCTCCCCTCCCTCCCTCCCTCCCTCTCTCCCTCCCTCCCTCCTTCCTTCCTTCCTTCCTTCCTTCCTTCCTTCCTTCCTTCCTTCCTTCCTTCTTTTTTAATCCTGTTCCAAATAGCCCATGTGAACAAGGACTGCAAAGTCCTTATTTTGGAGCTGAAATAAAACCTTACTTTCTCTAGTATCAGAAAGAACATAAAACAATATATTCTTTCTCACCAAACATACACCTTGAGGGGGTCCTTTGTGCTCTCTGAGCTCGGCTGTTTTCTTGCAAACATTTCTTTACCCAAACTAGGTAACTTCACCAGATCATTTTGGGTAATGAATCGTCTGCAAGAAAACAGCCGAGCTTAGAGAGCACCAAGGACAGAGATGGTATTCTCCCAGTTCGGACCGGTTCGGGTGAACTGGTAGCAGTGATGTTGTCTTATTTAGCCACGTTTTTGAGGCTGGGCGCATGCGCGGAAGGCGTGTGTGCAAATAAAGTGCATACGCAGGAGGCTGTGCACATGTGCAGTGGTGAGTGTGCACGCTCACATTTGCGAACCGGTAGGGAAGGTAAGTGAATACTACCCCTGACCAAGGACCATTCAGATAACAAATTAGGTGGCTCTGGGAAAACACCCCTTAATAATTAAAAAAAATTCTGCTGGGTTTCAACCAGTGACCGTCTGTATGTCAGGAAAATGTTACACCCACTTCATTTGAGAGGCTCCTGCAACAAGAACGGCACAGAAGCTATTTAGCCAAACTTAGGAAAATGGAAAAAAAATGATTTATTTATTTTTTTATTTTAAAGTTGCCTGGATTCATTTATATTTGAATGCTTTAATTTTCCATACCTAACTTTAATTTAATTTAATTTTACAGAAAAGCATTTTTATATGTGCATATAAAAGTATATCTGTTCAGTAAGACCTGCCCAGAGAAAGGAATATGATTGGCAATTGCTTTCCTGGCACACAGATGTGAGAGGACACAACATTAAGGGAGAAAGATGGGTGGTTTTTAAAGATGAGAAATAAACTAAATAAATGTTGTCTGTTATCATGGTGAAAGAAAGATTTCTTCTTTCTCTTTTTTTTATTATTATATCTTAAAGACTATATAAACGAAAGATACATAGTGGAGTAAATTGACAGTCTGATATATTGAAATGTTAATTGATGAATAGTATGCCTGATTTTTAGACTATGCTTAAAAGGTTCTGAGCAACAAGGAGTTAAAGATTTAGAGAAATTTTGAAATTAATAATTTGTTAGGATACTTTAATCTTATTTTTATTGAATATTATACCCTGTGCTTTTTCTGGGAAGTCGGGGGGGTGGGTGGGTGAGAGGGGGGGGAGGATGGGGGGAAGGGGAGGGGGTTGGGGAAGGGGGGGGGAGAAAAAGAGAAAAATGTTTGTATTTTGTACTGTTTTATTTTTTTGAAATAAAAAAAATGTCTAACACTCTGCACATAAGAAATAACTCTGTTTTCACGCAGTGTTTATCCTGTGTGATGCTTTTATTTATGTTGACCACTGGGAGATAGGATATAATCAGTTATGTGCTGCCTTCTATTGGCCAGTATAAATAAAAATCACAACAGGCTACTAATCCTGCTAATACAGTGTTTCCCAACCTTGGCAACTTGAAGATATCTGGACTTCAACTCCCAGAATTCCCCAGCCAGAAAATGCTGGCTGGGGAATTCTGGGAGTTGAAGTCCAGATATCTTCAAGTTGCCAAGGTTGGGAAACACTGTGCTAATAGTATATCTCATATATAGACACCTATCAGGGCCTTTAGCTGCTCCAGTGTTGTAATAGTATTTTTCCCCCTTTAAACAAGCAACATATCACCCCAGAGTTATTATGGGTTCCTTTTGGCATCTTTACTGTCTATTTGGTTAATGTTGCAGGCAAACAACCCATAAGGAATGAGATAAACTTTTGATCTATTGGGCAGTTTAGGCTGAGGTGGGCATGCTTTTTCTCATCTGGCCCCTGGGCATTGTTTTATGGAGTAGTTCTGACCAGCAGTGGTAGAGTTGTGCAGAGAAGTGTGTGCAAGAGAGTTCTCTTCTACCTGCTTTGTGTTCTGGCTAATCCGTGTCTCTGAACCAGGTATCAGCTCAGGGGTCTGGCAGGTAAAGTGCTGAAGGCATCATTGATGTCTTCTGTATATAAGGCATCAGTGATCAGATCTAGTTTAGAGTTTAGTAGGGATGCAATCAAAGGAACATGGGGTTAGTCAGTGTTATTTGAAAACAACACTATTTTGGAATAGTGCTTGTCCACCTTTGTCCAAATATTCTCTGAAGTCAGCCGATATTTAGCCTTTCTTTGAATGCCTCCATGCAAAACAGCACCAAACCAGAACGAGTTGTGACGGAAGACTAAACCTACTTATTTAACCATCTGTCAAAATGTTCTTCGTCCCCTATTATTCCGTATTAAGCAGAGTAATTGGAGGATGTTTTCCCACTGGCTGCTAACATATGGAAGGAGGGGAGGGAAACAAAGCTGGAGGAATCCATCAATCACTGTCCTTAGTGTGCCCTGTGCACTGTAAATGATGACAGCACCATTTGCTGGCATGGTGTCTATGGTAGCATAAGGCTAGCCAATGGGGGAACAGCAAATCTTACACTTGAATTTTATTGTTGGCTCAGTGAGTGATGATAACACTTTAAAGTAGAATCCTAAGTATGATTCTGCATTAATTATCATCCCAGTACTGTAGGTACACGATTCGTTTGATTCCCATAAATACTATTTTTGTTATTTTGTTGTATTTTTGTAGCTGTCTGCTTATGCAATCCTTGCTTCTTTTATTGTTCTTTTTGTGAACCACATACAGTCATTTCAGAGTAGGGCAGTGTACAAATTGAATTTAATAAATAATTGGGAAAATGCCTATGGGAAAAAATACAGAACTGACTATCCTGTTTGATAGCCTACACATAATTTAACTCAGTGATCTTGTGAAAAATATTTATCTGGCTATCATTTGGGTTGGTTCAAAATATATACTAGCTACGTTCACAAAACATGCTTAACCAGATCAATTAAAGATCAGGTAATATAGGTTGAGCTTGTTTAATTTTAGTCAACCTTAATATATTTGTTTTTTGGGTTCATTATTTTGCTGGGGATAGCTTAGCATGTTGCACAGATTCAGCTAGTTTGGTTAATTTATAATTAGGTGTATTTTTAAGTTCAGAAAATTAATGTGGTGAGTGAAAACATAGTATCCAGTTCCCTGTTTTGTTTATGAGTTTAATCAGGAGATGATAATTTTTAATTTTTCTCTCCTCCATTCTTACTGAAAGGCTCCGTCCTTTAGCTTGGATCTCCTAGGTGATCTTCCTTCTATTCTATTAATTAAAAATGAAGGATGCTTTCTTTCTGCCTGCAGTGTTGAGCCTGGGAAGATCCTTTTTCTTGCCAAATAAGAGTACCAATTAAGTTTATTTCTTTTTATGGAATCCTAAAGGGAAAGGATCTGGTTTTGCCTCCTCCTGTGATTTGTGCAGGTGTAGATTTTGGCTTTAGTCTGAGAAATGTGGCTTATTCTTGCTTTGGTAACTTGCTCCCATTCTAAGAAAAACCTGCACACCCATATGTCCAACATCGACGATAAAGCATCCTGTTAAGTGAATTATTCAGAGCTGAAGAAGGATGATATATATGTAACTATGGGTGGGGGCTCAGTTGACCCTGGAAAACTCTCTCTCTCTCTGTGTGTGGTGTGTGTGTGGGAGAGAGAGAGAGAGAGAAAGAGAGGGGGGATGTTTATTCCATTAATGTCTTATTTTTCTTCTCCTTTCCCATCCTCCCAGGGAAGTCACGGTACAAGAGGATCTCCCTCTTTCTGAAACAAGACGGTCAGTGTTAAACCTTCTTTATGAATATACTGGTGTGTCATTGCTGGGTATCCACCTCAGTTGCTGATGCTGATCCTGGGAGCACATTCATGGAAAAGTGATCAAGTAAGGCTGAGAGCTGTCAGGACAAATAAAACCTTACTTGGTTGGTTTCTGCATTGATGCCAGGCCATGGGTTGCTGTTCCATGACTTGCTTAGCAGACATCGTGTTCTTCTGTGGTTAGAAAAGACACAGAAACCAATGGAAGGCAACACCTCAAACACCTGTTTTTTTTTTAAGTCTGTTTTGTTTAAGAATGTTGACAATATTCTCAGGGGCTATTTATCCTACTGAAACAACAGTTCTAGGTTTTAAAATTCTAGGTTTGTCCAATTAAAGGACATATTGGGATTTCTCTTGTTGCTTATAGCCTCCAGGATTTTATCAAAACTGTGCCTTTTTCCTGCCAGTTCCAGTCGGAGGCGGTAAGAAATCTAGAGGTTGCCCTAGACAACAGTAGTAACAGCAGTGAAGTTATTCATAAAAACAGACCTCTGCTAACAGTCCATTTGTCTTGTTCAGATCAGCATATCACACAAGCAAGGGAATGTTTCCCCCCGCTAATCAAGAAAACTTCATGGCCATAATCTGGAACATTTCCACGAAGTATCAACTTTATTTTCTGTACATTTTATAGATTAAATAGCACTAAATAGGAATTATAAAGGAGCAAATTTAGGGACAGAAAATCCTGGAAGCTCTGATGCCTCACTGCTCTGAGGAATGGTCATCAACCTGCACAAGTCAAAAGTTGGTAGGCTGCAAGTGGGAAAACAGAGATGCCAATGGCAAACCAAAAAGGATTTAAATGCAGCTGTCTCAATTAAAGAAGTCAAGCAACACATGTAGCCAAAGGCAAGAACTGTCAGCTCTTTCTATGCAGCCCCAAGACCCTGGGGGAAATACAAATACTGATCAGTTGTATCAAAGTGCAAGCAATGCAGGGACTCTTGACTGAGTGAGGCTTGTTGAACTGAACCAGGATGAATCTGTTTTATGGTGGGGGAGTCATTTTCCTTTCAGGCTGCATTTCAGTAATGTTATCCATGGTACTGTGTTTCCCCAAAAATAAGACACCCCCCCAAAATAAGCCACCCTCCGAAAATAAGCCCTTCCCCGAAAATATGTAAACACATACACAGCCGGTCCCCGCCATTTCCTCTGGTTAGGGTTAGGGAGACAGAGCTAGAAATCAGGTAAGACGGCAAGAGGAGCCCCGTCTTGCATGTGCCCCAAAATAATAAGCCCCCCCAAAATAAGGCCAAGCGCTTATTTCGGGGTTCAAAAAAAATATAAGACAGGGTCTTGTTTTCGGGAAAACATGGTAGATGAGACGGTAGGAAACAGTGGATTCAAACTGATGTTCTGCAGAGGATATTTGCAACTACTGTTGCTACATGAAATAGCTAAAGACCATATGGTTTTAAGATTGCTGGTAGCCCACCCTAATCGATCTAATCCACCACCCTTTTTTCAAAAAGGAGTCACCCAGATGATTCTCTGTATTGGCATGCTTGCAACCTAAAAGCAAAAGATTTATTTTGCAATAGGTTCTCCGTGGTCCACCATGCCATTCATTTTTCCATCTCCGGTTGAGGTTCCAGAAAGATGATAGCCGTGGATGAGAGATTCCTGACTTAAGCAGTCAGAGCAGTTGCTAGGTTTTATGTATTTGTCCTGCTGTTAAAATAATATTTCAGCTTATATTATTCAGATGGCTGTCTAATATTATTCTTCACTTTGAGAACTCTTGTGGGTTGAAAAGCTGACAATAATAGATAAATCAAACTACAGCATCTAACTAGCAGGTATTTCAGAAATGACAAAGGCATATTAGCAATGACTATTTTTCCCTCGTGCATTGTATAAGGTAGGAGGAGCTGATGGCTCCAAAAACTTGTGATAGATTGTCTGTGCTGTTGAGAATAATCTTCTGATGGTAAGACTGAAAAAGGAAACTTAAATCCACAGAGGTCACAGTCACAGAGGAAGTGGGGCTTCTCTACGCTTATAGAAGGTCAGGAAGTTTGCACTCTCAGGGAAGCATCTCAAAATTAGGAAAAGCATGTATTGAAAATGAACAGCTTATTCAAAATTCTGGTAAAAGAGTTTGCAGGGTGTGGAAACTTTCCTAAACCCTAAATTGCACCCTGGCTGGGTTTAAAGTACATCCTAGTCTATGATAAAATGGGGGTTGGGTAGTTTGTAAGTCAGCATGCTTTAGGGCCCGATTATTTTCTTAGCATGTTTGTATCTTGTCAACCTTGATAAGATTTAGGTTTAGTATATTGTGGATTCATGTCCTGAGTAGGTATGGCAATTTGTCTTGATCCTATAGCCAAGGAGGGAAATATATCCCTTTTCCCCTCATTACACTATTTTTCAAATTTGCTCTGATCATGGACCCTGTGTTTTTGTGTTTAAGAACATAGGTATTCACATTCATATTTTTTTGGCAAATGGGGTGATTATGGTTGGATTAAGTTGGGTTATGTATACCTTCCTATTATCTCAATTTTCAAAGGTTTTTTAATATGAAATTTAGTATCAAAAATTTCAATCCCAAATTAAGGCTTTATTTATCAGTTCAGCAAATGGGTACCACATGCTTAAAGAACAGAATATGTTACACAAACTTACTGATCCAAAATGTTAGAAATCCCTCAGTGCTATTGAAAGTCATTTTCCAACTCTATGAAATCCAATTTTTTGGTATTCATCGTAACAGTGCCTATTTGGTTGACTGTGAGAGATCTCACATCCACTTAGCATTACACACGCAGACTGACAGCTGCTAACCGAACTTGTTCATTATTATTGGATTGGTTTAATATTAATCTCACAGTGCTACTTGCATTATTGCTTGCAGTTTTCAGCCTCTGATCCATCCGCTGATTGCCAGGCACATGGGGGGACTAAGAGTCAGCATGCAGAGGAAATCAAGGGCTGAGACAATGAGCGGGACTCTGACCCACACATGTGAGGAGGCCGCAACGGACCACACTTTGAGAGTCACTGCTGTGGAAAGTAGTACCTTTTCAGCTGTTCTTTGCTTTGAGAAGGAAGGGCTGTGCTGCTATGATTTTTTTTTTGCTCTACGATACTTTTGTTCCTGGTAATGAAAAGCCATTCTCTCACCCAGTGACTGCTATTTGCAT
Source organism: Diadophis punctatus similis (assembly GCA_023053685.1). Taxonomy (NCBI): domain Eukaryota; kingdom Metazoa; phylum Chordata; class Lepidosauria; order Squamata; family Dipsadidae; genus Diadophis; species Diadophis punctatus. The sequence goes on from JALIGW010000001.1 coordinate 25,830,606, forward strand.
TTTTACAACATTCTCACATTGAATACAAAGTCACATTTAGGTCAATCATATACACCTGCCCCCGCAGAAGAGGATGCAACTGCCGAGATTCAGCTAATTTCTGGGAAGGGAAAATGAGGCTGCTGAGAGGAACAAGCAGCTGCTAAGGTTGTGTGTGTGTGTGTGTGTGTGTGTTTGTGTGTGTGTGTGTGTGTGTGTGTGTGTGTGTGTGTTGCTCTTATTTTGCTAGACTGATGCTTTGAGCAAGGTTAATCTCGAGAATGGAGCGCATCAAGTGACCAATTAAAAACCCTGTCCCAAGGAAGGCCTTCCTGCAGCTACATTCACACAAAATGTTAAACAAGGACAATTGGCAGTTTGGCAGCCGCATTGGCAAGCATGTTATCCTTGGTTAGGTTTATAGCATCATGTGTGAAGCGCACCTATTTGTTTCAAAGTACAATGCAGTCTTTGAAATGAGCAAGTGGCTATTTTTTTTATTCAAGTAACAAATCTAATGAGCTGAAATATAATAGCTAAAAGTATTCTGATTTTGCAGATTTCCTGAGACAAACCTGATTATTATGTTACTGGCTTCAGCCCATCTAAGCAATGAAGAAAAAAATGCATCGTACTGTAGACTTCATTAAGAAGAAAGTAAAGGACGGGGATGTTCAAATAAATAGCCAGATCTGGTCCCTCAGATTAAAGATGTTGTGTTTCTCTGCATCACACTGAGAATTTTTGATGTTGGACTGTTAGAGGAAGAACATATTTTTTTCTGCAGGTTTCCTGGTCCATTTTTATGTATTTATTAGTGAGACTTATATACCGCCTCAGTGCAAGCACTCTCTAAGCGATTTACACCATTAAGCAATGTATATTTATATTGCCCCCAACAATCTGGGTTCTCATTTTACCTACCTCGGAAGGATGGAAGGCTCAGTCAACCCTGAGCCGGTGAGATTTGAACAGCTGAACTGCTGATCACAGTCAGCTAAAGTGGCCTGCAGTACTGTACTCTAACTGCTGCGCCACCTCGGTTCTTTTTCATTTTGTAGCAGGTTGATTGTTTGCTGTCTGTGGAAGAAAGATTGATTACTAATATTGGTCTTGGGAAATCCTGAATCTTCATATTATTGATGGGCAATCTCTCTCTCTGTCTCTCTCTCTCTCTTCCCCTCCTTATTCTTTCTTCTTCCCAGGGGTTCCTTCCTAGAGGGCCCCCCAACTCCAGTGCGACTCCAGGATCTTCTGCCTGTTTTCTATGAGGATGGGGAGCAGAGAGGGAGGCCAGTGGTTTTAGGCACTGGTGGCTTTGGCACTGTTGAGCTGGTAAAGAATGGTTTGTGTGTGCGTGGATAGGTTAAAGCTGTATCCAGTTTGATTTATCTCACAGCTTTGGTGGCCTGACACCAGAAATCTGCTGTTGGGTTTACACTACAGCTTTCCTCCTGAAACTCAGGATTGCATACATACTATTCCCACCTCCAGTTTTTTTCCAACAACAGGAACTTGGCAAAGTATGTTTTACCAATAAAGGAGAAAATGGTTCAAGCTCAGGGTTGAAATAAGAGGCCGTTGGTATTCTCTGAACTTGGTTGTTTTCTTGCAGATGTTTCATTACCCAAACTAGGTAACATCATCAGTGTTCTGATGATAGCACTGGTGATGTTATGTAATTTGGGTAATAAAACATCTGCAAGAAAACAACCAAGGCCCCTCAAGGTATGTTTTGCTGAGAAAGAATAACTGGTCCAAGGGGACCCAGTATTTTCCATAGCTGAGGAAGAACCTGAGTCTGGGTCTCTCTAGTCCTGGTTCAACTTCATTATTGTTATATCATTTTAGGTTGTTCCCAACTATCTTCAGTCGCTCAATTTACCATAAAATAGCATTGTAGAAATCTATGGGATATATGTTTTAACCTGGAATACTGTGTGAAATTCTGGTGTCCATGGTTGAAAGGAAACAGAGTAGAGGTGGAAAAAGTGCAGAAGAGGACTACAAAAAAAAAAAAGAATCCTTGAAACTTGCCTCATGAGAAAAGGCTAAAATATTTAGAACTAGTTAGCTTAGAAAGAAAAGGCAACGAGATATAATCAAGGTGTATAAAATCTGGTGTGGAGAAATTTGTTAGAGAAGAGTCTCTCAATGTATTAGGATCAAAGGTTATCCGATGAATAATTGGAAGTAGCTTCAGAACAGGCAAAAAGGTATTTCTTCAGACATTGCATAACTGACTGTTTGAATTCATTACCCAAGATTGTGTTGATGGCCACAGCTTTAAAGGGAGATTAGATAAAGTCCCAGGGACAAGTATTCATCTTTTAAGATTTTGTATGAGGTACAGCATGCCTCCAAATGCCATTTGTAAGAATTATGAGGACTCCAGAGGCATTTGACTGGGGAAAAAAAGTGAATCTTGGTTGGGTTCAACATGGCTATTTTTATGGAGAAATTAGTCCCATGGAAGCTTCTGTTCCACCCAGACAGCCTCCTCAGCACACTGGCATTCTCAACAATGCTGTGGCAAAAACTAGGCAGAAGATTGTTAGAAGTTCAAGATAGCAGATAGATGAATGTATGGATATGGGGATTAGAAAAGGTTTGATGGAAATGATGACTCAGCAAACTGAAAAAAATGCCTTCAGTGTGACAGCTGAGGATCTATCGTATTTTTTTGGAGTATAAGACGCACCAGAGTATAAGACGCACCTTAGTTTTGGGAGAGGAAAATAGGGAAAAAATCTACCTACCAGGTATTCATCTGGCTAGCGTCCTTAGTCTGTTCAGCTTCAGCACATTATTTTATCCCCTGGTTAGGGCTGAAAAAAACCTTTTTCAGAGGGAGTAGGAATGAAAACAAGCCTGCAAAAATTTAGGGCAGGAAAAAACTACTTCGGAGGGAATAGGAATTAAAAAATGCTGCAAGCCAGTAAGCTCGTTAGCACTTCGTTAGGGCTGAAAAGACCTTTTTCAGAGGAGTAGGAATAAAAACAAGCCTGCAAAGAGGAGTAGGAAGCCGTTAGCACCTCCTTAGGGCTGGGGGAAAAAAGCTTCCGAAAAGCTACATTCGGAGTATAAGACGCACCCAAATTTTCAGCCTCTTTTAGGGAGGAAAAAGGCGCAACTTATACTCCGAAAAATACGGTACTTAATGGAAAACCTGTTTTCAGAAACTTAACAAAATCAACATTAATCAAGTTTAACATGTTGTGCATGGCAGCATTATGTCTTAAACTGGCCTGTTGAGTGTATTGTATGAATAGAACTACACCCCCCCCAAGCTACCTCGTCACACAAACTTCATACGACCATATTCTCATATATAGAACTATTGCAAATAAGAGTGATCATTGCATAAGAGCCTGCAATCTAAAGAACAATTGATACAAGATGCCCTCAAGAGCATTTGGAGAGAAGAAGGCTCTTGGAACACCTTGGACCTGGTAGTTAGGCTTTGCTCATCTCCTCGCTCCTACCAGTCTATGCCAGGAGCTTGCTGCCTGCTGGCCCTTTAAGGGATACCTTGAGGATCTGCTACTCCTGCAATCTTTCCATATCTGCAGCAAAGTGAAGATGTTCTTTAACAATGGGGGGTCAGCTTAATTGGGAGGAAGCTGGTAATGGAATAAGAAATATGTTCCTAATGGCTTTGGGGAATAGAGATTTGATGATCTGACTTTCATTACTGTCCTAGCTAGTTAACAAAATGAAGTAGCCTCATTGGTAGTGGGGGGATTTTTTTTGAAGAAGCTAATTACATGAATTTCCCACCTTGCCGCCTAAGAGAGCTACCCCTCTGGGAATCTTCCAATGAGTGATAAAAGCTGATCTGGTCACATGAACACATCTTTGCAAAAAAAAAGGCAGCGTAGTACTATGATGAAGTTACAAATCTAGCTTTATGCGAGTTTAAGCAGGAAAAAAAATGAGCTTGCGGTATAACAAGTATTGGCACACGATGTTTAAATCTTGGGCTAGGTTCAAAATACAGCAGTTGTAATGAACTGAAGGGGGAAATATTAAGGCTGATATGATATTCTTATGCCACTGAAATGGTAAATGAAGAAGGACGGTTAGTTTCCTCTTTACTGTCAAGGCAACTGGAAGTGGGATTGCCAGCACTTCCCTTCCAAGAGGACAGAATAAGGTTCTCAACCTCCCACTTATGGATAAAACCTCTCTGCCCCACCTGTTTCATCTTCCCAAGCTTAGATCTCCCACTTGCTCACTAAGAGGAGGCCATCTGGGTTTACACGCATCTTGCTCTTTGGGTCATAGGAGTGAGAATTTCTGAGCTACCTTCCTTCTTCTGCAGGTCCGAAACCCAGTGGAGGGACAGGATTATTTCTTTGCCCTTAAGCGCCTGAGGAAGGACCATGTGGTGCAGAAGCGTCAGCAGGACCATGTTCTGATGGAGAAGAAAGTCCTGCAGCAAAGCCGCTGCCCCTTCATTGTCAGGTTGGAATTCCCATGCTGTGGGTGGAAGGAAGGAAGGAAGGAAGGAAGGAAGGAAGGAAGGAAGGAAGGAAGGAAGGACAGACAGACATGGGGTGGGGATGAGGTGAGGGCTGGAACTGCAGAGATGGCAGCGATCATGGCCCACGTTTCAGAGGCCAGATTTCGGCTTTATATGCCTCGATGAAGACTATCATAAATCTGGATGATCACTAGGACTCGTTCCTGCTGTTTAGAGGTTTGTCCAAAATTTTGAGCCAAGGTATCATAGCCCTAGCTGCTATGACCCCAAATGCTAATACCATTCTCAATGATGCTAACTGGACAAGAGAACTGAAGATATTTAACAAGGGCCCTGCAAAGAACTTGCCTAGTATGTAAAAAGCAAACATAACTTCCATTTTGGGGGGGGGGACCCCAAATCCATAGCTGGATGATATCTTTAGCAGAGTCATACTCACTGATGCAAATAAGTGGGCAAGGTTCTAGAAAGTATCATTTCAAGAGAGTACAAAGACGGGTGGTAAGAAAGAAGTAACAAAAGCTGGGCTAGGTATTTCGGTCATGAGATTTGCAGCATAAAATCAGCCTCAGAATCAAGATTTCATTGTATATAATTTTGGTGGTTAGTCTCATTAGACTACCTAACATTATGTAGTAACATTCAAAGACGAGTAATGGTTGCTATATCAGCTCTAAAGTGCAAGGCCATTAGCCAGCCAACACCCTTTCTGACTTATTTGATGTGATCGTTTTAATAGACTGCTTGGGTAAGCTTGTAAGAGTCTGAAAGAAAGCAGCTAAGAGGAAAGAGAATTAAGATAAAAATCAATTGATGTTGTAAAAAAGCCACCCCCTTGATTAATAGGACCCCAAAATTCCTATAGTGTTGAATGAGATACCAGGGAAACATCTAATGCAATGTTTCTCAACCTTGGCAACATTGTGGAATTCTACACCTAGAATTCCCAAACCAGCATGCTGTGAAATCCTGGGAGTTGAAGTTCACACATCTTGAAGTTGCTAAGTTTAAAATGTTGAAAGACAAACCCTCTTGTTGGAGAAGATGGACCTCTGTTAATGGTTGATCAACTGTGCCTTGTTCTTATTGTCTGTTACTATGTCCTTTTTTCATGAGCAGCTGGGATATGTTTTGTTTTCCTTCTATTTTTAACTATTTAAGGAGGTATTTGAATCATTCTTAGCATCGTTTACCAATCTCGCCATTCTGAAGTTTAGCTTTCCTACAAATCTTCCTACAGTTCTAAACCCAGGCTAACTGACTGTATCTGCCGCAGTGGTGGGTTCCTACCGGTGCGGTCCACTCTATAGCACCGGTAGCGGACCACTGGTGACGTCACAATACGGGTGCGGTCGGTTGCCGGTGCCTGGGCGCCACCATTTTTTTTTAATTAATTTTTTTTTAAATTTTTCTTCTGCGCATGCCCAGAAGCCGAGCTTCCAGCACTACCCCACAGTGAGTCCAAGCAGGAGAGGATGGCTGAGGGAGCGCGTGAGACGCTGAAAGAACGGGCAGCAGGAGCTATCTCCATTCCCTTCCCTTCAGCAGTCCGAGAAGCCACGAACATGTGGTGATGATCCTAGGCATTTTCGCACGTTTGAGGCTTCTCGAGCTGCTGAGGGGAGGGGGAATGGGCGGCAGGACCTATCTCAGTTCCCCTCCCTTCAGCAGTCTGAGAAGCCACACCCACCCGGTCACATGGCTGGCAAGCCACGCCCACCCGGTCACATGGCTGGCAAGCCACACCCACAAAATAAGCCACGCCCACAGAGTGGTAGTAAAAAAATTAGGAACCCGCCCCTGATCTGCCGGCATATCTGTCTTATTGCTTCAGTTTGTGTTCTTTTATTTTCAGAACTTTTTTGTTGGGTTTTTTGTTGTTGTTTCCTGTCCTTCATTTTATCTCAATGGCCTGCAAGTGAACTTTAAGCATCTCCATTTAGAGAACTTCCATCCTTGAGGTCCTTTTTGTTTACCTATTACTGTTGTTTCTCTTGCCACTGAACGGTATTTAGCATTGCTCTGAGTATTTTAAAGTTTCAAATATGTGTTCAATTGCATCCAACTTCCATTTCCCTTAAAATCAAGCTCAAGCATGGCAAAATTAGTTTCCTCAAATGTTTCTGCTGTTTTCCTCATTAATGAATGGCTTTCCCCAAAGGAAAGTTAAACTACAATCTACTTGTCCTTGAGTTCACATAGAACTCTTTTGTCTTATGTGGGACATTTTTCAAAAGGATTGAGTCAACTCTCTGACCTGGCTACCGTCTTTTCAGCACATTGTCAAATAGTGGGAAACCATCCACCAACCATGCTAGAAATGGATTCAAATTGAATTGAAATGAATAGAGTTGGATGAATGGAGTTTTGAAGAAGCAGTAAATATGCACTGGTCAAATAGGGGAGAACTTATCTTTCAATCCTGGAATCTCCATAAGCCCAGTGATCAACTTTTCAAACATGTGGATGTTGGGCAGTGGTTCCCTACTGGTTTGGAAGCGTGCGCTACCGGTACACCCGAAGCGGGCCGAACCGGTAGCATTTTACCCCTGATATTGGTGCTATAAAAGAGCCAGAATCTCCTCTTTCAGAAGACCTCAACCTTTCAGCTTTCTGCAGGGTTGGAGGAGGGGGGAAGAAGGGTTGTGGAAGAGCGTACTAGAGAATTGAAAAGGAAGAAAGGCTCATAACAGCCTAAACTTGCCAATAGCAATAGCAATAGCAATAGCACTTAGACTTATATACCGCTTCATAGTACTTTACAGCCCTCTCTAAGCAGTTTACAGAGTTCAGCATATTGCCCCCAACAAGCTGGGTCCTCATTTTACCGACCTCGGAAGGATAGAAGGCTGAGTCAACCTTGAGCCGGTGAGATTTGAACAGCTGAACTGCTGAACTGCAGTGCTGCATTTTAATCACTGCGCCACCTCGGCTCAATATATGCCAAGTTGATCCTGCCTCCTGTGAGACATTTGATTGGCCTCCAACAGCATGCTTGGTTAAGTGTGTCGGCTTCGATACATTTTGAAATTGCTACTGGTTACTGTCCATCTAACTGGAAAACACATGTTTTCACATGTACTCCAGCCAGACACCCCTTTAATCCTACAGTATCCTTTATAACTAAACATAGAACGTCATATTTATCTACCTTGCATTCAGCCTTGTTGCTTGTAAGATCATTTCAAATCCTAATTCATTCTTCAATAGAACTCTTGAGAATTGAGGGGTCCTTGGCGCTCCCTGAACTTGGTTGTTGTCTTGTCGATGTTTCATTTTACCCAAATTACCCAGACATCATCAGTGCAAGTAAGGAGTGGGGTTTGAATTCTGGGAGTTGAAGTCCATACAGATTAAAGGTTGCCCAGGTTCTTCTATAACCAGGGGTGTCAAACTCGCGTTGTCATGATGTCGTCACATGATATATCATGACTTTCCCCCCTCTTTGCTAAATTGGGCGTGGCCGGCGCGTGACACATCTGGCCCACAGTCTGCAAGTTTGACAGCCCTGTTCTATAATATTGACTGCCTATCCCAGCTTGAGAAAGAACAATAAAATAGGGGACTATGGGGAAAAAGCCCTCACAAACTGAAATTATTATGGCTGCAACTACCTTGGCGGTTGGAAGACAATTTATGTTCATATGGCACTTAGCGTTCCATTGGATTTTTCATAAGTAGCTGAATTGAATTAACCCTGGGGTTCTGTAGAATGCTTAATGTATTATATACATTCCATATATTCATTTACATTCACATAGTGGCCAAGAAACTCAGAACTTACCCTATTCAGCAAATGTGATGTTAATCGTGTTGTACTTGTGCATTTTGCTCTTTTTATTGCTTCATACTGGCTGGGGAAATCGAGGAGTTGAAGTCCACGCATCTTAAAGTTGCCAAGGTTGAGAAACACTGTTCTAGTCAAACGCCCAATTAAACAAAACACCATAGTCTGTTCCAGCTGTGGAGCTGGACAAATGCTTTTGCAAAGCAAAAGTAGCCTGAGGAGCATTCTCTACAGGAGCTGAAAAAGCAAAGAAGGGACTGTTTTTGATCATGCTCCAAGGTTTAAAATGACTTTCTGTTAAAGTGCCTTCTCTGAGCTTGATGGCTTTAGTGAAGTGAGGCTATTGCTGGGAGAGTTATCCTGAAGCCTAATAAGACAAAGGGGCTTTGAGGAAGAATGTGGATTGTCCTGTTCATTGTTGATTGATCTAAAGTGCTTCTGTTCCCTTTGCTACCACTGGGACTAATTCTGTCCATCTCTCTTCACCCTCTTTTATCCTCTCTAGACTTTTTTCAACCTTTCGAGATAGCCGCCATGTCTACCTGCTGCTGGAGTTCTGCCAAGGAGGCGAGCTATGGGCCAAGCTGCGTGAAGTGTATGAAGATGCAGCCATGGGACTTGGGCAGTGTGGGGCAGGATGGAAGGGTGGGGAAGAAAATGATCACCTGCATGTCTTTACCAGTTATTCCAGGGTCAAGGAGTTTGTGGGCCTTAAGAAACTGCTCATATGGAAGCTGCTAGTTTTGCTTCTTGGCCCATAGCATATACCTTCCACTTAGGATATACACTTCTGGCCCAGTGCCAAGGAAGAGTCCCAAACAGTGCATTGTCCTCTCTATACTGCCCTCAATTATCACCATCTAAGTTTTGGATGATTTCAAGCTTCCCATGTCGACATTGGATGAGTTCACACAACATACCCAAACTTAAAACTTGGCTAATAAAGCACAGTATCTGTACAATATGCTTAACCTAGTCAGATAAAGAACTAACATGTGACTCTTAGTGTGAACTTTGGTTAGATTTTTTTTATGGCTTAGTTTGTGGGAACAACTGAAAATGTTGTAGGTATGCAGCCAATTGCTATCTCTCTGAATCATGTTATGCCCCTAAACAAGAATTGTATCATGGTTCAATGTACTTATAGAGCAACATTCTAAAATAATAGGAAGGTCCACACAATTTGCTATATCATGAAAACTCAGCTCCACTTTAACTACTCTTATCAGTGGGGTGAGTCCTGTCATACAGTTGCTTGTGAGGGATGGGCAGTAGAGAAAAGATGGAGCTGATGAAGTGGCTTCCGACTCCATCCGGTTCAGGAAGGAAGCTGGTTAAGCTACCTCAAGCAGCAGCATCCCAGAAGGTACATAGAGCTTTTCCTGGCCCAAATTGGAGATAACATGGACTGAATATGGGATCATTTGTATTCAAATTGTATTAACATCACCTGTTACTGAACTAATGCTGCACCCATTGAAAGCAGAACTCCGAGGCAGGTAGATTCCTCTAAGAACATGTTTATTGAATACATCATATCAGCACCGCTGGTGAAAACCAACTCTGGAAGTTCCTGCGGTTTTCACCTAATTAAAAGAATGAGACTTTCCCCCTCCCCAGTGTCATCAGTCACATGGTCCAATGAATACAGCTGGCAGGCTACTCCTCCTTCACCAGCCACATGTTACGATGACCTTAGTTCTCACAGGAAAACTTTTTATTTTGACTGTAAGCAGGGCTATCTACTTCCCCTCTCCCCTTCTTTCTCAGGCTTCGTGGCAACTTTGAGGCAGCACAAGATGGCTTCAGCCAGGTTCGCTTCAGAATTGACAACCAATCCATTTTCTGGATTTGCACAATAGATTGAATTAAATGCAGTCACTAGATCTATGATTGTTCTGGGTTAAGTATCTTGTATGTGAACACCCAATAAATATACTCTACCACTTAAATCCTTTTTTATTTCCAGCCGCTGCTTCTCAGAACCCGTGTCCATCTTCTGTTCTGCTTGTGTGGTTGAGGCTCTGGACTACTTGCATGGACAGGGCATTGTGTATCGTGACCTGAAGCCTGAGAACCTCATGTTGGATGCCAAGGGCTACATAAAACTGGTAACCGAGGTTGAGGAATAAAGCGTTTTTCACACAGCGGCCCTAAGCTGCTTATCGGCCATGCTGAAAACAGCTGGAAATGACATTGCTATCCAGATTTCAAGCTGTTCTTCAGCTATGGCAACAGTGCTGTTCAGCCCAGATGTCCTGTCCCAATGGTGATATTCGTGGATCCACCTGCTGCTTTACCCCTCCAACCTGCTCCTAGAAAACAAACACCAGTGACTTTTCTTTCTATGAACTCATGAGGATGTGAGGGTTTCCATTGATAGATTATGGTATGAGGCCTCCTCTATTGCCATCCCCATATAAAATATCTCTGAGGTTGACTGTCTTATCCATTGGGTTTGCGTGGCTTTTTTCTCATTTGTTTTCCCTGGACCCTTCCCAAAAGTGGGTTTGCCTGGGAAGCAGAAAGTCAGGTATATCTGCACTGCGAATCCAGAAATGTACAGTCCAGCGGTGAAATCTACTTATCTTTCCTACCGGTTCGGAAGTGCATGCTTTGCGCACGCGCTGTTTCACTCTCTGCACATGCACAGAGCGCTTTGCGCATGCGCAGATTGTTAAAAAAAGAAAATGGTGGTGTCCGGGTGGGTGGGCGGAGCCTCGCACTGCTGCTGCTGCTACCGGTTCTCCGAACCACTGGCGGCCGCCACTACTGGTACGCCCAAACCGGTAACATTTCACCCCTTGTACAGTCTGAGGTTTTAGAGCACATACAGTCCAATCTCAGCCTGGAATGTAACTCCTAGTGACCGCCAAAAGTAATTTCCAATTTGTAATTTGCAATGTGACAGATGGAAAAACATTATTAAATGCACACTTTGAAAACCATCAACTCTTTTTAATTACATCTAAGTGTCAATGAAATAAAATTAAATGTAGTTTTCATCGTGACCCTATCAATTATTTTTGGAGGTTCGGCTTCCAGTTCTGGGGGTGGTACAAATGTGCTATCGGGGTCCCTGGTGCATGTACTTTCCACAGTGGCCAGGTGTAAATCTTCAGGAATGCTCAAGTATACATGATGAAAATTGCCTTCTCTCTTGCTTTTCTTCACTGCTACAGTTAGGTGGGTTTTTTTTTTAATGTCAGAGTATCTCTAAATGGAAAAGTTTACTTTCCCACCAATGCCTGAACTCTCTTCTACTTCCTTGCTTTATTTTTCTAATATTTTTAAAGCCATGTAGGTTGTTGGCCATCCGTAGAATTCTGCATTGTTTTCTGAATAAAAAGATTTTGGGACTCGAGTATGATATAAATATGGATTGATGGGGGCAGTGGGACTCAGCTGAAGAACAAGTGTCATTTTTCTGTCCTCCATTCCTACCTACCATTGACCCCCACTTTTTTTATAGGTGGACTTTGGCTTTGCCAAGGCACTCAGACGTGGGGAGAAGACTTACTCCTTTTGTGGGACTCCTGAGTACTTGGCCCCTGAGATCTTGCGCCATGAAGGACATGATTATGCTGTGGACTTCTGGACACTTGGTGTGCTTATCTTTGAAATGCTTGTAGGACGGTAAGTCTCTCTCTGCATTTCTGCAGGCATTCAGGAATGGGACACACACACTACTTCCTGGTGCATCTTCTTCCTTTCTTCTCCTCTAGAAGTAATTGTTGAGGGAGAAGAAGTTTGGGGTAAGTGGGGTGGAATTGGCAAGAACTGGAGAAAGAGACAAAGCATCAACTATGCACCATAGATTCTGAATGGCATTCCAGAGCCATTTATTGGATTTGCTAAGAGTCCAGTTGACCAGGCTGACAATACAGGCAGAAATGGTAGAGATTCAATTACAGTTACTGCTGGGACATATCAAGGATTGTTCCTTCTGGTGATACACCATCATGCTATTTAGACAAGTGGAAGAGTGGGTATCACTGACGAGGAACTTCTGGTTGTGAGGAAGTGGCTGGCTCTGTCCCACAGTAGTATCTATATATCCATGTTTTTCTCTTCTCTTCTTCTCCTTCTTAGACCCCCGTTCCACAGTACTGAACCTCAAAAGATATACAGCAGGATCATGGATGGTGTCTTCTCTTTTCCTGCATTTCTCAGTGAGGCTGCATGCTCCCTTGTAGCCAAGCTTTGCAGGTATGACTTCCTGCTGGCATTCATTCCTATCAATATAAGTGCAGACAGGGCTGTGCTATGATTAAGTTCTCCCCTAAATAAAAATGAAGGAAGGAATCGGGTGGGTAACTATGCTCAACCTAATTCAAACTAGACAAATTGGCATAGCGAGAACACAGTGGAAAATGTAGATGAGGGCTTTAATAATGGTACTTCCCCTGCCTGCAGATTAATCTCTGGTTTCTGTGTCAACTGCAATTTAGCAAAAGCGAATTAACCCCAATAGTGTGAAGAGTCTAGGCCTCTGGCCACCTGTTCCAGGAAGCATGAACATAAAAAGAATTGGTTAAATGCCCATCATGCCTCTGAAAAGCTCCCATGAAAAACAAAAGATAATAATCTATGGGTGATATCCAGAGGCATCTTGAATTTCTTACTGTTCAGCTAAAACAATCCCCACTTCTAGTAGTATAAATGAGAGGCAGTTTGGTGTAGTGGTTAAGGCATCACTAGTTTGGGTGATGAAACGTAAGGCTCAGAGAGCACCAAGGATTCGCCTCAGGCTATAAACCAGGAGACTGGGAGTCTCACCTTAGGTACAACGTGAGCAGGGGAATCTCAGGCCAGTCATTCTCTTTCACCCTTGGGAAGGAGCAATGGCAAACCACTTCCAAAAAACCTTGCCAAGAAAACCATAAGGACTTTTCCAGGCAGCTGCTGGAAGTCAGAAACTGAGTGGAAGATAGTAAAGGTAAAGGTTCCCCTCGCACATATGTGCTAGTCGTTCCCGACTCTAGGGGGCGGTGCTCATCTCCATTCCAAAGCCGAAGAGCCAGCGCTGTCCGAAGACGTATCCGTGGTCATGTGGCCGGCATGACTAAATGCCAAAGGCGCACGGAATGCTGTTACCTTCCCACCAAAGGTGGTCCCTATTTTTCCACTTGCATTTTTTATGTGCTTTCGAACTGCTAGGTTGGCAGAAGCTGGGACAAGTAACAGGAGCTCACCCCGTTACGCGACACTAGGGATTCGAACCACTGAACTGCCGACCTTTTGATCAACAAGCTCCGCGCCTTAGCCACTGAGCCACTGCATCCCTCGAGTGGAAGATACACATGTGCTAATATTGTAAATGTGGGAGGAAAACATCACTTCTGTCTATTCTAATCATTTTATACACTTCTATCCTGACATTCCCCAACCCCGTATCATTACCTCCTTTTTGTTTTGTAAATTAAAAAGTCATAAACGCTGGTAACCTTTTCTTGTAAGAAAAAGAATCCAATCATTTCATTACCTGTTTTTTACCAATTTATCCCACTAAACTTATGCTAAGAAAACACTGTTGTTGTTTTTCTTCCCTTCCTTACCCCTTGGCAGGCGTCGACCAGGGCAGAGACTGGGCAATACCAGCAGTGGGATTCGGGGCATTCGGAAGCACAGGTACGTTCATAAGGAAGAATCCTGGGCAGAGAAAAGTTACCGGCTGAAATTGCAGAACCTGTCTCTGCCAAAAGGTGGCACAGGAGTAATAAAAAAGGACCATATTCTATAGAAAAATAGGATGGAGTTGAGTAATTCAAAATGTACAGAAGTTGGTAAGAAGATCAATGTATTTCCAGATGTTCAATTTCCCTATTGTCACTGAAAGGCATAATGCTCATTTGAGCTACTGAACTGTTTTTGAGAACTATTTGAGAACAATGATCAGATCATTATTCTTTGCATTGTGGTGGTTTCTTATTTGCATATGGCCTACCGGCTAGCACTAAATACTCCTACAGAAGTGAATATTTGTAGCTCAGGATTGAACTGTGGCATCATGATGCTCTCTGAGCTTGGTTGTTTTCTTGTAGACATTTCATTACCAAACTAGGTAACATCATCAGTGCTAGTACTCTCTAGATAGTATTAGTCCTGTTTTTTGAACACAAATCTGCTGCTCTAGTGCTAAACTCAGAAAATTAATCCAGCAGTCTTCCAAAGAGTGCTAAATCCAGAAGTATAAAAAGCCCATGAAAGATATGGCATTCCATGAACAAGTGCCCACTTTGTCTTGAAGCTTGTATCAAAATGGCTATTGGGGATAGAGTCCAGTGTCCAGAGATAAAGGGAGAGGCTTCAAAGTGACCAATAATATCTGAGCTTCTGGAGAGTGTCAGCAACCATACTGGTGATGAAGTAATGCTAGACTGTATCTATAGCAAAAATTATGTCAAGACCAAAAATGCTATGATGGAAACATCTATATAACGGTTAAATAACCCTTATGTGGCTTCAGCTATGAATTATGTGTACATGTAGGAAATATCTTAAAAACACAGCATTAAAAAGGTTATTAGAACATGTTCGCTGTATGGCTAGGGAGGATGTGACAGTTGTCAGTAGGATCTTAGTCAGTGTTTCCCAACCTTGGCAACTTGAAGATATCTGGACTTCAACTCCCAGAATTCCCCAGCCAGCATTCGCTGGCTGGGGAATTCTGGGAGTTGAAGTCCAGATATCTTCAAGTTCCCAAGGTTTGTTTATTTATTTTTTATTTATTTATTTATTTTTGTCAAGGAACGCAGTTATCCAGTCATGAAGGGGTCCAGAGATGCCGTAGGATTTCAGTTTCAGAAGTAGTTTATCGTGAACCACTGAGTCGAAGGCTTTACAGAAGTCTATGTAAACTGTGTCTATTGTTTTCGGAAACACAGTGTTGGGAAACACTGATCTAAGTGCTCAACTGCAGGGTCTGCAGTCACTTTCATTTATCTGGCTTTGAATCCTAGTACTCTAGAACAGTGTTTCTTGGCAACTTTAAGATGGGCTTCTATCCTCAGGTGGTTCAACTCCCTTTCCTGGAAGAAGCTGGCGCTGCGTCAGATAGAGGCTCCCACCACAGTGCTGCTCAAGCAGGTATGAAAATGGCCTTCAAGGGCGCTTTCCTTCTGCTTTCCCATACCAAACAGGTTGGGAAGCTGCTCCTGTTCCTACTATTTGTTTCTTGTTCTTCCTCCAGGGTTTTCCTTACACCAATTTCAAGCGGTACTCTGTTTCACGGCAGCTGCCTGAGGAGGAGTTCTCCGGCTGGGATGAAGATTTCTGAGTTTCTGGGGCTGCAGGGGAAAGGCCTGACCAGAGGCATCTCCCTATAGGTCCCGTGGACTGGATGGGTATTTGGAGGCATAGCTGAGAGACCTGAGTCACCCCAGCAACTTCTCCCACTCCTACAACCAGATGCCCCTGAAGAGGGGTCTGTTGCCTTGCTATCCGCCTGCCTTTCTACCTTTCTCTTCACTGCTTGGCAGAGGCTAGACTGCCCGTCCTGTTGTCTCGCTCCCCACTGCTCTTCGGGTTCTCCGACAGATTATTGCAGTGGGCAAAGTCACTGTGAGTGGAAGATGGTTGTCTTCCTGTGTTGTGCTGCTCAATGTGGGGAATAAATACATTCAGGGGACAGCCTGAGCCTCCTTTCTATGAATCAGACATGGCGGCAAGGTGTGTGTGTGTGTGTGTGTGTGTGTGTGCGTGTGTGTGTGTGCGGTGTGTGTCAGGGGTGGATTCCTAATTTTTTACTACCACTCTGTGGGTGTGGCTTATTTTGTAGGTGTGGCTTGCCAGCCATGTGACCAGGTGGGCGTGGCTTCTCGGACTGCTGAAGGGAGGGGAACTGAGATAGGTCCTGCCGCCCATTCCCCCTCCCCTCAGCAGCTCAAGAAGCCTCAAATGTGCGAAAATGCCTAGGATCATCACCGCACGTTCGTGGCTTCTCAGACTGCTGAAGGGAGGGGAACGGAGATAGCTCCTGCCGCCTGTTTTTTCAGCGTCTCACGCGCTCCCTCAGCCATCCTTCCCTGCTTGGACTCACTGTAGGGTAGGATTGCAGCACATGCACAGTGCCGGAAGCTCGGCTTCTGGGCATGCGCAGAAGAAAATTTTTTATTAAAAAATGGCGGCGCCCAGGCACCGGCAACCGACCGCACCGGTACTGTGACGTCACCCGCGGGCCGCTACCGGTGCTATAGAGTGGACCGCACTGGTAGGAACCCACCACTGGTGTGTGTGTGTGTGTGTGACTGACCTCCATTCTGGATTCTAATTCTTTTCTACTTTCAGTCCTTAGATTTAAAGATGGCTCCCTCTTTAGGTGGGCAACTTTTTTTCGGCCACATTGTCTTGAAAGAGATTGAGGGGAGGGGGGGGCTGCAGAGCGTTGATACTGAAGCAAAGAAAGGGTGGGGCGAGAGCTTAGGATGAGGATACCAATTTTTTCTTTCTTTCTGGCAGCATCTTCTGTCTCTCTCTCTCTCTCTCTCTCTCTCTCTCTCTCTCTCTCTCTCTCTCTCTCTCTCTCTCTTATTTATTTATTTATTTTATTTTATTTTATTTATTTATTTGTCAAACATGTATGGTCAATAGGACAGTAGGGCAGGGACGGTAGGCACGCTGGTGCGCTTATGCACGCCCCTTACAGACCTCTTAGAAACGAGGAGAGGTCTCTCTCTCTCTCTCTCTCTCTCTCTCTCTCTCTCTCTCTCTCTCTCTCTCTCTCTCTCTCTCTCTCTCTCTCTCTCTCTCTCTCTCTCTCTCTCTCTCTCTCTCTCTCTCTCTCGAACAGTAAAGATCAGAGATCTGAATTGCACAAGAAGGAATTTGAAATTAGGCTGAGGGTCTTGCGTGGGCCTGTAGGTTGCCCAAATCTGATCAGGCCTTTAAATTCATGAGAGGTACACCTTTATATTGGAGCTCTATACTTGGAATAATAAGTTTTCTGCTACCAAATTAATGATAGATTGGTGTTATTACAAGTAGGACCTCTGCACTACGTTTATTTATTTCTCAGGTTTCTATGCAGCTCACACATTCCTTCCCATGAGCATTATGAACCACCAAAACCAGATTCTGAATAAACAGTTCTTGAAAAGAGTGAGAGTAGTTACATAAATGGCCCTAGTGAGTGTTGTGTTGTCTTGCTTTTCTTTTCAAAGAACTATACCAGTATTCCTCCAGTTCTGTAAATAACCTTTCTGTAGTGTAAAAAAATAAATTGAAAACAAAAATCAGTAGGAGCAGGGAGGTTGATAAATACATGTTTATCATATATGCCCTGAGTCCCCAGGGAGTAGGGCGGCATAAAGAATCCTAAATAAATGTTCGGTTGTTCTGAAGTCAGTTACTCTGAAACAAAAGCCTCCCATATCCATGCTGTTGTGTTCATTTATTTGCACAGAGCTGGGCTAATCCCAGCTTTTCTCTGAATTTGAAAGCTAAACTCTTGAAATGTCTGGAATATGTCTTTACTTATATGAAGCTGCAACAGAGAACAAATACCGGTAGCATATGTTTCACCTCTTCCAAGAGAAGAGGACAAACATGTCAGCATGCCTGAAGATACTGTCTCTTATCAATCACTCATTAGCATTTTAACACTTGTGGTGCCTTTCATTACTATAGAGCAGTGTTTCTCAACCTTGGCAGTTTGAAGATGTGTGGACTTCAACTCCCAGAATTCCACAGCCAGCAACGCTGGCTGGGGAATTCTGGGAGTTGAAGTCCACACATCTTCAAACTGCCAAGGTTGAGAAACACTGCTCTATAGAGTCTTTGTCATTGTTGAATGTCATTTGCCATGGTGGCACAGTAGTTAGCCATGGTAGCGCAGTGGTTAAAATGCAGTATTTCAGGCTAAAAATGCCCACGGCCAGGAGTTAAATCTTGACCAGCTCAAGGTTGACTTAGCCTTCCCTCCTTCCTAGGTCAGCAAAATGAGGAACCAGATTGTTGGGGGCAATATGCTGACTTAGAGGAGGCTGTAAAGCAGTACGGAGCAGTATATAAGTCTAAGTGCTATTGCTATTTGTACTTGTTGGCAAGCCCAAGGAGGTCACCTTTTACCTGAATTATCAACTACTGCAGGGGTGGGTTCTAACTTACTTCACCGCCAATTCGCTTCCTCCCGCACCGCGTGGCTGCGCACGCATTGCCGAAAAACAAGCAAAAAATAGCAAAAAAAAGCAAAAACAAGATGGCTGCGCATGCACAGTGCTGAAAACTCGGCTTTTGCGCATGCACAGAAGCAAAAACCAGCAAAAAATTCCTAAAAAAAATTTTCAAAAAAAAAAAAAGATGGCGGCATCCACGGACCGGCACCGACAGAACCAGCTCCATGACGTCATCACCTGTTTACTACCGGTTCTATAGAACCAGTGCGAACCGGGAGGAACCCACCTCTGAACTGACTCAGCCTTCCATCCTTCCGAGGTAGGTAAAATGAGGACCCAGATTGTTGGGGGCAATATAAATATGCATTGCTTACAGGTGTAAACCGCTTAGAGAGTGCTTGCACTGTGAGGCGGTATATAAATCTCACAAATAAATAAATAAATAAATAAATAAACAAACAAATAAACTACTGCAGAAAGAGCTTGATTGAGTATTTACTAGCTATTTCTTGAGGTCCCTTGATTAGTGGACTAATAAGTCTAAATCTAACATTAGAATTAGTGAAGCAGAGGTGGATTAGAGATTTTGCTGAAAGGAAAGGATGCCATTAAGCAAGATCTCTGGTCTACCTCTGCTCCTTTCTCACTCTGGACCATTAACATCATTCTTGCTGCTTCAATTTGTCCACTGCAGTATAAGGGGATAGCGTGGCCTTTAACAAAAATCCCTATTACAAAATCAGGCTGGAACAAAAACGGGAAAGCAATTGTTCAGCATGGTGAAGGCAATATTGTCCATAAAAAAAAGGAGTGAACAAGGAAGTGAGTTTTGGAAGAAATAAATAATTTACTTGTGAATATGCTAAGCTTGAAACAATAATGTATAATCTAAACTGAGTATTAAAAAAGGATTGGGAGTGTAGAATTAATGAGAAGAGAACAGTAAAGATGGCAGATAATCAATCATACAGTACATATGCAGATGATTGCCTTCACAGAGACAAAACTGAAAATCACTGAATTTTTAGAGGCCCTCAAGAATGATCTGCAGAGAAAGAAAAGGAGAATAACAGCTGCTCTCTGAGGAGCCTCAACAGAAAGGAAGAAAGTGGAGGAATATGTTTCCCATTCTGTGAATATTAAAAATCCAATTAAGGCAAATACTGCAAGCAACTGAAGCTGGAGTGTTAATGCATTGATAAGAGTGAGTAGAGAAAAATGATCAACGGTACCATCAATAGGAGAACACTAAGAAATACTATAACTACATACAGCCTTCTCAGTTTGCACTAACAATTAAGTAATTGGTGAGTCTCATGAGGAATGTTTCAAGGCCTGAAGGAAGCCAGAGAAGAAGCGCTGAAGAGCAGAGATAGAAGAAAAAGCATTAAAACAGCAAGAAATAGTGGTGCGTTTCTGGAATTCAGAGGAAAGGAATAAAAGCTGATAAATGATAGAGAAAATGGGTAGCATTGGAAAAGAGAAGATATTTGCATAATTGAACATTCCAAGAAGAAAGAGGGAAGGGGAAGGTTGGTCAAATGTGGAGAGAAGCTTATGGTGGTAGGACAAGGAGGGATGTCAATCAAAATTAAGAAAGAGATGAACTCAGCTCATAAATTTCCCCCAAGAAACAAACACTAGCTACATTCACATAATGTACCTTGATTATTGAGTTAATCAATTTTCTGGGCTCACACAATAATTTGAATCAAACACCAATGAAACCGATCAGGTTTGCACAATACACTATGCCACAAAAACCTGAGTCGTGTGTATTGTAAGAATACAGTCTTGGTTGGTTTTAATCTATCATTATACGAATCACAGTCATTGAATTCCAATCTGTATCTTCTGCCGTAGGTGTCCTTTGCTAAGAACTAACAATAATACGTACTTTGATCTATAAGATTTTTTTTCAACCAGTGTCAAGAAGATAAAAAGGGCTGCTGGACTGAATTAAGAGTCCTCTTAGATCACGTTGAAAATCTGTTTGGTTCAGCACCTGTGTGAAAATATATGGCATCATTTCTCCCTGAAGATAAAATCTCTTTCAAGTCAAGCTCGACTCCTGATATTTTTACTGATATGTGCATATTAATTTTTGGCAATATAGTGGTTTTCCATTGCCTTTTTCCAGGATGTTTTCTAGACTTCTCAGTTAAGCAGTCAACCCTGGTATTTTCTAGTGGACTGATATTCAAGTATTAATCAAATCCAACTTCACTTAGGTTTTTGAGATCTGAGAAGATTGTCTACTGAAATGCATAATAATGTATTATGTTCTGTGTGCAGAAGCTGACCTTTTGTCTTTTTAGCTCCAATGAGCAGCAGGAACAAGCAGAAATGTCTTGTTGTTAAATCTGGGTTTATTTCGCACTCTAGATAATATACTATCTGCTGCACGAGGAAAAGGAGGTCTACCTCACTCAGAGGCATAACTCTGAACTTATTTGTATTCTTCCCTTGTTCTCTAAGCATTTAAAAATGGAACCATAGCAGACAGCTGTGTAAACCAATGGATTCCTGGATTTTGTCCTTTAATCTATGGCAGTGTTTCCCAACCTTGGCAACTTGAAGATATCTGGACTTCAACTCCCAGAATTCCCCAGCCAGCATTCGCTGGCTGGGGAATTCTGAGAGTTGAAGTCCAGATATCTTCAAGTTGCCAAGGTTGGGAAACACTGATCTATGGTATCATTGAAGGTATCAGGCACTGCCAGAGGGCACAATTCACACAATTACACTACACTAGACTAGTACAAAGCAATTGTATGTTATTTTATTTACTATATAAATTTATATGGCCGCCCATCTAACACAGGTGACTCTGGGTGACTCGCAACATTAAAAATCCACATTACCCTTTTCTCCCATAGCAGCAGCAATGCAGTCAAATCGGTCACTTGATCAGCTCCATCTCCATTTGTGATCCTGAGGCTCTCTGACAAAACAATATCTTTAGGGCCTCTCAAAAAAGCAACAGGATGGGGGCCAATCATATGTTGGGAGAATGATGTTCCACAGAGAAAGGGCCACCACCAAGAAGGCCTTTTTTGTGTCCCACCAGATGTATATTCCTAATATATGGGACCACAACATAGCCTACCTATCCTGGTGAGCTTGGTGGATGTAATAGGGGAGCATTTTTGTTAGGCTACAGTTAGAGGCTGGTCTATTTTTAACCTTACAAGTATTGTATTAAGCTATGTACAGTTCCTTTCATACCAAAACGAGGAATCGAATTTACCACCCTCATCAGCAAAAATTCCCCATCAATAACCCCACCCGAAATGTTAAAAGAAATCAACATGTTTTCTTAAACTCTATGTCTGATAAGTGCTCACGCATCTTTCTCCATTGATTGATGACTAGTTGACATCTGTAATGCTATCTGTAAAGCTATCTGACAATATAGAGGTTCTCCAATTTGTATTTCAGTTTTAATATATACTTGGAAAATTCATATAGCATGGTTTTCAAGACTCTCAAATAAGTTATTGAGGCTCTCAGGTGAGGAGGGAGAATTTTGTGGGATTAAGAGGCCAAATGAGATGAAAGGCAATCAGCCATCTTTACAATAATTCCCTTTTCACATTTTTCCCCTCCCATGAAGATAATGCTGGTTTCTATCCCTGGGCCTAACTGTGCCTTGGTTTACCAGATCAATCCACAATTCAATCTCTTTCCTCAATAACTCATGGCTGAGAGTTCTAATTTAGTATATATATAGTCAGACCAAGGGAACAAACAGTGAAGAGTAACCTTTTTTCAACTTAGCCCTTCTGGCTACCTTTTTTATTGTTCTGGGTTCTTTTTTTTTTTACTAAACAACCACAGTAGGAAAGCATAGCTAAAATCTACTTCCACAATTGTAAAAAAATGTCCACAAAGGAAATCAGAAAGTGGTAAACAGGAGAAAAGATAGAAAAGTAATGCTTTTATTTTGGTGGTACAGACTTATTAACGACAAATAATTGATGGGAAGCAAAACATGCAAAACATATTTTATCTAATCGTCATTTAATACAGGTATATTTTATCCAAAATCACATTTATGTTGCTGGAATACATGTGATTCCTGACAATCAATGCAGAGTCCACATGGAGTGGAGGGGCAAGAAGGGGAATTGTTGTGGTATATATAAATATCAACAGGCAGCCCTGCACAACATATGGCCTGGTGGCCAGATGTGCAGTAGCCCATCTCACCACAAAGTTCACCAACAGCTTCTTTGAAAACTCAAGAAATCTATCACTGACAAACATCTCTGCTGTCAGGAAGGATCCGTTGCCTAAGAGATGTACTGGCAAATTCTCTAGAAAGAGTGCAGAGAAGAGCAACAAAGATGATTAGGGGACTGGAGGCTAAAACATATGAAGAACGGTTGCAGGAATTGGGTATGTTTAGTTCAATGAAAAGAAGAACTGGGGTGACATGATAGCAGTGTTCCAATATCTCAGGGGCTGTCACAAAGAAGAGGCAGTCAAGCTATTTGCCAAAGCACCTGAGGGTAGGACAAGAAGCGATGGGTGGAAACTAATCAAGGAGAGAAGTAACCTAGAATTAAGGAGAAATTTGCTGACAGAACAATTAACCAGTGGAACAACTTTCCTCCAGTTGGTGTGAATTCTCCAACACTGGAAGTTTTTAAGAAGAGATTGGACACATTTGTCTGAAATGGTATAGGATTTCTTGCCTGAGCAGGGGGTTGGACTAGAAGACCTCCAAGGTCCCTTCCAACTCTGCTGTTCTATTCTATTCTATTCTATTCTATTCTATTCTATTCTATTCTATTCTATTCTATTCTATTCTATTCTATTCTATTCTATTCTATTCCTCCATGCCTCAACAACATTATCAGCTTCATTGCTGTCAGCATGCTGCAAGCCGCTAAACAGCTAATTGACGTGCTAGCTATTCCTTTGTGGGCGATTCTTTTGATTTATTAATGTGTCTCTTTCTACTTGTGTAGTGTAGTTCTGTTACCAGCTTCTAGTCTGTTCAAGTGCCAAATGAGTGCTTTTATCTTGTGTGGTTTGGACACCAAACCACTCTCTTCCAACCCAATAATTCATTGGCTCAATACGTATGAGGCCTTTGACTTAATTTTCTTCACTGGGCAGAATCTGAAACTGGGTGGAAATTTCTACCTTCTTGTGAAGATTAGATATTTCCTACTAGAGTTTAAATGCTTTGGACCCTTCCGCTCCGCAAGTGAAATTAAATGTTAAAATGTCTAATAGTTTCTGTGGAGCTCTGAGGGATTCTTTTCTGCTGGTAGATCTGTCATCCTGCCGTGCCTTTCTGAGTGATTCACAGTCTTTTGCATCTGGGCTAAGGGGGAAAAAATTGAATCTCAACTACATGCTGTGAAGTTTGAAAAGCACTTTGAACAGGAAACACTTTTTCATCGGTCAGGGCTTTTAATCTACAATTAATGCAATCTGTTTATTTTAGTTTTACCAGGTGACTTCTAATCGTTCACCCAAGAACATTCATTTATTCACTTAAAACATTTGTATACAGGTAGTCCTAGATTGACGCCTGGCATCTCTGTCGCTCGGTCATTAAGACATCAGATGACCACAACGGGCTTATGATCACACTTCCACTGTGGTTGTTAAGCAAATCACTCAAAGTCATCTCAACATCCGAAGATCACAATTTGCAATTTTACTGCTGATTTCTCCATTGACTCTGCTTATTGGAAGCTGACTGATAAGACCGCAAATGGCAACCATGTGATTGTGGGACACTGCAGCGTTCATAAACACCTGCCAGCTGCAAATTGCCTGAATCTCAATCATGTGTTCATGGGCACTCTGAAATAGTCATAAGTATAAGGACCATCATAACGTTCCTTTTGCAGAGCCATAGTAACTTCAAATGATTGTTAAACAGGACAGTCATTAAACAAACGACTTATATTGCTATCTTGAAACAGTTTAAGGCCTAATGCTAATGCTAAATGTTAATAAAACAATTAACATAAGATAGCATTACATTAACATTAAAATAGATGGAAGTAAACAAGAAAGAAAACTTTGCCTCTGCATTTCACCCAAAAGGAAGTTTGGGTGAAACAGTGGATCTTTAATTATATGAAAAGGGCTCCTTGAATAACAGAGATAAGATCTTTTTAAGATCAAGTGCCTCCCGGGAGAAAGCTTGGCTGTTTATTGATTTATTCTACTTCTATAGCCATCCACCTCAAATATGTGACTGGGTGGCTTACGATAAAATAAAACATAAAAATAAAATATATAATGTCAAACAAAAACATATACTATCCGAGCATCATAACATAACTGTTGTGAGTAGCCACAAGATTGCAATCCACTATTTAAGCACTCCCAATAGGATCAGCCATCATGATAAGTGAAGAAATACATCACAGTCTAGCACAGTGATGGCTAACCTTTTTTTCCTCGGGTGCCGAAATAGCGCGCACACGCGCTATCGCATGTGCGTGCGTGCCCATACCCATAATTCAAAGCCCCCCCACTTGCCCCACCCCCCTGCGCATGCCCCACTCCCCCGTTTCCTGACTTCCAGTGGGCCCAGTAAGCCTGTTTTTTCCCCTCCTCAGGCTCCAGAGGCTTTCTTGGAGCTTGGGGAGGGCGAAAACGCTCCCCCCGGAGGCCGAAATCGCCCTCCCAGAGCCTCCGTGCGAGCCAAAAATCAGCTGGCAGGCACGCACATGCGCGCTGGAGCTGAGCTAGGGCAACAGCTTGCGTGCCAGCAGATATGGCTCCGCGTGCCACCTATGGCACCCGTGCCATAGGTTTGCCATCACTGGTCTAGCACTTGGTAGATGTCATGATGGCGTTGGAAAACATATTCAAATGGAATGATGGGTTTATATGTAAAAAAATCAGAATTGGGCAATCCATGATATTCCCTGTGACACTCTAATAATAATAATAATAATAATAATAATAATAATAATAATAATAATAATAATAATAATAATAATAATAATAATAATAATAATAATAATAATAATAATAATAATAACAACAACAGAGTTGGAAGGGACCTTGGAGGTCTTCTAGTCCAACCCTCTAATTAGGCAGAAAACCCTACACCACTTCAGACAAATGGTTATCCAACATCATCTTAAAAACTTCCAATGTTGGAGCATTCACAACTTCTGGAGGCAAGTTGTTCCACTGATTAATTGTTCTAACTGTCAGGAAATTTCTCCTTAGTTCTAAGTTGCTTCTCTCCTTGTTTAGTTTCCACCCATTGCTTCTTGTTCTACCCGCAGGTGCTTTGGAGAATAGTTTGACTCCCTCTTCTTTGTGGCAACCCCTGAGATATTGGAACACTGCTATCATGTCTCCGCTGGTCCTTCTTTTCATTAAACTATACATACCCAGTTCCTGCAACCGTTCTTCATGTTTTAGCCTCCAGTCCCCTAATCATCATTGTTGCTCTTCTCTGCACTCTTTCTAGAATCTCAACATCCTTTTTACATTGTGGCAACCAAAACTGAATGCAGTATTCCAAGTGTGGCCTTACCAAGGCATTGTAAAGTGGCATTAAGACTTCACGTGATCTTGATTCTATCCCCCTGTTAATGCAGCGTAGAACTGTGTTGGCTTTTTTGGCAGCTGCTGCACACTGCTGGCTCTATTACCGGTAGAAGGTAAAGTTGGGCTTTGAAGAAGCAAGATAGAAAGAATAATTTATGCTTTTGAACTTTTGTTTTGGAGAAGACTCTTAAGACTACTGAAATAGGAAATAAAGGGATTATTCAATAAATCAATCCAGAGTTCTCACTTGAGGCACAAATGAATAGGCTGAAATTGACCGACTTCAGACATATTAGGTGAAGACCGAGCTCTCTGGAGAAGACCCTGATGCTGGAAACATTGGAAGAAGAGGAATATCTGTCAGGGTTCCAAATAGCATTGAAAACTAAATCAGAGTCCCAGGCAAAGTATTCCTCAAAGTTCCAATTTATTAGCAGAGCCATGTTGGCACATCTGGGAGAAACCCGAATCTGAAGTCCCAGGGATTTCTCCACCTAGATGAAAGTTCAAGCCCTTGTCCCCACACCCCCAAGTCCATCACGTTGACCAATCTTCATCTGCCAACTTGGCAGAAACTCCCATCTCCTTCCGTGCAGGTGCAGAGTGCAAAGACAAAAGATGACCTTGTCAATCTAGAAGGAATTTGTTATGGCTACATGCAGACATCCCTCATGCAACTACCCCTCCCAAATTCCCACAGCAAAGAAAATATTTTAAAATAGCATAAAGTGTGGCAGGCCAAAGACCCCAAGTAAAATTGGTTCAGACTGACAATACCAGCAGCAAGGTGAATAGATTAGAAGTGTACCATTGGATGATAGGAAAGATTGTCATGGAAAAAATGGTTGCTAACAATGATTTGATGGCATATAATCAATCAGGAGGATCTTCCCAAGCAATCATATAGCTTTATAAGAGGGAAGGTAATCTATGAAGGTATGAAGCTGCAGTTATAGATATTACTTACAGATATTACTTACTTACAGAGCCGAGATGGCGCAGTGGTTAAATGCAGCACTGCAGGCTACTGCTAGTTCAGCAGTTCAGCTGTTCAAATCTCACCGGCTCAAGGTTGACTCAGCCTTCCATCCTTCCGAGGTGGGTAAAATGAGGACCCAGATTGTTGGGGGCAATATGCTGAACTCTGTAAACCACTTAGAGAGGGCTGTAAAGCACTATGAAGCGGTATATAAGTCTAAGTGCTATTGCTATTGCTATTGCTACTTATTGGGGATGCACCTGTATTATGGAATAGCTTCTACTGGAAATTTGATTGGCCCTTATACTGTATCATTGACTTTCCATTCATTTTTGGACAGCTTTCAGAGGCTCAACTGAGGCCATCAATGTTTTGTGTTAGAAGATTCCCTTACATGTGGTCCTCACCTAGTAACTGCTTCATTCAATGACTGAAGTAAACAACAGTGCTGGGGGAAAAAACTTTACAATCAATGCTCACAGTTATGACCTTTGCAGCATCATTACAATCACTACACATTGTCCTGACTTGTTTTCTTCCCTTCTCCACTCGCAGAGACTGGAAAGAAAGAGATTACAAGAGATTAAGCAGGCGCACAATGGGGAATACACATCAAAAGCAATGTGATGTTGCTGGCAAGTCGAAGCACTCTCAGATCTCGGGCTGGGAGCCATGAACATGCTACAGCCTGGTGTATTCCCCATTGTGAGCCTGTTACTCTCTTGTAATCCCTTCCTCTCCAATGAATGTAAATAGACATATTATTTCCCTTCTTCTTGATTATTCCAGCAGTGAGGCAAGCAACCCAAAGCCTGGGGAAAGGAAAAAGAAAGCAAAGTCATGGTCACGTGATTTCTCACTTAACAACTGCTTCTCTTACCGACAGAGCTGCAAGTCCCAAATGTGCTAGCTAAATGAGGACTATCTGTACTGTTTTATTACTTTAATATTTTAATTGTACTGTAGTCAGTTTATTGTTTGGGGTTCTTTTGTATTGTGAACAGCTGAGATCTTGTTAATTCTGACAAGAACAAATAAAGTAAAGAAAGTATATCTAATAACTTATCTCTTTGAAAAATTATGAATGGGCCATAGCTTTTATAAAGCTAGAGTCAGGATGGGTTCTTATACCAAGTTGCTCATTTTAAAGTTGCTTGGACAAACCTTACTGATTATCTGTGAGTTTGATTCTTGTCCTTTGTCACTTATGACATGTCCAGCTGTGTCCGGGAAATGATAAATTCCTCCTTGATGAGAGGTAATAAGCCAGTCTTTTGAACATATGGCGTAGTTAGATCTGTCTAGGATGCACAAGATCTGAATTAAAGATCTTCCTGATAAAATGTTTAAATCAACATCCAACTCCAGACAGTTAGTTTTGGAGGAAATTAGTAATACTGTGTTTGAATTTTAACAGTATGTTGTATGGTGTGTTGTCTTTGAAAATGCCAGAAATTTCAACAGACTTAAAATAAGACAGTGAGATGGTTAATAGGAAACTGGCTGATATTATCATGTTATGTCATGTCTATGCCTCATGATACTTAAATTCATTTCCAGACTCGGTTCAAAGTGTTAATACTCCCCTTAAAACATTAATCAGTCTGGGACCACACTTTTCCTTCACACACTCTTGCCCAGATGTTAATATAATCTTCAGAAGTCTCCCTTAAGATGCATCTGCTGAGAGATGAGATAGATGGCAACTAAAAAAGGCCTTTTAATAGCCTCTTTATTGCAAAAACAAAAACAAAAAAACCCAAACCATTTAACTTCTTAGCAATCATTCCAATAGCCCTACCCTCAGAATATTTGAACAAAAGCACAGTTGTATGTATTTACAGACCAACATTTTTGTACTGTATTGTCATTATATTTTCCATATGCAATTGCCAAATCAGGATTCTTAGAGAATGGGGAGAACTATTTTTTTTCATTACATTCTACTTTGCCTAGGATTAATGAACCCCCAACTGTTTTACTATTTATGTTTTAAAATAATACATTTAAAAAAATAATTTGAGATTCCCCAATTGCAAAGTTTTTTTACTCTCTCTCTCTTTCTCACTCATCTCTCAACTCTCACTCTCACTCTCTCTCTCTTCTCTCTCATATATATATATATAGTGGGAATTGAACCTGGGCAGTCTGTTTGCAAGGCAGAAGTTTAACCTCTAGGCCACAAGGTTCTCTTCCCTATCAGCTTTTCACCAGGAAAGTTTTATATATGTTTATTCTGTCGAGTCATCCTGGTGTATGGAAGGAAACATCACAGCTTCCTTTTGCCTTTCGGCCCCTCCTGGGACCATCCAGGCAGTTTTCTATAGTCAACAAACTATATTGTCTATATGTGTAACATTTTTTGCTGATAAATGAAAATAAAGGGAGACTATTATAGATCTATTTTGAGCTATTTTGAATATATCTATCATCTATTATCTATCATCTATCATCTATCATATCTATCATCTATCATCTATCTATCTCTACTATCTATCTATCTATCTATCTATCTATCATCTATCTATCTATCTATCTATCTATCTATCTATCTATCTATCTATCTCTCTCTCTCTCTCTCTCTCTCTCTCTTTCTCTCTCTCTCTCTATCTATCTATCATCTATCTAATAATATATCATCTATCATCTGTCTGTGTGTGTCTCTCTCTCTGTATCTATCTATCTATCTATCTATCTATCTATCTCTCTATCTCTCTATCTCTCTATCTCTATCTCTATCTCTATCTATCTATCTATCTATCTCTATCTCTATCTATCTATCTATCTATCTATCTATCTATCTATCTATCTATCTATCTATCTATCTCTCTCTCTCTCTCTCTCTCTCTCTCTCTCTCTCTCTCTCTTTCTCTCTCTCTCTCTATCTATCTATCATCTATCTAATAATATATCATCTATCATCTGTCTGTGTGTGTCTCTCTCTCTGTATCTATCTATCTATCTATCTATCTATCTATCTATCTATCTCTCTATCTCTCTATCTCTCTATCTCTATCTCTATCTCTATCTATCTATCTATCTCTATCTCTATCTATCTATCTATCTATCTATCTATCTCTCTATCTCTCTATCTCTCTATCTCTCTATCTCTATCTCTATCTCTATCTATCTATCTATCTATCTCTATCTCTATCTATCTATCTATCTATCTATCTATCTATCTATCTATCTCTCTATCTCTCTATCTCTCTATCTCTATCTCTATCTCTATCTATCTATCTATCTATCTCTATCTCTATCTATCTATCTATCTATCTATCTATCTATCTATCTATCTATCTATCTATCTATCTATCTATCTATCTCTCTCTCTCTCTCTCTCTCTCTCTCTCTCTCTCTTTCTCTCTCTCTCTCTATCTATCTATCATCTATCTAATAATATATCATCTATCATCTGTCTGTGTGTGTCTCTCTCTCTGTATCTATCTATCTATCTATCTATCTATCTATCTATCTATCTATCTATCTATCTATCTATCTATCTATCTATCTATCTATCTATCTATCATCATCGTCATCTATCTATCCAGCACATCTATATTTATAATCTCTTTAGCTAATTTCTAGAACTGCCCATCTCAGCAACTGACTCTGGACAGTGTACATCATAGAACATAAAAACAAATGAAGAACAATTAAAAATATCTTATAACTTATTACCACATATCTATCCAAAGGCTACCATAGGCTATGCAACACCCAATTATCACAAGAACCAGGCAGAATTCAGATCTGGACTTCATAGGATAATCCTATGCTACGGGTGTGCAGAGAATACTTATCTTTTATAGCAGCAGTATTGCTTTTTTCTTTTTGAACTCACTTGCTCATTTCTTAGCTGCAGTTTCAGAATCCTAATAAATCAAGACAACCTGCTAAATCAGATTATTTCAATGATCAAATTACAGAAAATCTTAATTGTGGTCTATTCATGCACTGTTACAAATGATACTAATTTCACACACTGATTCACCTACAACGCATTCTATGAGAACATTCCTGCTTCATGCTAATCGGTACCAAGATTTTATTTTATTTTTTTGCTGAAGTAGAACAGCAAATGACCCTGCCTCATAAACACGAGCCATAGCAAGATGTATGCTACCTAAAGCCACCCAGACTGATTAAAAGTCTGACTGTCAAATCAGTAGTAAAAATCGAGTACTGTGGCAACCAATCATTTTGGACTTACTTATATTCAAAATCTGTCTAATGGTAGGGCTCACTCTAATGATAGTGATTGTTATATATGCTTTTGCTCAGCTATTATCAGTTTACTTCAGTTGGGCTGATAAGAAAGTAATCTGCACAGCTAGATTTTTAAAGTTCTCATTTGAGACCAGTCTGTTTGCTTGTGCAGTCTGGAGTTCCCTTAATCAATTGGAATCTTTCTTGACTAAGAATATTAATCTTTCTTCTAAATGACCATTTGACTCATACAACATGTACCTTCTCCTGTTGGCCCATGCCCAAAATGGTACCAAAAGATTCTATGCGTATGTTTGTACTTGCACATGTTTATTACTAAAGAGAGCCAACATCTTTCCTGCCCTACACAATCCAGGCAGATTGGCTGAACTATTTATTTACTCTTATTCTAAAACTTTACTCTGCCTTTCCCTCTTATCCACAGGAGATCACTTATGAGGTCTTTAGGACTCCCACCTTAGGAGGTCAAGTATTTCATAATTTGGTTGGTTACTTGTCCGAGACAGTTGCATCAGGGAATATGAGCCGAGGTGGCGCAGCAGTTAGAGTGCAGTACTGCAGGCCACTTTAGCTGACTGTGATCAGCAGTTCAGCTGTTCAAATCTCACCGCTCAGGGTTGACTCAGCCTTCCATCCTTCCGAGGTAGATAAAATGAGGACCCAGATTGTTGGGGGCAATATAAATATACATTGCTTAATGGTGTAAACCGCTTAGAGAGTGCTTGCACTATGAGGCGGTATATAAATCTCACTAATAAAATAAATGTCAAGTGCAAGCAATCAGGACCACTCGTGAATTGTCTCAAGCAGCAGCTTTATTGTTAGTCACCTGTTACAAAAAAATATCACCAGATTTTTGGGCAGATTTTCCCTTGGGCAAAATCAGATAAGCCTTCAGGGATTCAGAGGTAGGTCAGGCCTATGTTGCTTTCTGCAGTGCAAAGACTCTAAGCTCAGCCCCCTCTTAACTCCTCCCTCCAGTCTGTCTGTAGATTGCCACCCCAGGAGAAGAATGAACAGTAATCTTCCTCCTCCTAACTTTCTTACATGATTGAATTTGCCACACACCACACAAATGAAAAGTTGCATCCTTTTTTAAAAAAACATTCTTTATTCAATAATTATATCATTAGCTGAGTTTAGCCATTGTACAGCATATACATAAGGGATGAAACAGAGAAAGGTGGGCGTTCTTCCATTCATCTACCACCTTTCTCTGCTTATAACGCTGCCAAAATGGCTGCAAAAGATCTTTTCTCCTCGCTTATTGTAGAAATTAGTGGCTTCATGGCGTGGAAATCCAGGGCTCTTAAATCTACAGCAAGTAGATAGCCTGGTTTTTGGCAGCTTGGCAGCAGGCATGATTAGATGAGACAGCTCAGGTTGTGAGAAAATATGGGCAAAGCAGGGAGTCAGTTGGCGATGCACAAAGAGAGGAGCAGTGGGCATTTTCTCTGGGGAATGACAGACACAGATAAATAACAAAAAAGATTCTTCCCTCCATTCCACGGCAGGTAAGGAAGGGCTAGTTCCTAGACCAGTGATGGCGAACCTTTTGGCTCGACATGTCAAAACTTCAGAAAATACCTAACTTGACTCTGCTGACCTCTCTCTCTCTCTTTCTCTCTCTTACACACACACACACACACACACACACACACACACACACACACACACACACACACACAAATACCCTACCCCCCATCTAGGCCACCCTGAACATTAGCGCAGGCCTCAACTTCATCCCTAGTACCACCACTGCTGCTAATAAACACTACGTTGCGCAGTTCCCAAGGCACAAGAGCTTCAGGCTATGGCAGAATTGCCCCCATGGCCCAACATTCCCCAGGATCTGCTTTGTGTCACTTACCTTTAGGGGATGTTCGCCTTCTGTTAACAGGCTCTTGCAGCCTCCCTGACTTTGCTTCAGTCAAATGAGACTTTGAAGTGGCTTTGGAGAATGCTCTTCCATGGCTTTCAAAGCCTCCAGAAACCGCACAAAAACTTGCATGATTTTCAGAGGCTTAGGAAGCTGTGTAAGAGTATGACCTTCTCGCTTGACCTCTGGAGGGTCCAGAGGCTGTGCGAAAGCACACTTCAGTCTTGCCTGGCCTCCACAGTCTCTGAAAATTGCAGGAGAATGGGGCATGCTTTTGAGAATAGTTGTTGAGTATTGGCATAAACTCTGCTGTGTTACTCAAAATGTTGTGGTGTGTCAGCTTTGAGATGCATGTCATAGGTTTGCCATCACTGTCCTAGACAATGTGTTCTCTTGGTCTAGGCAGCTGCACTTTCTGGCTTTTTTTCAAATCCTGGGCCCTAGACAATGCAGAGGATACTAATACACCTATAGAGTAGCCTACAGGGCTTAAGAGAGGCAGGATCTCCCCATGGTTCATGCCTTGGGGCTGGCAGGAGGGAAATAGGAAGTGCCAGCAAAAAGTTTGCTTGAGACTACTTAAGTTCTCAGGAACTCAGCTGACAGCTTCAACTCTGGGGTGGCAAAAGCCGCCAGTTTATTTATTAGATTTATACCAGTGGTGGGTTCCTACCGGTGCGGTCCACTGTTGTTCCGGTAGCGGCCAGCAGATGCTGATATTTGCGTGCGACAGCTCTGGTGCCGTCTTTCCCACTCTGTCGAGCGGCGCCATCTTTTCTTTGGGAATTTTTGGGCTGATTTTGCTTCCTGCGCATGCGCAAAAGCAAAATCTTGCGAGGGGACACACGTGCGTGTGAGATTTCGGCGATTTTTTGCTTCTGTGTATGCGCGGAAGCAAAAAAAGCGCCGAAATCGCATGTGCACGAGTGTCCCCTTGTGAGATTTTGCTTCTGCGCATGCGCAGGAAGCAAAATCGTGCAAGGTGGTGCGCATGTGTAGTGAGCACGCGCACGCGCAGAAACATGGCAATGCGTGCGCAGCGCACCGGTAGCGCGAAGGACCGGCAACCCGCCCCTGATTTATACCTTGCCTTTCCACCAAGGTTCAAGGCAGCTTCCATGGGGAACTCCTGTTGTTTTATCCCCACAAAAGCAACCCTGTGAGGTAGGCTGGCCTGAAGGAGAGTAAATGGCCCAAAGTCACCTCGTGAATTTCCATGGCTAAGAGAAGGCTTGACCCTGCTTCTCCCTAGTCCTAGTCCAACACCTTAATCCAGGGGTCCCTAAACTTGGCAACTTTAAGACCTGTGGACTTCAGCTCCCAGCCATAGCTGCCTGGAGAATTCTGGAAGTTGAAGTCCACAAGTCTTAAAGTTGCCAAGTTTGAAGACCTCTGCCTTAATCATTCACTATACCTCTACCATCCTAATTGTCACTGGGTGACACCAGCCCAGAAGGGAAGAACAGAGGCGTTATTAGGGTGAAAGTTGGGGTTCCTTGGTATCCCTTTTTCCTGTTGGGCTGTGGGCTGCTTTGAGTTGCTCCCTACCCCCATTGGGGAACCCTATGGACCCCCAAATCGTCCTCATAAAGCAAGGCGGCACTGAAAACTGTCAGTGGTTCGTCTGGAGAGTGGGCTAGCTGGCCAGACACGAGGTCCACGCAGAGGGTCTCATCAGACTCCATTGGGACAATGAGAGTAAAGACTGCCAAAGCACCAGCGCTTGGTTGGCTCTCAGCCACTGGTTTGTTTTCCAGTCCTTCAGGCTGATATCCAGCTGAGTCGCTGCGGGCAATGGCCTTGTTGGAAAGTGAGAGCACTGCCTCAATCTTCTCACCTCTGTGCCCGGTCAAAATCGCGCTAACCAGATAACGGCCAGAAACAGGAGCTGTGAAAATTCCTGAAGGGAGAAAAGGACAGAAGAACCATTGGGTAAAGAAAGAGATTTTGCCTTTTAATCCTACAGTAGCTTGCAGAGTACACATTAGGAACTGGAGACAAAATCTTAATTTCAGAGACGGCTAGGGGATGATCTGGCAGAAAAAAGAGCCCGAAGAAGAAATTTATTGTTACCAGTGGGTCATAGTCACAATGGCAATATGCAACTTCAGCAGTGGAGATGGCATTGTTCTGCCCCAGCATCGAGCCCACCAAAAATTACGCACACACAAACATCCAAACACAGTTTGTTTTAGGAATGAAAGCAAAGTCTTCTAATAAGTTCTTAGAAGCATAAAAAGCCAAAGAACTGCAGAAGTCATTCTGTTCTGAAAACCCAGCTGCTAATATCATATCTTATCTTAACAGCTGGCTGAAGTCCAAGAGATAATTGGCAAGTCTTACTGTACTTGGCACAAGTCCCGGAACTAGGAAATGCAAGAAACAAGATGTAGACTGAAATGCAAACTGGAGTCACAAAAGTCAAGATGTAGAATCCACATTGTTCCCGGCAACGAGGCTCAGCGTGGTTAGGACTTAAGTCAGTGGTGGGTTCCTACCAGTGCGGTCCACTCTATAGCACCGGTAGCGGCCTGCTGGTGACGTCACAGTACCGGTGCGGTCGGTTGCCGGTGCCTGGGTGCCGCCATTTTTTTTAAAAAAAATTAATTTTTTTTTAAATTTTCTTCTGCGCATGCCCAGAAGCCGAGCTTCCAGCACTGCACATGTGCTGCCTTCCTACCCCACAGTGAGTCCAAGCAGGGGAGGATGGCTGAGAGACCACGTGAGACGCTGAAAGAATGGGCAGCAGGAGCTATCTCCATTCCCCTCCCTTCAGCAGTCCGAGAAGCCACGAACGCGCAGTGATGATCCTAGGCATTTTTGCACGTTCGAGGCTTCTCGAGCTGCTGAGGGGAGAGTGAATGGGTGGTAGGATCTATCTCAGTTCCCCTCCCTTCAGCAGTCCGAGAAGCCATAAATGCGCAGTGATGATCCTAGGCATTTTCACACGTTCGAGGCTTCTCGAGCTGCTGAGGGGAGGGGGAACGGGTGGCAGGAGCCTAGGATCATCGAATGGGGAGAAGCATTCAGGCCGGATGGAGCCTCCTAGAAGAACCACTGCCGCGGTCTTGCTGCTCCCACTGCGGGGGGCTGCGTTGAGGGTGGGCAATACCCCCCGCTTCTCTGGCCGCTGCCAAGCTCCCTAGGCCCACGCCCACCCAGTCACATGGCTGGCAAGCAACACCCACAAAATGAGCCACGCCCACAGAGTGGTAGTAAAAAAATTAGGAACCCGCCCCTGACTTAAGTAGTCTAATGGCGTGGCCAATTAGCCTGAAGCTCTACTCTCAAGACCTCCTCCGGAGTAAACCTTCCTGCCTCTTGGCAGCCCTGCGTGCTCTTGCATTCAGGAAAGGAGTAGCCCCTCCTTTCTCAGCACTGCCAAGAGGTACTGAAGGTTCCAAAGGCCCAGGCTGCACATGCTGCGGGCGGGCGACAACAGGCATGCTGAATTTTAGTGGCTAGGGCACCGTAGTGAAAAAAAGATTGCAGCATTCAGGTTCATCCTAAAGTATCTGGTAGGTTATTACCCTTCCATGGGAAATCGGATGCTAAACGAGTGGTCTGACCAAGCTGCAGACTCCTTCATGCTATTATGACAACCATCCCATCCCATCCATTCTTTTCACCTTACATTCACTGACCTGTTTTTGGGTCATAGAAATTGCCATCGTTCAACAGCTCCTTGTTAAAGATGATGGTTCCAGTATTGAAATGCCAGGTTGTCAGAGCTGCTGAGAAGGAGATTTTGGGCATTCTTCCAGGTGGACCTGGTGGTCCTGCAAGAGAATTGGGAGGAGAAAGAATCACCTTCTACTACTTGCTTTCTTTCTCCCCCTACCATATCCTAATCTACCAGATTTTCAATTTAACAACATTGGTCCATTTATAGGAAACATGGCAATCAAAACTGTGGTCTCCCCTAGCATCTACAATCCAAGCAACAGCCTGTAAATATTATCCTCTGTTTTCCTCCATTACTCCATCCCTACCCAGGGGTGGGATTCAGCTGGTTCGGACCAGTTCAGCGAACCAGATGCTAATATTACATCTGGTTCGCCGAACCGGTGGTTAAAAGGACTGGCTGGCCCTGCCCACCCTACCCCACCCCTTCCAGGAGTCTCCACGCGGCCCGTTTTGGATGCCAGGTAAGTGCAGGGCCCACGCGGAGGCTCTGGGAGGGCGAAAAACAGGCCTCCCGGAAGTTCCAGAAGTCCGGAAACGGGCTCGCTTCCGGCCTCCAGAGGGCCTCCGGAGCCCGGGGGAGGCCATTTTTGCCCTCCCGGAGGCTCGAAAAAACCCTCGGGAACCTGGGGAGGGCAAAAAACAGGCCTACCAGAAGTTTTGGAAGTGTGGAAACTGGCCTGTTTCCGGCCTCCAGAGGGCTTCCAGAGCCCGGGGCAGGATGTTTTTGCCCTCCCGGAGGCTTGAGGAAAGCCTCCAGAGCCTAGGGAGGGTGAAAACACTCCCCCCCCCCGCTGTGGTGCAGGAGGCGAGTAGGCCACGCCCACCATGGCCACACCCAGCCAGCAACTGGGCAGAGAACCGTTGTTAAATTTTTTGAATCCCACTCCTGTCCCTACCCCATAACATTACAGAAACAGGGGAGATGAAATAAACTGTCTGAAAATGAGACTTCCATTTATCATAGTGCAGTAGTAAAGCATACAAGCCATCCCACTACCAACCAAGTTTAACACTAAACCCCTTTTCTGGTAGAGACTTTAGAGCACTTTTGCTACCAATTCTAAACTAGATAGAACACAGGACAGTAGTTCCAATTTCCTAGGTTTAAGCGTTCAGTTTCCTCCAAGAATAGAAATTATTTTTCTTCCACATCTTGTTATCTGGCCTTTATTACCTTGTTTTCCAGGAAAACCTGCAAAAAAAAAAGGAGTCATATGAATACAGGTCTACCCATGAGGTGGGATAAGCTATAGTGTCTTGCACTTATTATTGGATTGTCTTCGTACTTACTATATACAGTATTGGAAGTTAACACTACAGGTCAAATAAGGAGAACTTGCCCTTAGATGCATCAAGACTGCTAGCGAGGTCTAGTTAAGTTCATAGTTGAAGGTTTGGCAATTGTCATTTCCGCATACTGCATATCCACAAGAGTACTCTGGTACAATTCTTTCCATTATCATCCTAATTTAGAACTTCGGTCAGCCTCCACACTGCCTGCTTGCTTCAGCTGCCATAGAAACAGGGGGGAGGAGGGAGGCTAGGTATTTTGGAGGGGGGGGAAAGCTGCGCTGAAGATGTCTCTTCTTGTGTCCGATTAGGGGTCTAGGGAGGAAAGTTCTCATCACGTAGGGCCAGGCTGGTTGGACATGTTTACAGCCTACTCAAGGTTAACGGTTTCGGCAGACCAAATGTGGAAGCCCAACCTGGATGTGTGCCCACATGACATCTTGGAGCATTGGGATTGGATGATTTGCCGGGGTGGGTGGGTTCTGAGGGGAGGGTTTTGGGATAATTTCTATAAGCCATTTACGTGCCTTTTACCTCAGATCTTGCTTTCATTTTGTCGCTATCAGTTCTTGTCTAGTAAAAGTACTCTTCTCTATCATCATGGAGTTGGGGTTTTTCTTTCCTGGATTTTGAACGGAAGCACACCTAACACCTTCCTTGGGTTTTTTTAAGCCTTATTATCCACTATTAAAAAAAAATCTCCAATCTCAATTTTCTTGTAAGAACATCTGTTTAATCCAAGAACTAGACTTGTTGCAGCTGTTTTTCTTCTATCTGAAAATCATTAACTGGGGAAACTCTTATCACTAATATACCGTATTTTTCGGAGTATAAGACGCACCGGAGTATAAGACGCACCTTAGTTTTGGGGGAGGAAAACAAGGAAAAAAGGCCTCTGCCTCCCAGCAATTTGCCAAACAGCAAATAGCAAACAGCACAGATGATATACACTGTTTGCTGTGTATTTCTGTGCATGTGTGCTTGACCCATAGATATAGCAAAGAATTGGAGAAATGTACATTATGGCAGTATATTAATCCCAGAAAGTTTTCTTAAATGTAATCACACTAACTCCTCCCAATGATTTAAATAGATCTACTCCAAACATGAATAAATCAGGGTTTCTCAGCTGCCTTCTTTTAATACTAATACTTAATACTAATACTTAATACTAAAACAGAACATTTCAGATTATACTTTTACAGATCTTTAAAATTGATGTGGCTTTCTGGAAGTATTCTCTGCTATTTAAAAGAAGATACAATAGCACTGGGCCTCTTCAGAGCAAGCATTTATTTTAAAAAGCTTCTTCATTTTGTTAAGTTGTCTAGAACAATAATAAAGCAGTCTTTAAAAAATAAGTCTAATAATTTGAACAGTCTACAAACATTTAACAAAATAACATTAACAGAATCTGCCTCTACCTAGGATAGAACTCACAACCTCCTGATTGTGAGGCAAGAGCTCTAGCTCTGAGTCATAGAATCTATAGCTTGCCTCCTTTCCATTTTAGCAGCCTAATATTGCCAGCAGTTTATCTCCCAGCAATTTGTCTTATCACAGCCACCTAGTTAGTTTCATTTTACCACGTGGCCTGCAAGCCTCAGCTGTAGATCGGGAGGCAGTTTAGCTCTTCTTGTGCTTTGCCCTGTTTGCTGCAAAGAGGTAAATTGCTGGCAGGCAGAGGCCAAAGGGTGGGGGTGGCTGGGTGGGGCTGCATTCGGTGTATAAGACGCACCCAGGTTTTCATCCTCTTTTTGAGGGTAAAAGGGTGCGTCTTATACTCCGAAAAATACGGTATTTGGCAAGGATGACTATGGAATGAAAAAGAAGGAGAGAGTTTGAAGAGATACAGCATTTACTAAGCAGTAAAACTGATCTTCTTGGGAGCGTTGTATTATTAAAGGTGCAGGCTTCAACACCAAGAGTAACTGAACTTAGTTTCTCACCTGGAGGTCCCTCTATGCCGGTCTTTCCATCCTTGCCAGGAGCTCCCATGGGGCCTGGAGGGCCCTGTTTTCCCATGGGGCCTGGAAGACCTGGTGGACCTGAAATTTTGAACAAAGGACAGTCATTCGTACCTCATAAGAAAGGGGAAGATGGTCAGGATATACAGGTAGTCCTCGACTTACAACAGTTCATTTAGTGACCGTTTAAAGTTACAGCGGCACTACAATGAAAAAAGTGACTAATGACCGTTTTTCACATTTACAACCGTTGCAGTACCTGCCTAGTCACGTGATCAAAATTCGGATGCAACTAACTCATATTTATGACGGTCTCAGGGTCCCGGGATTAGGGGGTGGTACCCTTTTGCAACCTTCTGACAAGCAAAATCAATGGGGAAACCAGATTTCACTTAACAACCCATGTAACTCCCTTAACAGCTGCAGTGATTCACATAACAACCGTGGCAAGGAAAGTCGTAAAATGGGGCAAAACTCACTTAACAAATGTCTCACTTAACAAAAGAAGCGTTGGGCTCAATTGTGGTCGTAAGTTGAAGACTACCTGTACACCACCAACCTTGATTCCTACCTCAGATGAAACACTACAACTCCTAGTCCACCTTTCCCCATCAGAGCTGCTAAAAGTACCTGTGAAGTCCTGCAGGGTGAGGTCATGCAGCTGACCCTTCAGGGTATGAAGGGAGCCATTGAGAGTACTGAGGTGGCGGTGGATGGTTCCCAACTGGCTCCCATGAATCTTCTCTAACAAGGTTCCGTGGCTGCGCAGAGTCCCATTCACTTCATGAATGCAGCCCCACAAAGCCGAGATGTGCTTGTCCAGCCCTTCCTTGATCTTGCGCAAGCTCCCCGAGACATGGTCTAGTCGTTCACAGGTGCCTTCCAGCTTAGTCAGTCGCTCTGCCATACCCCCAGAGGCCCTCCGACAGTCTGATGCCTCCACTTGTAGGGTACCGCTGAACCGTTGGACCTCATGACCCAGGTCCTGGAAGCGCAAGTCACTCTCGCCCGTGTGCTCCGTCACCTCCTGCTGTACACGGTTGATCTCCGTGATGATGCGATCCT
The DNA here is from genome assembly GCA_023053685.1 of Diadophis punctatus similis. Classification (NCBI taxonomy): domain Eukaryota; kingdom Metazoa; phylum Chordata; class Lepidosauria; order Squamata; family Dipsadidae; genus Diadophis; species Diadophis punctatus. The sequence continues at coordinate 25,871,612 of JALIGW010000001.1, forward strand.
TGGTCGTGCCCAGTTCATGGATGTCCGTTTCATGCTTTTCCACTGTGGCCTGTAGCCCAGCCAGGGTCTCATTGAGCGAGCTGAAGCCCAAGATCACCTCGGACAGCTCTCCCTGCAAAGACTGAAGGTGGATGGTAGAGCTGCCGCCAATCACGCTGAAGCCATCCAAAGGTTTGGAAGTCTCCCCTTGCTCCGTACCCAGTTCTGGCTTTTTCCCCATTGGCTGGCAGGCTTTTCGACAGGTTTCCACCTGCTCCCTGAGCTGCACCATTTCTCCCCATAGCTGGGAGCAGCTCTGACTGCAGGGATGGTGTTCCAACCTCTCAACCCCTTCCTCCAATTTATCCAAGCGCTTATTGGTGCGATTGGAATAACGTATTAAATCCGGCGGCCCCGCACTCATGGAAATCACCACCCGGTTCTCAAGCTCACCAATTTCTCCGGCCAGCTTGCCAAGGGCTTCGCTGTTTGCCCCCACCAAGCCTTGCAAGTTGCGCAATTTCCCCGACACGTCGAGCTGGTGGAGGTTGGAGCCCAGCAACCGCAGTTGGCCCTCGTTGTCCAGCACGCGCCGTTCCAGGTCGCTTAAGATGTTGCTGATCTGCGAGTCCTGGTTGCCCGGTTCGGTGCAGATCTGGGTGCAGGCGTGAACAGAGACACGGACCCGCTCCAGCGCCCCCTGCTGCTGCAGGCTACTGTCCTTCAGCCCACCGATGTCCCGTGACAGATTGGCCAGAGCTCGGCCCACGTGGCTCTGGAAATCGTTCAGACGGGAGAAGAGAAAATCTAGCTGTCTCTCGGCCCGGCCAAGTCGATCGCCCGCTCCGTGCAGCATGACCTGCAAGTCCTCCAAGTGCTCCAACAGGCCTCGCTGTGTGGTGTTGACACGGCTCTCCACCTCGGTCATTCGCCTGTCCATGCTCCAGGGTGCCTGCGGCTGGGCCGATGGCTGCGGCCGGCCTCCCACATGCTCGTTAAGGGCGGCTACCGAATCAGAGACCGTTTCCAAGCTGCGCTCCAGTTCGCCCACCCGACTCTCCAGCTGAGGGCAGCATGCCTTGGGCAGCTGTTCGGCCAGGCGGTTCACATGCTGTTGGATGGTGCTCACGGCTTCGCGGTTCCGCTGGTCCAGGGAGGAGACCAACTTCTCCAGAGCTCGCAGTCGGTCATGGTCCTCGGCTTGCTGCCGCTTCAGCCCCTCTGCGCTGGTCAGGCAGGAGGCGCAGGAGTCCTGTAAGCGCCGTTCCACTTCCCGCAGGACCTCACCTCGGACGTCCGTCCCGCCGCCGCCCATGCCTCGCCCGTTCTCATGATTGGCGATGCGGTTGTCGAGGCGCTGCAAGTGGCGCTGGATCTCGTTGAGGGTTTCCTTCATCTCCGGGTGTGCAGCAGCGTCTGCTGGCTGCTGTTTGCCGTTCAGGGATGTCTCCACTGCCTGGCGCACATCTTCGGTCAGCTTGGCGTTATTGGCCTGCATGGTGGACTGCAAGTCTTGCAGTTGCTTGGTCAGGCTCTGCACTTTTTCTTCCAGCTGTTGGACTTTCGCCGAGTCCCGGTGTCCTAATCGGAGAGATTGAAAAATGCATCAGGGCGCTTTGGCTTGAATTTATCAACTTGACAAAATAGCGGGGAGCTTAAACCTGAGTGGCTTGCTTAACTCTTAAGGCAGCCTCTCTGAACCTGCTTCCTCTCTTCTTGTTTGGAGGGCAGTGTGTATAACACCAATGATCAAGCCATGACGGAAGTTAAATCCAACACTTCTATTTGAGATGCCCTATATTGGGGAAAAACCAATAGAAAAGAATATATGGAGTTCAGGGTTGAGCAGTGGAGTCCTTGGTGTTCTCTCTTGGTGCTTGGCTCTTTGCTTGCAGATGTTTCACTGTGTCTGCTAAACGGAGCAAACTCACAGTCGTTGCACTGGTGTTACCTAGTTGAATAATGAATCATCTGCAAACAACCGACCAAGCTCAGAGAGCACCAAGGACTCCAGACTAGGAAAGATAGCAGGAAAGGCCTGTGAATTAAGTAAATGCTTAGATGATTTTCCTGAAACCAAAATTGCATTAAGAAAAGCTTAAAGTGGGCTGTTGATTCTTGCACAAATCACATAAGCCTTTTCCTTACATGCCGTTTTCATTGGCATCTTTGATATCATGTTACACCAGTCCTTTGTATAATATAAACCCCCTTCCCCCCCCAAATAGAATGACACAGAACCATGAGAATATTATTGTCCTTCTCGCCTCCCCCACCCCCATTTTGGAGAACTATATTAATGCAACAAAACCAGCTTTTATCAGTAATTATAAGATGGGAGTAATTTAGTATGATTCTATTTTTTATTCAATTTATGTGCTACCCATCTCGTGATTAAGCGATTCTGGGCAGCATGAGCGAGAAACACATGTAATTGGCTATTCATCAACCAGCATGTTTTCATTGTAACAATACATTTTATTAACTAGCCAGGGAATTATGTAACTTTAAATTATTCTAGAATAAACTTATTCTATACCCTAATGAAAAAAGTTCCTTCCTGGAACTTAATCTGAAGAAAATAAAAGATTAATAGCTTTTTTTCAGCCTATGGCCAAGTAATGGGCAACTATATGATTATGTTTTGCTGGATTATGCCCCAAGATCCCTCTCATTCAGCACTATTTCTTCCAGTAGCAATGGGCTAGTATTTCTAAGAAGCTGATGATGGCTTCCCCTATAACTTGCCTCCAACAGCTGGTCTTCCAAAATGCACTGCATTTGAATAAGGAAAAACCTAAGGACATCTCTTCTCCCCATGCATTTATTGAATCCTCTTTAAAATCGTCTCCTTAAGCCTCTTTAAAATAATCTCGTGAGAGACTGAATCTCCCCACATCTGGCATTTATCTTCCCATCAGCCTCCTTCAACAATGAGCAGCTGCAAAGATGCTGGGTAGATTGTAATAGTTTTTGAAAGAGATTTGACAGGTGCAGCTTGTCACAGGATGAGAAAAGGAGTCCGGCTAAAATGCCGTCTCTTCACCCGTTAAAAGATCGAAGAGCTCCACTGCTCTTCATGTCCTCTGACAATTTCATGGAGATTTCTCCCAGGAGTAAGAAGCATGGGAAAATACCCAATGCAAGGAATCAAATTCATGCTAATGTACATTTAGGCTGAGAAAATCTGGGAAGAGGTTTGTGGCAGGGGAAACCAGAGCAAGGAGTTGCTGGTGCTGGGAGCCAACCAAGTGAGAATCTGTGAAGATGTGCTGCAAGATTGCCAAGTTAATAAGCCCAGAGCAACCATCAATCTTTCAAAAGGCAATCTTTAAAGAGTCAATCTCTTAGGAAGCTTGCAAAATGCTATGATTTGTACTCCAGTTACATACATTTGCATGTGCTGATCACATTCATAGCTATGCTTTGCCTCCCTGCCTTCCTCATCTCAGAGTTTTTCTTTTATGCTAGGAAAACCGTGGGGATGGGTGAGTGGGAGCTACCACACAAGGGGAAGAATGTAGATTATTTAAAAAGATAGCAATCATATCACACAGCAAACTGGAAACTTTATTTACACCTTTTCAGTTTACACCTTTTCAGTTTACCTTCACCACCACCGAGTGGGTTGCCAACGACGCCAGATAGGTTGGGTCGACCAGGCTGAGGTCGTGGTCGGTTGGTAGTAAGTAGCGTCCCGCTTTCGGCACAGTCATCACCTGAATAGCCAGGGCAGCAGCGCCACTCCAAGTCTGAGACCATCTTGTAGGCCACCTTATAGCGCGGGCGCACAAAACTCCGGTATCTGTCAGGTAGAAGAAAGACCCAAGAGGATTTGTGCCTGGAGTAAGAAATGGGGCAGGGGTCTTTTTGGGGTTAGCTATTTGCTTGGAGAAGTAATAATATTTTTGGCAGGCAGCTGGTAAGCAAACTGCTAGCATTAAGTATGTCCCTTCTTAGGGTAAGGTGGTTCTCTATAGCAGGGGTCTCCAACCTTGGCAACTTTAAGCCTGGCGGACTTCAACTCCCAGCTTTGCTGGCTGGGGAATTCTGGGAGTTGAAGTCCGCCAGGCTTAAAATTGCCAAGGTTGGAGACCCCTGCTCTATAGCATTCTTTTCACCCATGGACAGTCAGAGCTCGCTGCATATATTCTTCAGAAAAAGCTAAAAGCTCCTCTAGTTTGAACAAGCATTGGTCTCTCTTCCTGGACAAATAGGCTTGACAATGACTGATCTAAGAAAACCAAACAGGGTCAAACCTGCTTAATGCTTAAGTAGGAGACCACCAGAAATCCTTCAGATGTAGTCTACACTGGGAAGGAAAAAAGTTTGCAATTCAAAAGATCGCCGCTAGGAGGCAGCAGATCACTTCCATGTGCACGGCCCATTAACTTTTATTGGCACTGGGATCTGTGCCATTTCCCTGATGGACTGGGCACACGCCAGGCAACAGCCACAGGCATCCAGCCTCTCTTTCCCATTTGCCCAGAGAAGTCATGACCTCTTACTCCAAGCTAGCAAGCCAACCTGCCAGTGAAGCTGAAATCAATGCGATTGAGTAGGGGGACAAATGTGTTCTGTTTGCCCTAGTGTTTTCAGTCCAAACCCAATTCTACATGCTCTGCAATGACTGGGAATGGTAAGAGATCTACAGTGACTTACACAGGTGTTCCCTTTTCCCTGCTTGCCCCTCACTCACATGACAACACGAGGACACTGGAGTTGTCCCCAAACACATGGCTGATAATCTGGTTTCACATATGTGTCGACTCCATCCTCCACCACACAGCTCACAGTCCGGGATACCACATAGGCACACCAATTCCTGCAATGGCACAAGAAAGGAAGGTTGGGTTGATCCACAACTGAATTATTTTGTTCTACTCCAGCCCACGCAGTTCAGCCTACTTGCACAGCAAATAGTAGCGAACCCCAAAATCTACCCCACTTCCAGATTCCCACGTACGAGAGATGCTCTAATTCAGGTCTGAGCCAGGACCTAAATGGCTTCATTTTCAGAGAGATTCTCTGAGCAGCATGTTTCTAACTCCTGCCTATTCCACATGGCTAAAGATAAAGAGCAACGTTGCTTTGACATATTTGGCACAAGATTCAGCTTCTAGAGAGAGGATGAGGATTTGAGAGAGGCCTTAAATTTTAATGCTTGTTTTAAATAAATTCCCAAAACAAAGCATGGGATTCAAGTGAAAGCCAGAGGCAGATGTGCCTAGGCACACTTTGATGTTAATCTAAACTAAGAGACGACTCTTCGTTGCTGCTATTGTTGCTTTAAACAAAGAGACTTTGATAAAGACCAAAAAAAGTACTGAGTGGGGAAACTTGGTGCTGAGCTACAGAACTTTTAATTAAATTAAATTAAACTATGGCTATACAAAGACAGTATAGGATGGGGGGAGACTTGGCTCTGAAATAGAACATCTGAAAAGAGTCTGTTGCTATTGACCATGTTGAGCCAGCAATGTGATGCAGCTGCTAAAAAGGCAAATGCTATCTTGCATTGTATTACTATGAGTATAGAACTCAAATCATAGGAAGTAATTGTTCCTTTCCACAGACTCCATTTGGAGACGCGGGTACCGTAGTTCAAAAAGACAGTGACACATTGGAGCAAGCTCAGATGAGGGCTATTGGGAACCGTAAAGGGTCTGAAACAGGGGTGGGTTGCTTCCTTACCGGTGCCGGTGTGCTGCGCGTGCATCTCCACATTTCGGGGAGGGTGCGCTCACTATGCGCATGCACCCCCTCGCGCAATTTTGCTTCTGCACATACACAGAAGCAAAATCGTCCAAAAAGTCACCGAAAAAGATGGCGACGCATGCGAAGGACCGGCAGAGAGGGCTTCAGAGCGGTTGCGCGCAAATTGCACAATCGGCTGCTCCCTACTGGAGCTACGCACCGGACAGCTCCGGCAGAAACCCACCTCTGGTCTGAAAGCCAGCCCTATGATGTCCCAAGGGTGCTTTTTCAGAAGGCAACTGGACTTTTGTTTTTCTTGAAGACATTTGGCTTTTCATCGAAGAAGCTTCTTCAGTTCTGATTCAATGGTGGAGGACCCATTTGAAATACTCAGGTGACCTTGAGGGCACAGATAAAGCTCCAAGTGGCCTCAATGACTCTCAGAAAGAATGCTAACGACCAGATGACTGCAAGGAATATAAATCCTTCCATCGTCCATGATTCAGTCAGAACTGAAGAAGCTTCTTGGATGAGAAGTGAAACGTCTTCAAGGAAAAAGGAAGTCCAGTTGCCTTTTAAAACAGCACCTTTAGGACAACCATGACCTGGGTGACTGAGAATCTTCATAAACATTCATCCCTATGATGAGCAGTAAAAGAATCTGGACAGAAAAAAAGCAAAAGACTGACAGCGGAAGTCTTCAATTATCTGAACAGCTGTCACAAGAAAAAGGAATAGATTTATTTTCCATTGCCCCAGAGGGCAAGACCAGAACCAATGGGTTAAAATTACAAGGAAGGAGTTCAGTCTTTATGTTAGGAGACACTTCCTGACTATATGTGTTATCAGCCAATGGAACAGGCTATCACACAAAATAATGACTTGTCTTTCAGTGGAGATCTTCCGGCAGAGGGGAGATAGCCAGAGAGGCTCTAAGGGATCCTGTATTGACTAGGGTGCTTGACTAGAACAGGGGTAGGCAAACTACGGCTCTTTGAGGACCTGTGGACTTCAACTCCCAGAATTCCTGAGCCAGCCATGCATGGCTGGCTCAGGAATTCTGGGAGTTGAAGTCCACAGGTCCTCAAAGAGCCGTAGTTTGCCTTCCTCTGGACTAGAACAATGCTTCTAATGTCCTTTTCTGTGATTAGACTACTGAGAATCATATGATTATGGCAGTATAAAAATCTGACAGATTAGATAGGCAGTCATGCCATGTGCCCAATTGGGCTGACAGATACTGCAGTGATGCATGGCTGGCTCAGGAATTCTGGGAGTTGAAGTCCACAGGTCCTCAAAGAGCCGTAATTTGCCTTCCCCTGGACTAGAACAATGCTTCTAATGTCCTTTTCTGTGATTAGACTACTGAGAATCATATGATTACAGCAGTATAAAAATCTGACAGATTAGATCGGCAGTGATGCCATGTGCCCAATGGGCTGACAGATACTGCAGTGATGCCATGTGCCCAGTGGGATGGCAGATACATTGTACGTTGATCATGATCTGTGGAATCCCACTGCCCTAGTGAGAGAAAATGTATTATCTCCCACTAGCGTAGCATAGTAGTGAACCCCTCAAAATATTGATTAACAGAGGAAATGGCACCAGAGCAATTCCCTCTTCTTTTGCCTCTTGGCAATGCACTTAATGAAGGAATCCTGCTTGTTTACTTTCCTTGCCACCAAGACCCCAGTTGCAGTACACATTGGATCCAGGTGAATTGCCTCAAGAATGCTTTTCACCTTTGCTCGGACAGAGCCTTAAGGCCTAATGGCCTTTAATCAAGGAGGAGTGCGACCTGAGTAGAGGTATTCTGCTAAAAAAAGAGCCAGGTCAAAGGCCAGGCAGGGATGCCTCTCTCCATTATTGGAAAAGATTAGTCTGGACTAACAAGTTACTTTCCTACTGGTTAATGTTTGCCCAGCTCACCTTATCATATTCCCTATCCTCACAGAGGATATGTAGGTATTTCCTGCATGCCAGGGTCAACTTGAGAAAGGAATTCCTATGAAATGGTAATGGATTGATCCTCTAACATTGTGTTGGGAATCTTTCCTGCACTATAATTACTATGGCACGATTTTGAACAGGGGCAGTTCAAATCAGGCTTCAGTACGTATAAGCCTTTTCCCATTATCTGGTGCTCCACATTTGTGCCTCCAGGGAGAGCCGCCAGAAGGCCCCACTCTGTTGGGAATTTCCAGCAGATGGCAAAACTCATTGGTTTTGACAGCCTTTGGAGATCTGAGATAATATGTTGTTTCTGTCTGGCTGCTATTTTTGTGTAATGTTTGTGCACTGATTCAGTGCGTTTTCATAATGGATGATTTTATTCTTGGTTGTTATAAGCTGCAATAGATGTGTGGCTGAAGAACTGCCTATAAATCTAACAACAAATAAATATTCTCCAGACCTCCAAAACCAGCCCACGAGAAGAGGCCTAACTAGGAAAACGTTAGGGCTTATTCTGGACAAATTATGGAGTAAAGATGGGAGAAGGAAGTGAAGGGTGATTGTATGAATGAACAAGTCTTGTATTACTTTGTTTTCTCCTCTAATCTACAACTCTTGCCAAGATCCATTACTATTTTCTGGAGCCCCTTTTCTTTCTGCCTCTGTACAATGCTGCTCCTATTTCCCAAACCAGCTGCAAATTTACCCTGGAATCTAATTCCTCCTTTAAAAAGCAATATCCATTCAAACCCCAACTGCTTTTGCTGTTCCTCCCCACCCCACCCCACATTAGCTTAGGAAAGATTCTGAAGTAGTGGAGAATGCAGCAACTTCCTTCTCCCACCCCAAGGAACGCTGTCTCCTGTTTCCATTATATGATTCTTCAGCACTTATCTCAATTCCTCAACATCCCACAAATATTTTGTGGTCCTCTTGAGGCACAGTCCTCTCCCCCATAAAGACAACCCATTCCCAAGTCTTACTCTCACAAATATTAACAGCTTACAATACATCTAGCAAATAGGACTCTCCATCGCAAGCATCCACACTCACCCCATATCTGTGGGAAAAGACCACCACCCCCAAACAAAAGAGGAAGCTGATGGGGTGGGTAGCTAGATCAATTGTTTAGGATCACATTGGGCATGGGATAGTCCTCAGCCCTTAATTTGCATCCAGAGCCTCTTTCCCCCTTCTGTTGGGAAAGATAAGCACATGGACAGGGATTGAAGGGTGTTGCTATGGAAACACCATTGTCACCACCTCTTTTCCATGTTCACTGTCAGGCATCTTTCTTGGGATTTCAAGCCAGCGTATAATCATTCATAACAACATATAATATAACAGCACATAAAGTCCGTAACAGTAAAAAGCAATAGATTATGAGGGTATTCATGGCTTGCCTCTAAAATTTAAAAGTGACATAGTGTGAGTCCAATTTTTCCCCCTCAAACCCTATGGTGGGATAAGCAATGGGTACTTTTAAACCTGCAATCAATGCAATGTAGATTTGCCACTGCTAAGATGGGCAGGCAGCCATATCTAAATATGCAATACTTAAGCAAATAAGGCCCTTCTCTAGTGGGGGCTTTTTCAACCACAGCTCCTAGGTCTCCTCCATATCCTTTACACCTCATAGGAACATAAAAAATGGTCTTTCCCAGTGCCTTCCCCTCAGGCCGGTAGCAGTAACCAGCTTCCCAGAAGCTCAGATGCAGAAGTGCATTATGCCTGTGAAAGTCCGACTTCCTTTTGCCCATTTCTTTCTGGAGGACCCGTATCCAGACGGCTTGATTTTGCCCCAGCCCTGCATCTGCCATAATCTGTAGAGCCAGCTGTCTTACCTGTGGCGACTGGCCACCCGGGCCCCATTGGTTGCTTGTGCTGTCCCTTGGAGCTGTGCGAAAGGCAGGTTGCTTCCTGTGTAGAGATTGTACCTGGGAGGGTAGTTCATGCCCCAGACCTCCCTGGCCAGGAGGCCCCACCAAATGCAGAGCCATGCAGTGGCCCCAGGGCTGGCCATTCCCAGTTCTTGATGATCCTCTCCTTGGGCCCCTGGGTCAGCTGCACATGGCCTGGGCCCCTAGGCCTTGGCAGCAGGGTCAGTGATGATTGGCAGAGCAGGAGTCCTCCTTTCTTTCTGGCCCCCTCCCTGACGCTCAGCCTGCAGGCACGACGTGGGCCGAGAGGGCTCTGTGCAGCCGCTCACTCCTCACACACTGACAGCTTTGCAAACTTCCCAGAGCTGGCTTGCTCACTCCCCCCAACTTCCTGCCTGGCAACTCTGAGCCCCAGCGCCCTGTTCCCCCCCTCCGCCAAGCCTTCCCTATCCTGGGCTTCCCTGCTCCCTGCCCAACCGCTGGCTCCCTCACCCCTGGGTTGGCCTTGGCCCTCTGAACATCCCCTCCACCAGCCAGCCTGGTTCGAAATGGGGATTTTCTGCAGTCTCAGTTCCTGCTTGGCCACCCCCTCCCTCCTGTGCTGGGTTTTTGGGCTGCTTGCTCACATCTGCTTCTCGTTACAGTCAGGACGGGAATGGGGGGGGAGTGTGCAGGAAAAACGAAAGGGGTTGTGCACAGCCCAAGGGAGTCAGCACAACACTGCTACTGAGTGAGGTCCCTGCCATAGGGCAAGAGGCCACGTACCCACCATGCGTGGACCCTGTGCTGTGGACCCTGTGCTTCGACATGCCACACTTCCCCCCCCTCCCCACTCCAGAGCTGGGGAAATGATCTCAGCTCTGGGTCCGATTCATGGGCCTTGGTGTCTGCTGCCCCTCCAGTTCTCCCACGTCACTAGCTAGGAGAGTTTCCAGCAAGCAGCCTGTCTGGCTAGTCCCCAAAGAGATGTGTGCATGTCTGTGTGTGAGAAAGAAACACGTCTGAGACAGGGGAGCCTTTGTTTCTGAGAAGTGGGGTGGTAATTTCTTGCTGCTCTTCCCTGGCCAGTCTCACCTGCTCCCCTTGACTACAGTCCAGCCATCCCACGCTGGGATTTCTTTCCAACGTCCCAAACAGGATTGCAATGAAACGTAGAGCCTGCAACTATTGGAGAGGCCTGATTTTACACAAAGGGTCTCAATCCATCTGGGCCTAATGACGCTACCCCCTTAGCCTCTTCACTTTCCTGTTATATAGGAAGTCTTGGCCTAGAAGGCTCAAAATGCCTGAGGGCTTCCAGACGGGGCTAAAATGCTGAGCAAAACAAAAAAAGCAGATACCAAAGTTGAATCTCCCTTAGAAGGACTTGAAACTGAATTCCCCATTCCCTTTATATGGAAAACAGAACATGTCAGAGTGAGATATCATCAAGTAAGGCTGATTTCATGGGCAAATGCATATTATTTGACCTCTCTCTACTAACAACTTGTAGCTGTTCCCAGGACCATCCTGGAAACCTTAGATCACATGACACACACACACACACACACACACACACACACACACACACACACACACACACACACACACCATCCTGGAAGGAAGAAGTGTGGCTTCTTCAAGCTTCTAGAACGGAGGTCTTCAAACTTGGCAACTTTAAGACTTGTGGACTTCAACTCCCAGAATTCTGGGAGTTGAAGTCCACAAGTCTTAAAATTGCCAAGTTTGGGGACCCCTGTTCTGGAAGGACATCTAGTCCATGTGCATAACAATTCCTGTTCTGGCTACAGTAGTTCTAGAAAGCCAGTCTCAATGCTATGTTCTTATATCTCAGTAGAACTGGCAAAAGGAGATGGTATGATATGTCAGGGCAGCAGCACTTATCCCAACTTTCCCAAATCTGTAGATGTGCCTGGACTATAATACCCCTCATCCTCAAGAGCTGGAAATGCTGGGTGGGATTTCTAGAAAGTTCCAACAGGAAACCATGGAACTTTGTATTTTCCAAAATGGCAGTTGATCAGGAAGAATTGCTTTGTTTCAAATGTTACATGTGAGTATATCCAGTGGCAGCACCTAGCCAACCTTGGCTAATCTAAAAAAAGCTAGTAGCTGATTAGTATTTGGATGGGAGACCACCAGGAAATTTCAGGGCTATAGACTAGACTGGAATTTAAAACAAAATCTTGGAAAAAGGCACCAAGAAAGTACCCCTGTGTGATTGCCAAAAATCTGTATTGCTATGGCCAGGAAGCAGTGGTGGGATCCTGCCGGTTTAACAACCGGTTCGGTGATCGCGTGCTTCACTGCGCGTGCGTGCAGTTTTACGAAAACTTACCTTCCGCGTTACTGCTGGGGAGAAGCACAGCTGAGGCGGGGCAATCCGCTCTGCCACGCGAATCAGCTGAGAAGATATAGGTCAGTAAAGCACAGGTTTGGGCAGGCGGGCCCACCTGATCGTCGGAGCGAATCGGTTTACTCCCAGCTCATCGTCGGAGCATCCGGTTTGCCCGAAACCGGTCCAAACCGGTAGAATCCCACCCCTGACAGGAAGTCGCCAGGAGTTGAGCTCAGCTTGAAGGAGACTTTACTGCGTATATCTGTGTGCAGGTGAGTAATGAAACTTATGTCTGTGCTGCCCCTCATCTATATGTGTTCATACTGCATACCTGAACAGAGTTCCTGGAGCATTCAATTCATGCATCAGGGGTATCAATGTTGTACAGATGTGAACGAGGAGTATGAGCTGAGACAGACTTGGGTAAGGAAAATAGTATCTATGCCACAGGTGGGTTTCTGCCGGAGCTGCCCAGTACACAGCTCCCGTAGGGAGCGGCCAATTGCGCAACCATTCCGGAGCCTTCTCTGCCGGTCCATCGCACGCATCGCCATTTTTTCCCGTTAATTTTTGGCCGATTTTGCTTTTGCGCATGCGCGGAAGCAAAATCTCACCAAAATCACACGAGGGGGCGCGTGCGCATAGCGAGCGCGTGCCCCCCCCAAAGCGTGGAGATGCGCACGCAGCACACCGGCACCGGTAAGGCAGCAACCCGCCACTGATCTATGCCACAGTACATACCTGCATGATGTGTAGCTGCAGGGCTATTTACCTACAAGGTACTGTAGTACAGTCCAATTTTCTCCCAAAGACTCTTGAGACCCACAGACAACATGTAAACTTTCCTGTTCTTCTTCTCCGCCGAGACTAATATCTTTGCCTCCCCTTTCCTGTTGTTTTGTTCATCCCTATGCTGAGTTAGTGTCTGGTGCTGGCTGGCCTTTCTCTCTGCAAAAGCCATCAGTGTGACGAAAGCAAACTACCTTCAGGAAAAAAAAAGTGGTCCCTCATTTCTGCCTTCTGAATATCAGGAGAGGGAAGAAAGGAACAAGACAGGCAAGCCAGAAATATGCAACACACAACACATGGTGCAACTTGCAGCTGGACATTGCTAAGGGACATGAATATGACTTTTATCGTGGGGCAAGATATTTGGCCCAGAGTGAGAGGAAACAATCTCCCGTCGGATCCATTTGCATGGAACAGAGCTCAAATTACAGATGATTGGGGGGGGGGGGAGGCAGGAAATCCAGTACCCCTATTTTTTTTGCAACGGGCCCCTTAACTTCTGTTTTCTTAGCATGATTTGGCTCAATTAGGAGGAGTCAAGCAAGAGTCAGGCTTGTGGATTTCATTACACCCCCCCCCCCTTTCTATATAATCAAAGCATTGTGCATGAGTGATGGGTGCCCTGGGGGAGGGAGAGACTTACATCTGGTAGTAGATTCAGAATGCGAAGCTCTCTGACCTAAGAACACACATTTACTACATCAGCACATTGGGCAGAAATTCAATGAATTTGGCTTTCCCATCCTGGTGTGTTCCCATGCTCACAAAGTATACTTTTCTGTTTAACATGCATTTAGTGGCATATGAGAATTCCCCTTATCTCAGAGGAAGAAGAAATAGAGGTTGCACAATCTTTCTATATTCGGTGGATAATTTCAATGCTAAACACTGAAAACTGTCATCAAGCACAAGCCTTGGCCCTTGCCATCCAAGACTGTGCAATGATCTTGGCCCTCAGATAAAGGCTTGGTCTAACCGAGTGCTTCTCAATTATTTTCTGTTATGCCCCCCTAGGAAGAAGTAAACATTTCGCGCTCACCCCAACTCTCGGCTGGGATGATTGTTTGCAATATTCGGCACATTTTCGCTGAAAAACTCAAGCGGCTTATCAGCGTGATTGGGGTGTAATGTGTTTAAGTGACGCCTTAATTTATTTGGCATCATGCTATCCGCTGCCAACATTTTTAGACACAGTAAACATACCGGTCTTTCCTCGTCTCCCACCATAGTCACAGTGAATCCAAGCGCTACATACGCTTCGTCATATTTCCTCGTCTTAGCTTTCAGGAGACTTACGTTTGTCTCATTATCTCCGTCTCTCTCCTCCTTTCTTTTCATCCCTGTTAAATATTTTTCCATGGTGTCTCTTAAGGGTTTGTTATCTGCACTTCATATCTGCTGCTCTGTGCTGTGTGCTATTGTTCGGTGCAAAAAAACCCTACTCCCTATGGCAAAGAAAAGCATGTTCCCAGGGTCATGCGCCCCCCCTGGCATAGCACCGCGCCCCCCCAGGGGGGCCTGCCCCACTATTTGAGAAGCACTGGTCTAACCTCCCCATGATTCCATTAATCAAGGACCTCCCCTTCCCACCAAATCTTCCTGTACTGAAGCCAAGAATGGAACTGTGTGAGGCCTCCCCTCCCAACCATGTCCCTTGTAATATCCTCATATCAGGGCTTTAAGTGCAGGACACTCTATTTTCCCTCCATAAACAGAATCCAGGCTGTGAGTTCATTGTTTGCATTAGGTGGGGGAAGGGGAATAAGTATCTTGGAGGCACCAGCAGATTTTGGTATACAGGGAGACAGCAAGCATAAAATATTCTAGAGAAGGAGAATGTTTAAATGAAGTTGCAATGAGTATCATGGGGAAGACAACTTTGGTCCACAGTTTTTGCATATCCATCTCTGCTCCAAGTCATCCTAATACGGAAGGAGAACCTTGTGTGGGCTTCATCATTTGCATTTCTTGCTGTCCAGAATAAATAAAAACAGACACACCTATCTACCACCAGAGTCTAATAACTCCAACCTTGGCTGACTTAAGTAAACTAAGGAATGCTTTTGGTTCCTGAACAAGGAAGTTGGCCACAATAATCTATGGTCCAGTAACTTCCCAGTTAGACTCCTGGAACCCACTTTATGTGGATCTGCCCTTGAAGAGAACGCAGAAACTGCAACATATGGCAGAAAACTGCCAGTTGGATTATTTCATAGAGATCATGTAACACGCATCCTAAAGGATCTGCTCTGGCTACTAGTTGGACTTCAATGTTTAGAAAATGATGTCAACAGCTAAAGAGGTTTAAGGTTTCTATTGATAGAATACCTCTCTTGGTAACTAATTGCACATTAAGATTAAACTAAATGTAAAGCGCTCCAAACTCAATTGCAGAAAATACGACTTCAGCAACAGAGTGATCAATGCCTGGAATGCACTACCTGACTCTGTGGTTTCTTCCCCAAACCCCAAAAACTTTAACCTTAGACTGTCTACAGTCGACCTCTCCTCATTTCTAAGAGGTCTGTAAGGGGCGTGCATAAGCGCACCACTGTGCCTACCGTCCCTGTCCTACTGTCCTATTGTCCTCTTTTATCGTTACTTTTTACTTATGTTTATACAAATTACTACTATACATGTTTGACAAATAAATAAATAAATAAATAAATAAATAAATAAAATAAAGATCAGCGGGGTGAGGGTGGGGGGAGGTAGTGGGGGCTCATTAACATCCTTTGGCTGATAGGCATGTGAGGTTGTGTGATAAGGTTTTCTTTGTTGTTGTGGACCCCTACTTTCAAATGCCTTTCTCTACATGACAGACGGCAGCTAACATTTTTTGCTTTGGGGACCTGCCCACCTAGCAGTTCGAAAGCATGTAAATGCAAGTAGATTAATAGGTACCACTTTGATGAGATGGTAAGAGCATTCCATGCGCCTTTTGCATATAGCCATGCTGGCCCCATGACCACAGAAATTGTCTTTGGACAACGCTGGCTCCCTTGAATTGGATATGAGCACCATGCCCTAGACTCGGACACAATGGGCAGGGAAACCTCTACCTTTACCTTACAAGGCGAAGAGTTGGTTTTACATTCCAGCCTTACCATTTGTTGTGAAAGTTGTTGCTTCTCAACTCACTGCAGCTATGATCTACTTTTATGACATTTTATTTTAATTTGTTAGCTTATTTACTTGTCAACTCAGAGTGACTTAGGATAGCGTGGGCAGGCTATAAATATAAGATATTATTAGCATATGATCAGGTACACATAAGAAATCAGTGATGGCTTACTGTGGCTTAATTTGCCCCTGTAGAAATGATGATGTCATAACTTGAAGAACAATGACATAATCAGAGAGGCAGGCAGCCAATTAACCAGGCAAGTCTTGCTGACTAGCAACATGAGGAATAATATCATGTGAGAGACGGGGAGGAAAAGACCATTGCTGTCTTTCTTCAATGAAGATGTCTAAATAGTTTTAAACTAGTCTTGTTTGCAGTGCAGTGTGGGGCTTTTGTAATTCTTCAGGCATCTAAAGAAAACATAAAATCACAACTCTTTTAAATGTGCCTATATTTAAATAAAATATTACATGCAAACGGATATACATACAGTACGTGCCATCCATAGCTTGTGCTCCTTACCCGCAGATTGAAGGAAACACCCAGCCCAGCCTCTCACCACAACTTTAATATTATTTGGGGGTGGAAGACAATAGACTAAGGAAGCCACAGCAATACACATGATTTCAGAAAAGAAAGCAGTCACAGGGCACTGTTGTCTTATTCCAAGATCACCATATGTGAAGGATCCTGCCGATTCTTCCCGCTGCAGCAAATGGCAACCACAAGCAGGCAGAATACCTGGAGCAGGGGCTGTTGTGGCCCGCCAGCAGCCCGTGCAGCTGATAGCGGATCCCATTCAAGAGGAGACCAACTTCGTGTTGCGCCGGCGGCCCGTGCAGCTGGCACCCAAGTCGGACAGTGAGGAGGCTGGCGAGGACTCAGTGCCAGAGGCTGAGGTTCAGCCAGGGCCTTCGGAACTTCCAGCACCTCATAGCAGTGATGTGGGAGAAGAGGCTTCTCCTCTTCTGAATGCAAGGGCATGCAGAGCTGCTAAGAGGCAGGAATGGTTACTCCAGAGGAGGTCTCTTCGGGAGTAAGACTTGGGGCTAATTGGCCACTCCCCTAGTCTACTTAAGGGCATCAGAGGCAGCTGAAAAGCTGCAGGAAACAATGTTTGGAAATCCGTCTGGTCATAGTGTGCTCCGTGTCTGAAAAACTTCTGATTTGTTTCACTGCTTCGGCTTGGATATCAAGGACTATCTCTGGGCATTTTGCCAACTCTCTGAAGCTCCGTAAGATAGCAAGACCTAATTGCTCTTCTTTGCTTTAAGACTCTTTGAACTGATACCAGCTGTTAATGAAGATTAATTTAGCAGCTGGTTGCTTGCATGAAAAGACTGCTTGTAGATTAGTGTGTGCATATTCACTGCTAAGATGTTTATTAGTAGTGGTTATTAGATTAAATAAATTCGTACAAACTGGGTGTTGTGTTACATTCTTCGCTGGGGCAGAACAGGGGCAGAGTTGCTCTGGGCTTCTGAAAGAGAACCCTGAAGCCCTGGTAGATCATAGCTGTCGGTGGCTTCTATAATTCCAGGGTCCTGGTTCTTCTAGGGGAAAAAGGAGGGAGCTGTGCCCAGTCATTCTTGATTTGCTGGACAATGCTGTGGGCAGTGGGCCATAGTTCAAGTTATGGAAAAAAGAATGAAGCCCTTTAAATTTGGCCCCCTTCCGGGGCCTCTGGCCAGGAGAGAGGCTAGTTATAAGTAAAGCTCTTTCTTTTCCTGTGGTCACATTTCCAGGCTAGGATTCAGTTGCAGAGGACTGTGATTCTGATTAAATCCAAATGTTCAGTTCTGCAGGCTGAATATCTAGAGTTTCTTTTGAAGAATTGGTGGGCAGGGGTTTATGCAGGGCATGGTAAAAAAAAAATCAAGATAACAACTCCAACAGTAATGACATTGCGTGGAGCTTCAAATACAGTGTTGGCTACCAAGTTCACTATTTTTTTTTTACCATACCCTGTGGACACCCCTGCTACTTGATAGAGAGAGACAGCAACACAGAGCTGGAAATAACAGAATAACAGAGTTGGAAGGGACCTTGGAGGTCTGCTAGTCCAACCCTCTGCTCAAGCAAGAAATCTTATTATACCATTTCAAATCAAGTTGCCCACCTGAGCATGGTACACGTCTATGATGAAATAAGATGGGCTTCCCACTAGGTGCAGGTATGGGAGATTTTAATTCTGACTCTGGAGATTTGAACCTAATTGGTGCCATCATAAAATCCAGGAGAATCAGAGCTCCTCTAATCGCCAATTGTTGCTTTATATAGCCTTCTCATTCACTCTGATTAGGTGTTACCTTGGGATCTTTGGGTACCGAGTCTCCTCCTCTGGGGATTTTTACGATGTATTTTTATGATGACTATGATCATGATTTCTCACTTATTGCTTGTATGTACACTGAGAGCCTATGCACTGGAGACAAATTCCTTGTGTGTCCAATCACACTTGATCAATAAAGAATTCTAATTCCAATTCCAATTCCAATTCCAATTCTAATTCTAATTCTAATTTTGTTGTTCAAAATTCCTTCTGCATTTACTGAATAGAAAACAGGGGGCATTCTCCAGATATCTTGCAAGTGTTAACCTTCCAGTATTTTCTGACAGCATCTATTTATTTTCACTCTACTCAGGAAAATTGCTTTTGGAATAATAATTGTCCACCTAAAATCAACTTGAGGTAGTGGGCTTCCTTTTACTGCTGAGTGAAACACCATCTACCTGTTTTTGAGCTGGTGGGAAACATCTATTGCCTCCATTGGCAATCCTCATGCCCACTATTTTTGTTCTAAATCACATTAAATGGTGCTATACTACGTAATATGGGCTATAGACTTTGAAGAAGCAAGACAGAGTATTGATGCTTTTGAACTTTGGTTTTGGGAAAAACTGAGAATGCAATGGACAGCCAAGAAAGCAAACAAATAACTGAACAAATCAACTCAGAGTTCTCACTCAAGGCACAAATGATCAGGTTCAAATTATCCAACTTTGGACAATTACGTGAAGAGTTACCGGTAACTCTCTGCAGAAAGCTTTAATGCTGAGAAAGGTGGAAGGGTTGAAAAAAGGATGACCAGTAGCAAAGTGGATGGACTCAATTACAGTGGCAATTGGGAAATGCTGAGAGAGCTGAAGGACCAGGTTAGGACAAAATCACCATGGAGGAAAACTAGCCATGTTGTCACTAAGAATTGACGACAATTTAATGGCACATAATCAGTTAATCAAACAAACATGATAAGCAAAGTATTTGGTTAATTCTTCTGGCTTTCATGCCATTACTCTTCATCATGTCATCACCCAGTGAGAAAAACACCTGCCAATCATTTACTGCAGCAAAAGAGGGTAAATTTGACTCTTCTTTTCTATAACTCCTCCTCCCAGATGATCACATTTGAAGATAATCTGAGCTGAATTGGGTTTTTTCTTCTTAAAAAATCAGCATCGCAAAGAAAGCTAAATCTCCAGTGCTTTTATTTATGATTTAATTCCTTATGTGGATTATTTGGGAAGCCAGCTGGCTTTAGGTTAAGACCAAGCAGGCACTGGCCTAGGGCATCAAAGCTTAGGGGGTGCCAGTGCCCACCCCTCCTTCTGAAACATTCTGAAAATGCAAATTGTTGCATGGGAAACACAGCGCCATCTGTCAGTGTGGCCTAGGGGCACTTTCACCGCTGAGCTGGAAAACATGGAAGTGAGTTGTTCTCACCATTCCACAATTACATTTTTTTCAGCAGTTAGAATCTTCACAATCTGGTCAGCTGAGTAGCTTAGACTTGTTGCACAATTTGGGTTGACTGCTATTTAAATTTACCAGCTGTTTCTGCCATTCTTTGGAGGATGTAAAATGGTGATAGCAGTGGTGGGTTCCTACTGGTGCGGTCCAGTGTGCCGTTCTGGTAGGGACCCGCTGATTGCGCTTTTTGCACGGCTTCGCAGGTCCATCACGCGGCGCCATCTTTTTTTCTGAATTTTTGGCCTTTTTTGCTTCCTGCGCATGCGCGAAAGCAAAATCTTGTGAGGGGACGCTCGCGTGTGAGAGAGATTTTTGCAATTTTTTGCTTCCGCGCATGCGCGGAAGCAAAATCACACAAGGGGACGCGCACGTGTAGCGAGCATGCACGCATGTGAAACGTGATGATGTGCGCGCAGCGCACCAATAGCCAGGTAAGAGGAACTCGCCCCTGGGTGATAGGTCGTGTCAATGTGACAAAACCTGTGTTATGTTGTGCTACGTGGGAAGTTGGTTGCTTGAGGCAGGGACGTGTTTACAAGCAGCTCAAGGAATCCCTGTGCTAAACAAATAGAGCTCTCGAACTATTTCCCCAGCTTAAAGTGTCATCAGCACTGCGCTGCTACATCCAGATCTTCAGGGAAACAACAGCAGATTGGCAGCAGACAAGACTGACCAGGGAACAGTGTAGAGGAGGTGTGTCTCCATAGGCCTGAAACTGTCAGGAAGGCCTTTCTCATCCCAGTTGGTAAAGGTCATCTGATTTCCACTCCGATGTAATGGGTATCAAAGCATAGCAGATTCTACACAGGGCTGCAGGAGCTGCTGGTTGTTGTTGACAACGGAATGGGTGGTAGGTGGGGAGATTAATACCAGTGGTGGGATTCAAATAATTTAACAACCGGTTTCTGCCTTAATGACCGGGTGGGTGTGGCCATGATGGGCATGGCCAGGGGTGTGTGTGACAGGCAGCACTCAGCCTCCTGCACCCCCCGGGAGAAAAATACCCCCATGCCCCGTTTTGGGCCTAGTAGGCCTCCCTGCAGCCTCCTGGGAGCGAAAATGGGCTGCGGGGGGGCACCCCCCAGCCGCCCCATTTTGGGCCTAGTAGGCCTCCCTGCACTTACCTAGGAGCCAAAATGGGACGCATGGGGACTCCTGGAAAGGGTGGGGCGGGGAGGGGCCAGCCAGCAATTTAACTACCAGTTCGCCCGAACCAGATGAATCCCACCACTTATTTAATACACTATTTTAACACCAGTCCTAAAGCTATCTGGTTCCTCACTCGTAAACTGGGGATAAAATTAAAGCAGAAGACACAGCAGGAAAAAGTGTTTCCTGGTATATTTGTATCTTTGTTTGGTGCAAATGAGAAGTGGCTAGAAACTATTCTGATTGCCTAATTTTTTCCCCCCTTTAATGGGATTGGTCTGAGCTTTTATAACTTTGTTTTCAAGGCATTTGCTTTGCCAAGAAGCAAGGAATACTCTTTAACATAAAGTTCCAGACTGCTTCTGCTGACTCTCTTCCAAGCTGCATCTTTACCAACATCCCTGTAACTCTTCCCATCCACCCTGGACTTCATGAGTGTGGTTATGGTTGTGGTCTGCATCACATCTTGTGTCTCTTGACAGACCCAGGAGAGGAGGGGAAGGGAGGGGAAGGGAGGAGAGGGGAGGAGAGGGCTTGATTTTGCAGGTGCCTGAGATGTAGTAGCGTAACTCCCAACTGGATGTGATTTGTAAGGAGCACTGGACGTACTCAGAAGGGGGGGGGGCAGTAGTGGAAAGCTTTGTCAACCAGGATGATGGCCAAGGTAGGATTTCCCTTGCTTCTTTAGTCTTCATTTTCGGATGCCAAGAAAAACCTCACAGCCCATTCTTCAAGTTTGGGGTCCAGTATAGCTTCCTTACAATGGAGGATTAATTGATGATATAGGGCAGTGATGGCGAACCTTTTTTTCCTCGGGTGCCGAAATAGTGCGCGCGCACGCTATCACACCTGCGTGCGTGCCCACACCCATAATTCAAAGCCCCACACTTGCCCCACCCCCCTGCGCATGCGTGCGCGACCCCCCCTACTCCCCCATATCCCGACTTTCAGTGGGCCCAGTAGGCCCATTTTTTGCCCTCCCCAGGCTCCAGAGGCTTTCTTGGAGCTTGGGGAGGGCGAAAACGCTCCCCCCGCCACCCCGGAGGCCCTCCGGAGGCCAAAATCGCCCTCCCAGAGCCTCTGCGCAAGCCAAAAATCAGCTGGCGGGCACGCACATGCGCGCTGGAGCTGAGCTAGGGCAACAGCTCGCGTGCCGGCAGATATGGCTCCGCGTGCCAGCTGTGGCACCCGTGCCATAGGTTTGCCATCACTGATATAGGGTTTGCCCTTCCAACCTTCCCAACCCACTTTTCTAAAGGCGAAGGTGATGTCCCAGCAGAACTATGGATACAGAGGTCTCCAACTTTGGCAACTTTAAGACTTGTGGACTTCAACTCCCAGAATTCCTCAGCCAACAAAGCTGCCTGAGGAATTCTGGGAGTTGAAGTCCATAAGTCTTAAAGTTGCCAAGGTTGGAGACCCCTGCGTATGGAATGTCCTACACACACACACACACACACACACACACACACACACACACACACACACACACACACACACACCTCCAGTCCTGGTGCTGGGGACATTGCCAGGTAGCTCAGCCACAGATTGAAAAATATGCTCTGGCTGCACTCCTGCTCTGTCTTTCTCCCTTGCTATTTTTAGCTGCCTCCAAATAACTTGTTTTTGTCCTGGAAATGGAAAGAGCCACCCCTCCCAGAGATAGAGAATGGGGTGGTGCCAATTTTTAGGCACTAGGCTTGAGGGCAGAGGCTGTGTAGTTATTGATCTTTGAAAACCATGTGGTTTTGCCAACTTAAATGGGGTACGAGTACCTTAAATAAGCAAACGCAATTTCTGCTCCCATCCCTCCTTTGTCACTGATTGTTACAGCGCGCAATGGGATAAGGAAGATTTTTTTTCTAATAAAAGGGGAGAGGAGAAACAGCTTTCCAGAGATTGGGACAGAATGTTTCTGTGCTAAATCAGTAGCCGAGTCAGATGTCTCTGGTCATCTGGTGGGTTTATTCTAAATCAAGTAGGATTGGGTCTTGTAGTGCAAATCAGCGTGTGAATTCACAAATACGAAGCGTTCATATAAAAACACAGCTTACTTGGATCAAGCCACTGCTGATGGGGCCATCTACGGCATCATATGCTTGCAAAGCCAGGGCAGCCACATACTCAGCCAAATTCCACTGCCCTAAAATGCAGAGTAGCTCTAGGCTAACTTCCTGCATATTTCTTTAGCCAGTTTTGAATATCCTTTCCTGGTGTATGCCTCCATCTCTGAGTACGCTCTCAAAATGCGAACTCAAATGATATGTCTCTATGTTGTGTGTATTGTGGTTGGTGGTTATGACTGTGCAATGCAAAGAAAGCGGGCCAATTATGGGGCCGGAGTGGCTGCTCTGCTAACTCTCTGCATGTATGATTTATTTTCTGTGGGCACGGAGAGGGCTGCTCTCCCCGTCAATTGCAAACGTAGGCATCTGTTTCATCTCCCTCTTCCCTGCACCCCTCCCCCCCAAAATCAGCACAAGACTGGCTCCCATTAGTTCTAGCAGCTCCTTCCCAACAAAGACACGTTTCCTTTTATGGCAAAAGCATCTGGAAAGTGATGGAGGGGAGGAATGGGGAGGGGGGACAGCCACTCCCAGTTCAACAGTCCAATGGTACTCTCTTGGCAGAACCTGGAGAACAGCCCGAGACATCTCAGTGAGAACTGGCGGGCTGATGGTCTTGGGGGTGGGACAGGGCACTTTTTTCCGCAAGAGGGTGCTGCTGTCCCCAACTCCTTCTGGGCCTGTTTCACAGACTGTTGCTCCCCGTTGAACAGAATTAGAAGCATTCAAAAGAATTCAGAGTGAACCGAATGATTGCCAAGCCCTTCCAGTTAGAGCTCTGTCTGCCGCAAAAGCTTTCAGCAAAGCTGAGGTGGTCAGGCATTTCTTCTTCCCTGGAACATGCTAAAATCAGGGGTCCCCCAAACTTGGCAACTTTAAGACTTGTGGACTTCAATTCCCAGAATTCTCCAGCCAGCATAGCTGGCTGGAGAATGCTGGGAGTTGAAGTCCACAAGTCTTAAAGTTGCCAAGTTTGAAGACCTCTGTGCTAAATCTTTAGAAAGCAGCCCCCTTGCATGCCTCTTTGAAGCAGTGGCTGTGGCTTGGCCTTTAGATGTTTATCACACTATGGCTACATTCAGGCAACATAAAACCACATTAACAAATCGCAATGCCTACGTTCATAGCGTATGCTTTACTGAAACAATTAAAACTGTGCTATGACTTAATTTGATGGTCTAGTTTGCTCAACGGGTAAAGACCACAGCTGATTTCCTATTCACACTCTCAGCATCACATCTTCTTCAAACAGAGCTCAATTCTCGATAAATTAATTGATATGTCCATGTAGTGTTCTTGGCACAATACTCGTGATTTGCCATTGCTTTCTTCCAGGATGTTTCTGCTTCTCAGGATAAAATTATGGGATTTCCTGGTGGTCTCCCATCCAAGTGTTGACTAGATCCAATCTTACTTATTATTTAAAAATCAGCCAAGGTTGGCTGGGAGCTACTACCTAGCTGGGTAGTAGATTTAGCCAATCTCTACTTTAGTCTAGTCTTGTATGCCATATGAACCCATATATAGATATGTGTGCTAGCAAAGGCATACTGGATGAAGAATGCTCTTTTGTTACAGATGGTAAACTGACCACCTCCAAAAAAGCCTGATGGTTCCAGAAAATCATCATGGTCCTTAGAAGTACCATTCTGGCATCTACATAGCCGATTTCATTTAGAACCATCCCAAAAAGAAAATCTTGAAATAATACAGGTAGTCCTCATTTAATAAAGGAGAATATCTGTAGCTCAGGGTTAAAATGAGGGGTCCTTGGCAGAGGTGGGTTCCTCCCGGTTCGGACTGGTTCGCCCGAACCAGTAGCGATCTGCTGGTGATGTCACAATGACATCACAGAACCGGTTCAGTCAGTGCCGGTCCATCGGTGCTGCCATCTCTTTTTTTATTTACTTTTAGATTTTTTAAAATTCTGCGCATGGCCAGAAGTCGAGTTTCCGGCACTGCACATGCGTCGCCATCTTCTTTTCAGCTTTTTAAAAAAATGCAGATTTTTTGGCACTGCACATCCTCGCGCCCACGAGGTGTGGCCACGTGGCGCGGGAGGAAGCGAAATGGCAGTGAGGTAAGTTAGAACTCACCCTTGGTCCTTGGTGCTCTCTGAGCTTGGTTGTTTTCTTGCAAACGTTTCATTACCCAAACTAGATAATATCATCAGTGCATTGATGATGACCCCTCAGTCCTTATTTAGCAACTGCCTCATTTAGCGACCATTTGAAATTATGATGGTGATGAAAAAGTAACTTTATGACCAATCTACATTTTTATGACCTTCTCAGGTCTGTAAAGCAAAGAAAAGCTGAAATAAGATTTTAAGCAGTTTCACTTAGCAACTCTTTCGTTTAATGACTGAGATGCCAGTCTCAATTATGGTTGCTAACCCTTCCAAACGCCTCTTCCCAAGGCTCAAACCAGATGGTAGGAGTCGGACCTCAGTTCAACAGACACCCATTGGCTATTCCCAAGAAGCTCTGCATCTCATCTAGCCGACAGTGAAAACTCATCCGTCAGGAATGTGATTGTTTAACAGTGGAACTAGTTGCACAGAGAGATGGTCAAGCAGAGGCTGGATAGTCATCCTTTGAGGATACTTTAATTCAGATTTCTACATTTAGAATAGAATAGAATAACAGAGTTGGAAGGGACCTTGGAGGTCTTCTAGTCCAACCTTCTGCTTAGGCAGGAAACCCTACACCGCTTCAGACAAATGGTTATCCAATATCTTCTTAAAAACTTCCAGTGTTGGAGCATTCACAACTTCTGGAGGCAAGCTGTTCCACTGATTAATTGTTCTAACCGTCAGGAAATTTATTCTTAGTTCTAAGTTGCGTCTCTCCTTGATTAGTTTCCATCCATTGCTTCTTTTCCTGCCCTCAGGTGCTTTGGAGGATAGCTTGACTCCCTCTTCTTTGTGGCAACCCCTGAGATATTGGAACACTGCTATCATGTCACCCCTAGTCCTTCTTTTCATTAAACTAGACATACCCAGTTCCTGCAACTGTTCTTCATATGTTTTAGCCTCCAGTCTATTTGAGGAGGGGAATTCAACTCAGTCCAAGTGCGTCTCTCCACTCTTACTGAGTTCACCACACACAATACTAAGCCATCAAACATCTCCCCCCAAGTGCATGTCACACAATTGCAACAAATGTGACCCCTGTGTGTGAACAGAGTCAAAATTTCTATCATTGTTTAAATTCTGTTTACGCCAGGCAAAGTGCAGCTCTCAGTTCTCATGAATTCCACATTTGAAATTCCACATTCAAACAAAATGCTGTGTAAAACACTACCCTCCTTTTATTTTCTAACAAACATAAAATTCAAAAAACAACCAAACTCCCTCCAGCTTTTTTGGTATTAGAAAAGAGGGGGCAAAAATCTATGCAGTTGTACTTCTTTCTCCCATATACAGTATCACTTTACATCTCTCCGCAAACATGATGACATCTCTTGTTCACATTTGAACTAAAAAGCCCCTCTTCCTAACCTTCTGCTTCTGCTCAGCCCCTTGATCCTTTGGGTTTTCCATATCTGCACATTTTCAAATTATCAATGCCATTTTCAAAGTGTGACAGTCAGAACAATATGCAATATAATTTTGTTAAATAAATCAATAAATACAAATGAAAATTAATAAATTTTAAATCATGTTTTTGCTATATTCTGTATTCAGGCAATACAAAAGGAAAGGGCTAATTTTCGATGACTTTCTTTGTTTGCAAAAATGAAATCTGTTGATGGGGATGGGTTTCCTAGCAGCAGTGCACTGACATAGAGATTCTCAGCCGCATCACAACCTCGAGCCCCTTTTCCTGGTCAATGCAGTTTTAAAGATTAAGTGCAATTCAGTATTTTATTCTAATTTTTCCTTTTTATCACTTTCCAGCCATTTTATTTTCCTGGTGAATGCTCTCTCTCTCTCTCTTTTTTTTGGGGGGGTGACAACTGTTGTACTTTTGATTACTGTACACTTGCTTTCTTTGTGTATAGCATTTTTATGAATGGATTGTTTTTAATGGATTGTATTAATCTGACATGTATTGATTTATCACCTGTTTTGGAAGACTGTGAAGTAAGCGACCCTAAATATCTGAAGAAAATTAATGTTCCAATAATATGAGGATCGACTCAACTATCCGTTCACAGTCTCAGAAATTATGAATGCTCAGCCTTGGATAACAGCACAACTGCACTGGCAGAGTGACAAAGATATAGGGCAGCAGGGGGAACATTCATGATCTCCGCATATGTTAATCTTTTGAAATTGGCGCATAGTTAATTGTTACGTTTGGCCGTACGTAGCACGGATTTGCATGGCCGCTGCTGATTGGCTAATCTAGCAGCGGGAGAAATAAGCTGCTGTCAGTGGCCGGCTTGGTTACAGGGAAGCCCTTAAAAGCGGCTTCCCTGCAGCCTGCCGGCAGTTCGTATTGCATTCAGCCAGGAGAATAAAAGGTGCTGAACTGTTCCTGAGTCTCGCTCCTTCTTTACAAACAACTCTAAAAGAACATTACACTCCCACAGCAACCCCGATGGTCAGCCGCAACGAATTCTACCATTGCCGCCAACGAGAAAGCAAAACAATCAATGATTTTGCGGCTAAGCTCCGTGGACTTCCAGGATGTTTCTGATGGGAGTCTAGGTAAATATACGGGCAAGCCCATTTCGTTTAACCTAGACCCCAGCGTCACCCCCATTAGACTCAAACCGTGACGAGTCCCTTTTGCCCTGCGTCCCAAGGTGGACCAGCAATTGGACAAGCTCCTAGCCTAAGGGGTTCTAGAACCCATTGACCACACCACATGGGAGACCCCTATTGTGATTCCAATGAAGCCAGATGGGTCTATTCGCGTCTGCCCAGATTACAAATGTACCATTAATAAGGCACTACAGCAAAACCCATACCCAGTTCCAGTGATTCAACATCTGCTGCATTCTTAGGCAATGGACAAATATTCACAAAATTAGATTTGGCCCAAGCCTACCAACAGCTGCCGGTGGATGCTGCCATCGCAGAAGCCCAGACAATAGTAACACATGGGGACATTCAAATGCAATCACCTGCAGTTTGGCGTAAGCGTCGCTCCAGGACTTTTTCAAAGCATGATGGAGTGCTTACTGCAAGGCATCCCTGGAGTCATTCCTTATTTTGATGATGTCCTTATTTCTGGGGAGTCTAAGGAACAACTCATCAGTAGACTGAGGGCGACCCTACAATGGTTTCAGAAGCGGGGGCTCAAAGTAAAGAGGGGAAAATGCAAAATCGGCGTAAAACAAGTCAAATTCCTTGGGTTCCTGATCGATGGGTCCGGCATTCATCCCACAGACAACAAGATCAAAACCATCAAACAAGCCCCCACCCCAATGAATAAAACCGAGTTGCAAGCCTTCCTTGGACTTTTAAACTTTTACGCCATTTTTCTCAAACAGAAGGCAACAGTTGCTGAGCTGCTGCACCGGCTCTTGGGGAAGACTGGAATTGGGGACCAAGAGAGCCCAGCGCGTTCCAAGCCGTAAAGGACGTCCTCTCGTCCGACAGGGTCCTCATCCAGTATAATGAAAACCTTCCCCTAACACTGACTTGTGATGCATCCCCTTTTAGAGTAGGGGCAGTACTGAGCCACCAACTTCCAAATGGCTCCGAGGCTCCAATAGCCTATTATTCAAAGACCCTGTCACTGGCGGAAAGAAATTATAGCCAAATAGACAAGGAAGCGCTTGCAGCAGTGGCCGGCATCAAGCCCTGCCTACCAGACACCAAGAATCCCTATTCTCAACACCGGAGGAGATGAGCGGACACCTACTGAGAACAGCCGGAGTCCAGCGACATCACCCGGGACCGGAGGACGAGGACCCAGGAGCGGCGGCCGCCACGCCCAATGGCAGGTTCTAGATAATTCCACAGTTGGAGCAAGGAACAGAGGACAGCATGTCCATACCCATTGAGTTCCCAGGGACTAATGAATCATGCAGACCCAGTAGGACTGTACGGTGCTCCGCCTACCTGCATGATCACATATCTTGTATACAGAGACAATTGGACTATCCACAAACTAAGAGGGGATGGGTGTTACGTATAACCCTACTTAGCACAGATTTGCCTGGCCACTGCTGATTGGCTAATCTAGCGGCGGGAGAAATAAACTGCTGTCAGTGGCCGGCTTGGTTACAGGGAAGCCCTTAAAAGCGGCTTCCCTGCAGCCTGCCGGCAGTTCGTATTGCATTCAGCCAGGAGAATAAAGGTGCTGAACTGTTCCTGTGTCTTGCTCCTTCTTCCCACGCAAATTTAACATTAATAAAGGGAAATTTGTGGTGAATTGCAATTGGTTGTTATGGCTATCTTCCTTCCAGGATCAGAGGCAGTATACTGTATGAATACCAATGTATGAGGAAAGGAATAGCCTGTGGCTGTGCTACAACCTTCAGATCCTCCCTCTGTGAATGGGCTGCCATCTGCCCTCCCCATGTTTAAGAGGCAAATTCCAGGAAATTTATGGAGTTGCATAGCTTGAAAGTAAACGAGGACTCTGGTTTGTCTGATCCAACTCAGCTCTTCCTATACTTACAAAGTTCTGCTGCTTTCTTCTGTCTTCTTGAAAGAAAAGCAGGATGTCTTATTTTGGATAGGGTTGCTGGCTTCAAGATGCTCCTAATTCCTGGGCTTTAGAGAAAGTCTTCATCTTTTTCAAACCCCATCACACTGTCATTCTCTCTGTTTATTTATCAGTTGGTACAGTATATCGTCTGGTTGGTTTCCCCTCGCTCTCCCTTCTAGGGAAGGAAGCTGAGGATAAAGGGCAGAAAGCAGAAGACAGTAGGTCCTCATTCACACAATACAGCAGGGTGTTACCCCAGATGCTTCCTCCTCTGTGGCTGAACTTCTGGTGCAGAGACCAACTGATCCTGTCCCTGTCAGAGAAGATCCCTAGCATTGCAACACGGCATAATTTCCATCACTGCCGGAACCCAGAAAAAATCTTAGGGGAGCATTTACAGAAGCAATAGAACACACAAGATTTCTGGTGATAGCCAAAAATGGAGCCAGTGGTCACTTGTGGGCAGATGGCTGAGCCAGAACATGAAGCAGGCCGTCCAACCCAGTGTAGCTGCTGATGGTTAGCAAGTAGAAGCCAGGCTTCTGGACTGTCATAAAGATTTGTGTCTTTTCTATAAAGAGCAGAGAACAGCCATTGACAAATATCTACATACAGAAAACAGGAGACCATCCTGAAGCTGAAGCAGACATGATTAAGAGTCCAGCAATGGTCATACAGGTATAGAATAGAATAACAGAGTTGGAAGGGACCTTGGAGGTCTTCTAGTCCAACCCCCTGCTTAGGCAGAAAACCATTTCAGATAAATGGTTATCCAATCTCTTCTTAAAAACCTCCAGTGTTGGAGCATTCACAACCTCTGGAGGCAACACTTGCCATCAGAAGATCATTTAAACATTGTCATTGTGAAATAGCACAATTCCATAGGATGGTAGGGGGCAGCTGAAGCTGTTTTTTCGGAAAAGAACTGTTTATCAGCTGATCTGTTTTATTGCTGCAAGTTCATCTTAATATAGATAGATAGATAGCTTTTATTGCGGTCGGAGACCAATTTAAAATACACATAAAAAGGGGGGTGACTTTTACAAATATAATCATGTGACAGTACACCATCTACTACAATCTATACTGTCAATACTAGTGATCCTCTGCTGTAGGGGTTACCCGTCTTTTCCTCCGTTTTTTTCCATGACTGCAGCAATTTTTTTTGCCACCTTTGAGGTTATATTAGGGTCTATATCCTGGAGTAGGAAATAAAGGCTGAACAGATCCGGTGGACCAGGGAATCTCTGGGAAATAGGGGAGATGAATCTTGATCTTATGTCTCAATAGTGGGGGCATACGAATGTAATGTGGAGCAGAGATTCCGGGGATCGGCCATCACATTTACAATAGGTGGATTTTACTCCCCCCAAGAGCCTACTGTCGAGGACATTCGAGGGGATCACATTAAATCGTGCCTTCATAAATGCAAGCCTATGTTTGTATCTTAATATATTGATCACTTGCTGGACCAGTCAGATTTTCTGATCATATCCCAAGGTCAATCTACAACAGTTAAACAAACAACTGTGGGAGGCTCACAACAACAGGGAAACCCAAAACTATAAAAATAATAAAACATAAAACCATCAAGCCAAAACAAAACCTGACACCCCAATCATCCCCTTGAGATGCCCCACAACCAATTCCAGGCACCCTCATTCTATCCCAGGGCCTAGGTAAAAAGCCAGATGGCCTTCCAACAAGCTTGAGGGCCCTCAGAATTATTGACGTATGTGTGTGTGTGTGTGTGTGTGTGTGTGTGTGTGTGTGTGTGTGTGTGTGTGTGTGTGTGTGTGTGTGTTGTGCATGCTTGCATTCCATTAGGTAGGGGCAGCCATGGAAAAGGCACACTTCCAAGGTCTCATGAAAAGGCAAGATTTCAGGGAAAGGGCCTGTGCCCACCCTGTCCAATCTGGTAGGATTGGAAAAGCTGATCCCACAAGTACTCTAACAAGATACTCCATAGCTTCTAGGCTGGATATGTCTTACTTGTAAACCTTCTGAACACCTTCATTATTGATAACACCATTAGCCTCTCTCCTTCTGGTAGAGAAGGGACCTGCTGAACATTTCCTTCAGGCAACTGCCATGCTCCTCTCAGAGAGAGAGAGAGAGAGGAACATAGCAGCTGCCTGAAGCAAATGTTGCCATGCTTTCAACAGGTCCCTTTTTGCTGCAATTTTTATTTGCAAAGAACCTTCTCTTCTCTCAGAGAAAAGCTCAGAGTCAAATCACCACAATGCCCTATTTTTCAGATACGAAATGAATACAGTAGATGTGATTAACTGCCTTTTGTAGCACAGCAATTTCCGAAAAAGTAGAAAATACATTTTCACATGGCTTCTTCTTGGAATTACCAGTATTGTAACCTTTGTTCCTGTATCTATTCAAGCAGGACCAATCATGTCATCTACAATATTGTTGGGCTCTCTATTCCTTGCTTTGTTTCCACCATGACATATAACTCATCATCCATCGACTGTGCCCTCCCGCACTGCATATAGGCCACAGCATCGCTTTTTCATAAAAGAATAAATGGCCACATACAAAGCTCACCTCACAAAGGATTCAGAAACTGACTTTCCAGTACACTCTGTTACTCTGTGAATTTAAACTAAGGACGGTATCTTCTTTTCAAAGGAAGATTGCAGGGCAAAGTTGCTAGGCTATAATTGATTAGGAAAGTTTTAGATAGCAAGATGGGTGGCGTATAAATTTAATAAATAAAATTGTATTTATTTAAATATTAGTTACCTATTTATTTCTATTTGTTTATTTGTATTTCCACTTTGGAAAGAATAGAAAGTACATGGTTTTGGCACACTATGATTGGATTAATATAATATGCTAAACCCAGGTTAACAAATATACTCTGGGAGTTGGGCGGCATAGAAATTTTAATAAATTCAAATTCAAATTCAAATTGCTTTGTTCTACTGATATCTCATAAACTAAAGCTTAATACAAGACCTGATTCAAACAGAGGCTAAAGCAAAGCTTAAGCAACTCAGATAAAGGCCTGGTAGCTCTCTTTATTCTATATGCTAAGTTGGCTTTGTTTTGTGACTTAGCATGTTATACGAACACAATTGGCTGGGAATGTTTATAGTTCTGTATATTGTGTAAACATGAAAAAAATGGATTCATTTTGTAAATGCCTAAGATTCTATATTTCGGCAAGGAAAACAAAACGCACAGGTACAGTATATGTGGTACCTTGCTCAGTAGTAGTAACTGTGAGAGGGATCTTGGACTCCTAGTGGACAACCATTAAAATATGAGCCAGCAGTGTGCAGCAGCTGCCAAAAAAGCCAACACAGTTCTAGGCTGCATTAATAGAGGGATAGAATCAAGATCATGCGAAGTGTTAATACCACTTTATGATGCCTTGGTAAGGCCACACTTGGAATACTGCATCCAGTTTTGGCCACCACAATGTAATAAAGATGTGGAGTCTCTAGAAAGAGTGCAGAGAAGAGCAACAAAGATGATTAGGGAACTAAAACATGAAGAACGGTTGCAGGAACTGGGTATGTCTATTTTAATGAAAAGAAGGACCAGGGGTGACATGATATCAGTGTTCCAATATCTCAGGGGCTGCCACAAAGAAGAGGGAGTCAAACTATTCTCCAAAGCACCTGAGGGCAGGACAAGAAGCAATGGGTGGAAACTAATCAAGGAGAGAAGCAACCTTAGAACTAAGAATAAATTTCCTGACAGTTAGAACAATTAATCAGTGGAACACCTCCAGAAGTTGTGAATGCTCCAACACTGGAAGTTTTTAAGAATATATTGGATAACCATTTGTCTGAAGTGGTGTAGGGTTTCCTGCCTAAGCAGGGGGTTGGACTAGAAGACCTCCAAAGTCCCTTCCAACTCTGTTATTCTGTTCTGTTATTCTGTAACCAAATTAAATGTGTTTTTAAACACAGCTTATGTGCCTGTCAATGAGCGGTTCATGAAAGCTTATGCCTTTTAGTAAAATGTGTTAGTCAGAAATGATGCTAGCAGACTCCTGATTGTGTGTGTGTGTGTGTGTGTGTGTGTGTGTGTGTGTGTGTGTGTGTGTGTGTGTGTGTCTGCCTGCTCTGGTTATCTGAACAGACAGATTCCAATCCAAGAAAGCTGGCATCATAGGGCATTACGGAATTCTTTCTGTGCAAGAGGCTGACATGTCTATTTCCTGGGAAATGCAGGAGAGTGAGAGGGATGGGGAGAAGTAAATCCTTAATCACTCAGAAAGACCAACTTTAACATATCCCACCCCTTAGTCAGCTGAACTGCAAGCAACCAGAAGGAAAGGAAGCCGCCATCAATTTATCCAGATGTTTAGTTAGGTCTCCATACTTTTGGTCCCCCCTACGCAGCCATCCATCCAACACCTTCTACACAAACACATACACACCCACACACATTTCATTCATCATCAACTGTACAACAAGGTGTGGGGTGAGGATACTAGCACTGATCTTTATAAAAGCAAGAGAAAAGCAGGGGAACATCTGTGGTTCTTCCTGCGAAAGCTCCCTCCTATTTTCTCCACTTTTCCAATCAAAAGGCAAATTTCTGACAAAGTTCAACATCATATGAAGGATTTTATCCATTCTG
Source organism: Diadophis punctatus similis (assembly GCA_023053685.1). NCBI lineage: Eukaryota > Metazoa > Chordata > Lepidosauria > Squamata > Dipsadidae > Diadophis > Diadophis punctatus. The sequence goes on from JALIGW010000001.1 coordinate 25,905,566, forward strand.
GAATTTATTTATTTATTCTTCTCTCTCCATCTCTCTTTCTTCCCTTTCTTCCTCCCACCATTTCTTCTCAGAAAGGCAGCCTGTTGTAGTGGTGAATGCATCAGGCTAGAAACCAGGGGACCACGAGTTCTGGTCCTGCCTTAGCTCCAAAGCCAGCTGGGTGATCTTGAGTTAGCCCCTTTTTTTAAGCCATTGATCAAGATATTGGAAAACTAATTCAAAAACTGGTATCAATAAAACTACAGCGGCTAGTCCAGACAATCACCAGAAATCAACATTAACTCCCGCATATACAAATATAGAGACTCGTTTTCTAAAACCTCCCAAGCCTGCCTTCCCCTCTTTGCAGATAACACAACCATCTTTTTAATTAGCCAATAGCCTCACAACCCACATAGGACTCTGTCTCATAAAACCTGATTGGAGCTGATTTCTCAGTAAAATATGCATACAAAAAGCAGATGAATGTTTCCTCTTCCAAAAATGGGCTTAATATTAATTTTAAACGTAGATTCAAAGGACATCACTCTTGAACAATACTGTAGCGTAGACAATTCCAGGGATCTATCATTCATTATTTCCCTCTGAATTTCCTTCATCTGTGGTGGCACAGTGGTTAGAATGTAGTATTGCAGGCTACTACTGCTGACTGCTGGCTGCCTGCAATTTGGGCAGTTCAAATCTCACCAGGCTCAAGGTTAACTCAGCCTTCCATCCTTCCGAGGTGGGTAAAATGAGGACCTAGATTGTTGGGGGCAATAGGCAGACTCTGTAAACCGCTTAGAGAGGGCTGTAAAGCACTGTGAAGCGGTATATAAGTCTAAGTGCTATTGCTATTGCTATTGTCTCTCTTCTGCCTCAACATCCCAGAATCAAAATGGAGCAGTCAATTGTTGAGAGGCTACCTTTCAATTAGCCCTCACAATCACTGATATTTTCCCATGATTTCAGAAATGGTAATTTTAAGTTTTCAACCTCCCTCCATCCCCTACTACTAGGTTCTAACCTGATGCCTTCTAATCCCACTTTAAGAATGAAAGTAGCTGGGTAACCTTGGCCAGTCACTTCCTCTCAGCCCTAGGAAGGAGGCAGTGGCAAATTACTTCTGAAAAACTTTCCAAATAGAATTGCAGCAACTTGTCCAGGTAGTCTCCAAGAGTCAACATTGACTCAGAGGTACCACCAACAATCACCACATCACCGCCGGTTCACTTCCATCTCTATAACTCAATGTACAATCATTCTGTGAAAAAACTGAGTCTGATATAGCAGAGGCACTATTTTGTCAGCATATCTATGATTGTTGATGCTCCTTCCAGCAATTTAAATTCCAATTTTTATTTTTTCTACTCCAGCGTGCATAGCAGTGTCCATTCTATGAATCGTTGAAGTCTGAATTTCAAAATCTTGAGCTTTACCTTATTTACATAAATGATAAGTACAACTGTTTGGTAGCTGGACAATTCTCTAGCAATTTCAGGCAAGAGTTCTTCAGGTTCTCTGTTTATCACATCTAATCCATGAAACTTATTTCTCTTCCCCAGATAATCTTATAATCTTATATTGTGTATCTGATTATTTTCTTTTCTTTGGTTTAAGTTGCAATTTTGCAAGAAGGAACTCACAATCTGAGCTGCAGCCAGAAACAGATTTTGCTTTTATTGACTGAACAGAGTTTATTTGCTTGCAGAAAATATAGTAAATGTAATGTTGTTGTTTTCCATTCAGTGATATCCATGTGGAGAGTGAAAAATGACTCTCAACATGGTTGTCAGAAGATTGTATTTGTTATAAGCACATAACTTGCTGGGTAGAACTCTCATTAGAATTCCTCATTCCTTTCATATGCAGATTTTCTGCAATTTCAAATAGCATTTTGCTTCCAATATTAGCATGTCAGGCTCCTACAATTATTATGAAGTGTGTTGATTCATACAGTGTCTGTCAGGGTTCCAAGTAACACCTCCCAACGCAAGAAGACTCCAAGGCTATAAGTTCCTCAAAGTTCCGTTTTATTAGAGATGTCATATTGGCACATCTGGGAAAACCCGAATCTGAAATCTTCCAGGTTTTCCCCACCCAAAAGAAAGCCCAAGTCCCTTCCCCTGCACCCACATGTCCATCACATGGTCCAATCAATGCACCGTCCCAACTGGAGATGCCTCCCAGTCACGCCACTCCAGGTGCAGGCCGAATGTCCTTGGCTCTCAATGTTATTATGGCTAGATATCTCCTCAACTCCATGCAATCCCCCCTCCCAGTTTCCCACAGCATTAAGTTTGGCAGCCCTGAAGATCCAAAGAAAAATATGGCCTCAAGGGCTGACAGTGTCAACAAGATATTGCAGGTTACTATGAAACTAGTTATGGTCTGCTTCTTCTGCATCTAATACATAGACTTGGAACACAGAAATAATCAGGGGTGAAATTCAATCGGTTCAGACCGGATCACGAGTACCGGTAACGGCAATTTGAAGTGGTTCCCCGAACCGGTAAAAACCACCCCTACTTGGCCCCGCCCACTCCCACCTGCTCACCCCTTCCGCTCTGTGTGTATGCTAGTAGTGGGATTCAATTTTTTTTACTACTGGTTCTGTGGGCATGGCTTGGTGGGTTGCAGGGGAAGGATACTGTAAAATCTCAATTCCCTCCCCACTCCAGGGGAAGGTTGCTGCAAAATCCCCATTCCCTCCCGATCAGCTGGGATCCGGGAGGCAGATAATAGATGGGCGGGGCCAATCAGAGGTAGTATTTACCGGTTCTCCGAACTACTCAAAATTTCTGCTACCGGTTCCCCAGAACTGGTCAGAACCTGCTGAAACCCACCTCTGGTGTATGCCCGAGAAGGAGGAGAAGACCTGGTCGAACATTTATTCCTCCCTTCGCAGCGAAGGGAAGGGAGCCTGCTTGGAAGGGAGCTGTGGCAGCCTGCCTGTCCCTTTAAGGTGCTTCGACCCCCGGGAGGGAGGGGTCCCGGGGGACCATAAAAGGAGCAGCAGCTCTGCTGTGAATGGAGGGAGAAAAGTTCGGCTTCTCTCTGCCACAGCATTCAACGTTAAATGCTGCAGCAGAGAGAATCCAAACTTTTCTCCCTCCATTCACAGCGGAGCTGCTGCGGTCTGTCCCTTTAAGGTACTTCGACCCCAGGGAGGGGGCGGGGGACCATAAAGGGAGCAGCTCCGCTGTGAAGGGAAAGAGAAAAGTTCGGCTTCTCTCTGCCACAGCATTCAACGTGGCTGCTTCTCTCCTCCTTCTCGGGCTCAGAGCAAACATGAGAAGGAGACGAGAAGCAGCCAGGTTGAACGCTAGAAGACTTGGCTGAATTTTTCTGTCGGTTCTGTGGGCGTGGCTTGGTGGGGTGGTGCCGCCCCACCTTGCCATGATGTCAGTTGGCCACGCCCACTCAGTCACCTGACCCCCCCACCAAGCCACGCCCACAGAACCGGTAAGGGGAAAAAATGAATGTCACCCCTGGCAAATAATGATAGGTTTGACTTGGGCTCAAATTGAGATTACTATAGCATTTTGGGACTCTCAGCATTGACTTTGGCACCTTTTATGATGGCTACTATAATTTTGTGAGGGCATAAAGCTGGGGTTACTATCTGCATTTGGGAAAAGCAGCTGGAGCCCCACCAAAAATGCTTCCCATCCCCACTTCCCAAGAATAGGCTCACTCATCCTTTCTCCCAAACGGCAATAAAAGTTTACAGCCCCAGAAACTTGAAAGGAGATGGCTTAGTTAGTTAGTTAGTTAGTTAGTTAGTTAGTTAGTTAGTTAGTTAGTTAGTTAGTTAGTTAGTTCGTTCGTTCGTTCGTTCGTTCGTTCGTTCGTTCGTTCGTTCATTCGCTCATTCGCTCATTCGCTCATTCGCTCATTCATTCCATCACTCACAGTTTACTCATATTGCTGATATCTAGAGGTAACCTTGCTCCACTCAGGCCTATAGCCTACAAAAGTCTGGGTATGCAAAAGAGAAGAACACAACAAGCAGCCAAGGAAGTGGGAAATGACATCTGCGAATGTATAACTATTACAGGCAAGCAGTTCAAGACTACAAGCTATGCCAAGACTACAAGCTACAGTAAGCAGCCTATTATGATGTGATTCCTGCCTGGAGATTGGCTTAGGAGTGGCCTGGAGCTCGGAGCAACCAGAAGAAGAGCAATCATGAGGAGGCAGCACTTAATCTTAAAAAGCACAAGAACTTTAAGACTTTTATTTAAAGATTAATCATCAAAGACTTATTTACCTACATCAACTTGCAAAGCCTAGGAGGGTGGAGTTAACCCAGAAAAGGTGTGTGCTACAATAAAGCATTTTGTGCAGTATCTTCCATACTATTCTTGGAAAATAAGAAGCCTCGCAGGCTTGATTACGGTTTACCCATTTTCTCTTATTTTCTTGATCAAAGTGGAGGAATTGATGTTCCTCTGCTCTGATGTGAAGCGACTTAGTTCAGTCCATTCAGTTTGCCTATTCCCAGAGTGTCAATTTTCATTCTTGTCATTTTTTCTCTCTGACCACATCAAAGTTGCCAGGATAGTTGTGACATTCCATAAACCAATTGTGTGTGCACGCATACTGACATATTTATTTATACATACTGTACTGCAACACAGGATTTTTCTTTTGCCAGTGGCCACATCAGCAGCTAGACATCCTTTTTTGACTTCAATTCAGCCACATCATAAACACAGTCTTGTCCTCTGCTCATTCATTCCCAGTAGCTCAATGGATACCTTCCAACCTTGGGGTGAGGGGAGTGGGGGTTCATTTTACAGGATTATAGTGACATTATCTGTGCGACGAATATCCATTCATTTTTCCTGCTGGAATATTGGAAATGGATTAGATGGCAGAAGAATTCCTTATTTAGGGGAATTAAGACACCTTTTTGTGCAATAGAAGTCATGTAACAAATAAACCTTTGTTAATTTTGGTGTACTGCTTTGCCTACTCTGACATAGGTACATGTGAGAATGCTGAAGGTCGTCTCTGATGTTTTTAAAAAATGTTTATACAGATTGGTAGAAAAAGAAGTCAGTACCCATGTTCCTACTTAGGTCAATAAAAGTTTTAGCAGTGTACGTAGATGATAAGCTTGACTAATTTTTATAATGACTTATCAGTTGTGTTAATTTCTGCGCCAACTCAGGAAGCTCAAACTTCCCAAGGAGCTGCTGATACAGTTCTACAGAGGAATCATTGAGTCTGTCATCTGCACCTCTATAACTGTCTGGTTTGGTTCTGCAACCCAACAAGACAGACACAGACTTCAGAGGATAATCAGAACTGCAGAAAAAACAATTACTGCCAACCTGCCTTCCATTGAGGACCTGTATACTGCACGAGTCAAAAAGAGGGCCGTGAAAATATTTACTGACCCCTCGCATCCTGGACATAAATTGTTTCAACTCCTACCCTCAAAACGTCGCTATAGAGCACTGCACACCAAGACAACTAGACACAAGAACAGTTTTTTCCCGAATGCCATCACTCTGCTAAACAAATAATTCCCTCACCACTGTAAAACTATTCACTAGGCTGCATTACTATTACTATTAGTTTTTCTCATCGTTCCTATCACCCATCTCCTCCCACTTATGACTGTATGACTGTAACTTGTTGCTTGTATCCTTACGATTATTTCATATTGATTGTTTCCTGATTGCTTACTTGAACCCTATGACAACCATTCTTGACAAATGTATCTTTTCTTTTATGTACACTGAGAGCATATGCACCAAAGACAAATTCCTTGTGTGTCCAATCACACTTGGCCAATAAAGAATTCTATTCTAATTGGTTAGTTATGGTTCAATGTATTATCCAAGCCCAGAAAACATGGTAATTCAATAACAGGCTTATTGTGAGAATTCAGCCTATCAGCAATTATTGTCCATGATATCTACATGAAACCTTCATAGTCAGAGATGGTCTGTCTCCAAATACTAATTCTAAAGATATCTAGCAAGAAAAGTACGGTATTTCCTTAATTTGGCCCCATCTGAGTTTTAAAGTATTTTTCTTGACTATGGCAATGGTCTGATCTGAGCCATGCTAGAGATGTTGGTTGCCTCAAATATCCAATTAAAACAAATTCTTCTAATATTGAAGAAGAAAGAAGAGGGGGACAATCTATTCTCTAAAGTACCTGAGGGCAAGACAAAAAGTAATGGATTATCAAAAAGAGATACAGTGTAGAATTAAGGAGAAATTTCCAGGCAATGAGAGCAATTCATTAGTGGAACATCTTGCTTTCAGAAGTTGTGGGTGCTCCAACACTGGAGGGTTTTAAGAAGAGATTGGACAGCCATTTGTCCAGAATGGTATAGGGTCTCCTGCTTCGGTAGGGATGGGATTAGAAGACCTCCAGGTTCCCTCCCAACTCTGTTATTCTGTAAATAAAATGCAAAATGAAAACACCATACAAAAGTAGGTGGCAGCAAGGTAGTCATTTAAAACCTAAAACAATATAAATTAAAACACAATTTCAAGCCAGTTAAAAAGCATAGGAAAACAGGAAGGCCTTCAGCTAGTGTTAACATTATACTAATGTGAGTGTCAATGGAGCCTATGTTGGTGGTGGGGGATTCCATAAAAGAGTTGCATGCATAGAAGCTCTCTCCCTTGTAAAGACACACCTCACTTCGTTTGCTGGTGGGGTGGGGAACCTGGAGGAACCCCCAAAACTTTAACCTTAGACTAAGGTGACCAGATTTTTTTTTAAGCGGGACACCATTGACGGGGGGTGGGTTTCTAGGGGAGCAAGACGGGAGGGGTCTGTCTCATCCTGCAGCTTTGTGCACCCCCCCCAAACACACACACCCTTCATCGCAGCCGGGGTGGGTTCCTACTGGCGCAGGCTTACCTGTTCGTCGGGGTAGAGCCGATGGAACTGGCGGCGCTCGTGGCGCGGGGCTTCTCCCGCCCGCTTCCCGCCCGGCTGGACTCTGCATGCGCAGAGGACAAAATAACCCGAATGTCGGCGTCCAGCCGGCCGGGGGAAGCGGGCGGGAGAAGCCCCGCGCCGCAACCGCCGCCAGTTCCATCAGCTCTACGCCGAACGACTGGCTGGGCCGAACCGGCAGGAACTCATGGCACTTTGCATTACCCAAAAGAACAGATCTCCTTTGTTTATTTCATGATTAAAAGGTGGGAATCCCTGAATAGAGATTTGCAGATCTCTCATTGAAGAGAAGAAATACAAAAGAAACGAACTAGCAAATTCAAATTAAAAAGCGGGACTTTTCTGAAACGACGCGGGACGCGGGACAAACTGCTAAAAAGCGGGTCTGTCCCGCCAAAAGCGGGACGTCTGGTCACCTTACCTTAGACTATCTACAGTCGACCTCACCCCATTCCTAAGAGGTCTGTAAGGGGCATGCATAAGCGCACCATCATGCCTACCGTCCCTGTCTTACTGTCCTATTGTCCTCATTTATCTGTACTTACTTTGCTTATGTTATGTTTATACAAATACCTGCTATCTTGTACATGTTTGACAAACAGACAAATAAATAAAAGATCCTAAGGCCTGGATAGGTACATTCAGGAGGAGGCACTCAATCAGGTAACCCCATCCTAAACTGTTTAGGGCTTTAAAGGTCCAAATTAACACTTTGACTTAACTATGGTACTAAATACTGATCTTCAAATTAACATCTTTTTCTTAGAAACATTGTGTTTCTTAGAACAGTTGAACTATATGCTGTTCATTTGTGCCCAAAATCCAAATGTATCCATGGACTTCAACCTTCAGATTGCACAATATCTCTTGAAGGTTGAAGTCCATGGATAAATCTGGATGTTGCACACAAATGTATGTAGTGCATTCATTACTGTGCTTGTGTCTGAAACAATCACATCCCACGAGGCAAGAAAATGATCCACAATTAGAGCCTGTGCTGACAGCTGCAGCTTGCTTACTTTTGACAAGTTTATATGGAGAAGAGGCCCTATAATCCATAGAAAGAAGTGAGAGCAAAATTCAGAGGCAATGCAGAGTTTCTCTATGCTCAGATTCCAAAAGGCAGGAGGCTGAGAGTCCACTGACTGAAGAACTGAGCAGTATAAGAAAATATTCCAAAGTTTATTCCTCCCTGTGGCTGGAGCTCCAGGAACCCAGTCCTATCCTTGATAAAGCCTAAATTTCTACCAACTCCATAAAAACATTGGAAACCATTTTTCTATCTTCCAGAACAAACCAGAAGAAGGATCATTTGAAGTATTAAGAAATTGACAAAAACGTTCTCGGTATTATTATGACCACAAAATGATAGTCAAGAAATTCTAAAAATTTAGAAACTTCTTTTTGGTACCATCCAGTGGTCATCTGGATTTCACTATTTAGATGTGGCTGCCTTAAACCATCCCTTCATACAGGAAGGGACTTTACTTGTTTACTTTAATGTCTGTTTTAATATCATTTTTGTTGGTTTTTTTTATGGTTTCAACAGAACTTTTATTTGTTTTTATATTGGTTATGTTCTTTTTTGAGAGGGAAAAAATAAATTCAATGGTGTGAATTGAGTAATTTAGCATCTTAGAGTCCCATCTTAGCTATAAAAGCTATTAAAATTTGTTTCAAAAATCAAAACCAGAAGCACACACAGATGACTGATTCAGCTGGATTCAATAACTTCTTTATAAACATAATAATATATATATTTACAATACCACAAGTAGAATTGTTCTTCAATCAGTTACAGGTAAATACAAGCAGGAGAGTTAGTTTCATTTCAGCAAAGTTCAGAGTGGAAGAGTACAGAGTGGAGAGTGGAGCCACACCCAGCCTTAAGCTTAAGTTCCAGTTTTGATTCTCTGCACAGACTCAGAAGTGGTTAGCTCCCATTGACTGATTCAGTTGCTATGGCTTTTCATTGGCTAACCTTGTTACCATTGGCTCTCCCAGTTCATGAATATCTTAACAAAAGCCAGCTAGGCGACCTAGAGCCAGTCACTCTCAGCCCAACTCAACTCACAGGGTTGCTGTTGTGGGGAAAATAGGAGGAGGAAGTTTATGTGGGTTATGTTCATCACCCTGAGTTATTTGTAAAAATAATAAAGATGGGATATAAACAAACAAACAGTTTGAGAAACACTGATGTAAACTGTTGCCTGTTGTTTATTTTTTTTTCTCCTCTCTTTTTTTGCCTCTCTTTTATTGCATTTTTGCTGGTCTATATACTACACCTATATACTACACAAATTATCACTGTGTTTATCTATTGTTACTGTCAAGATAGCCAAAACAGTGCATTATACTGCAACAATTTTAGAATCAAGGTACCTAAAATCTGTTAACTTAAAGAATTGCGTAAAAAGTCCAGGACCCATAACGCCTGTGGAATTGAAATTTCCATGTTGTTCAGACCAATTTTATTCAAAAAGTTGTGACTGTTGCAGTGTTCCTGTGGTCATAATAGTTGGAAGGGACCTTGGAGGCATTCTAGACCAACCCCCTGCCCAAGCAGGAAACCCTATATTATTTCATACAAATGATTGTCCAAACTCCAATCTCTTCTTAAAAGCCTCCAGTGTTGGAGTACCCACAATTTCTGGAGGCAAGTTGTTGCACTGATTACCGGTAATCCTTTTTTGCTATCAGGAAATTTCTCCTTAGTTCTAGGTTGGTTCTCTCCTTGATTAGTTTCCATCTATTATGTCTTGTCTTGCCTTCTGGTGCTTTGGAAAATAGGTTGACCCCCTCTTCTTTGTGACAGCCCTCAAATATTGGAACACTGCTATTATGTCACCGTGTATTATTACATGGAATAACTTGTCACTGAGTACTTTAATGGAGTTTGTTTCAATTTTTTCCTAGTAAATTTCAGCAAAATAAACTTATAGTGTATACTGAAATCTTTGCGTGTAATGGCAGCACCATCTTGTGGTTCAATATTGTAGGTTCCTTTTTTCCTGTTTTGAAAAACAATGCAGTCTTATTTTCCTTTCATGTAGAATAGAATAGAATTCTTTATTGGCCAAGTGTGATTGGATGGACACACAAAGAATTTGTCTTTTGTGCATATGCTCTCAGTGTACATAAAAAGACAAGATACATTTGTCAAGAATCAAAGTACAACACTTAATGATTGTCATAGGGTACAAATAAGCAATCAGGAAATAATCAATATAAATATAAATCGTAAGGATACAAGCAACAAGTTACAGTCCTGCAGTCACAAGTGGGAGGAGATGGGTGATAGGAATGATGAGAAGACTAATAGTAATAGTAATGCAGCCTTAGTGAATAGTTTGACAGTGGTGAGGGAATTATTTGTTTAGCAGAGTGATGGCGTTCGGGGAAAAACTGTTCTTGTGTCTAGTTGTTCTGGTGTGCAGTACTCTATAGCATTGAAGTTGAAGTTGAAACAATTTATGTCCAAGATGTCCAGGATGCGAGGGGTCAGTAAATATTTTCATGGCCCTCTTTTTGACTTGTGCAGTGTACAGGTCCTCAGTGGAAGGCAGGTTGGCACTAATTGTTTTTTCTGCAGTTCTGACTATCCTCTGAAGTCTGTGTCTGTCTTGTTGGGTTGCAGAACTGAACCAGACAATTATAGAGGTGCAGAAAACAGACTCAATAATTCCTCTTTAGAACTGTATTAGCAGCTCCTTGGGCAGTTTGAGCTTCCTGAGTTGGCGCAGAAAGAACATTCTTTGTTGTGCTTTTTTTATGACATTTTTGACATTAGGTGTCCATTTTAGGTCTTGAGATATGGTCGAACCTAGAAATTTGAAGGTCTCTACTGCTGATACTGTGTTGTCTAGTATTGTAAGAGGTGGTAGAATGGGAGGTATGAATGTAGTGTATGGTATCTTAATTTCTCATAAACCAGAATGTATTCCCCACTTTTCTGCTGTGAATTTGAAACAAAGCCTTCAAGCTACATTTTTTTTTACAGTTCCAAATAATGCTGTAGAGCTATCATAATTTTCGTTCCCCAAACTGCTGGAATATAATCCAAGAGTTATATCTAGCAGCCTATACCTAGCATCCTGCAAAGGGACCCCAGGGAAAGAACAATTAACTCATTAGTACTAGATCAGGGGTCGGGAACCTTTTTGACTAAGAGAGCCATGAAAGCAAAAAATTTGGAAATTTATTTCAGTGAGAGCCATATAATATATTTTAAAAGTGAATTCAACTAAATGTCAATAGGGACAATGGGATATTGAGAGAATCCCTGTCTTTGTGCTGTTTAATTTGTTGCTGCTGTAGCAGCTTCCTTGCTCCAAAGTGATATTTGTCTTTGAGTTGGTGATTTCCATCATAGCATTGGTAATGATTCTTTCTTTCTTTCTTTCTTTCTTTCTTTCTTTCTTTCTTTCTTTCTTTCTTTCTTTCTTTCTTTCTTTCTTTCTTTCTTTCTTTCTTTCTTTCCTTCTTCTTCTTCTTCTTCTTCTTCTTCTTCTTCTTCTTCTTCTTCTTCTTCTTCTTCTTCTTCTTCTTCTTCCTTCTTCTTCTTCTTCCTTCTTCTTCTTCTTCTTCTTCTTCTTCTTCTTCTTCTTCTTCTTCTTCTTCTTCTTCTTCTTCTTCTTCTTCTTCTTTCTTTCTTTCTTTCTTTCTTTCTTTCTTTCTTTCTTTCTTTCTTTCTTTCTTTCTTTCTTTCTCTCTGCAAACCAATCCCCACCGTGGCTCCTTTCTCCCTCGCCCAGCCCTCTTCCAAGACGTCAAGTGCGGGGAACCGCACCAAGCGAGGTAGGTGGGTGGGTTGCTGAAGAAGCCCCGGAGCCCCGCCGCCAACCTGCGTCTCCTGCTGGGAAGGAGCCTCTGTCGCTGTCTCTCGCGGGGTTCCTGAGTCCCTGACCGCGGCACCGGCAGGGTTAATGCGTATGGGAGAGGAGAGAGAGCGCTACCGCCGCCACTGCTGCTTTCACCGCTCCGATATTTCTTTGGTGGGCGCGCGCGGGAGGGACCATGGAGCAGAGGCGGCCGGCAGCTTAAGGCAAGAGGCGGGTGGGAGACGCGGGCAGGAGCCTGTCGCCGCCGCCGCCACTTCTGGCATCCCCACGCCTCTCACCCCGCTCGCCGGGTGCCTCTGCTCAGCGGTCCCTCCTGCGCAGGCCCACCAAAGAAATATTGGAGCAGCGAAAGTGCTTTCGCTGCTCCAATATTTCTTTGGTGGGCCTGCGCAGGAGGGACCGCTGAGCAGAGGCACCCGGCGAGCGGGGTGAGAGGCGTGGGGATGCCAGAAGTGGCGGCGGTGGCGACAGGCTCCTGCCCGCGTCTCCCACCCGCCTCTTGCCTTAAGCTGCCGGCCGCCTCTGCTCCATGGTCCCTCCCGCGCGCGCCCACCAAAGAAATATCGGAGCGGTGAAAGCAGCAGTGGCGGCGGGTAGCGCTCTCTCTCCTCTCCCATACGCATTAACCCTGCCGGTGCCGCGGTCAGGGACTCAGTCGGGTGGCTGGAACCCCGCGAGAGACAGCGACAGAGGCTCCTTCCCAGCAGGAGACGCAGGTTGGCGGCGGGGCTCCGGGGCTTCTTCAGCCGCTTGGCTGGAGAACGGCGGGGATGTGGCCATGGCCGTTTTTTAGCTCCCCCCGTCCCGGCTGAACGCCGCCATTTGGGTTATTTTTCCCTCTGTGCATGCGCGCGCATGCACAGAGGGAAAAATAACCCAAATGATTGTGTTCAGCCGGGACGGGAAAGCGGTGATTGTGTTCAGCCGGGACGGGAAAGCGGGCAGGAGAAGCTCCGTGCCGCAACCGCCGCCAGTTCCATTGGCTATACGCCGAAGGACTGGCCCGGGCGAACCGGGAGGATTTCACCCCTGCTGCGAGCCATATGCAGTCATCAAAAGAGCCACATCTGGCTCGCGAGCCATAGGTTCCCGACCCCTGTACTAGATGCAGTTTCAATCACCTCTGTTGAAAATCTGAACCACCCAGCTTTTCTAAGGTAGTGAAAGATATCCCAAATCATTTGGCTTGCTACTCTTTTACTGTATAATGCTACTGCAGATAAAATTGGAACGAGAGATCACCAAATACCACAACTTCAAAAGATCATTCATTTTTCCAGATGGGTCCAAGCAGAAACAAACCACACCACAGCGTGTAATACTAAGGCCAAGATTTATGATTGAGGTTTCCAAGCAATGTGGCATAAACATGCATGGAATGAAAGCTCTATAAACACTTCCAATGAAAAAAGAATTGCTTCCAGGCTAACCATTTTCTCTGCAATTGCCATAATCTATTTTCTGTTTTTAAACTGAAAATCCAGATGACATGGTGATCAAATCGCTACTTTCTCTTCCATTTGGCAGCAAAAGTGATTCATTTCTCTTTTGTTATCAATTAGTTATTTTTCTCTTTAGAAAAGAGAGTGAGAAAAATATGGAAAGAGAGTAGAAATTAAAGCATTGTCTTCTGCAAGGCACAAAAGCTGGGGAAAATTTGAGGCAACTCATCCCCAATGTGCTGAATGTGAAGCAATAAAAAGAGCAAAATGCGCAAGTACAACACCATTAACATTAAAAAATTGCTGAATAGGGCAAGTTGTGAAATTTCTTGGCCCCTGGGGAATGGGCGATATAATATATGAATGTATTAATATAAACAATATATTAAGCATTCTGCAGAATCCGTGTTAATCCAATTACTTAGGAAAGTCCAACGCAACTTTAACTTCTATAGGATCACAAATGATCTTCCAATAGTCAAAGTAGTTGCAGCCATAAGCACTTCAGTCTGTGAGACTTTTTTTCCTCATAGTCGCCCATTTTAATTTTTCTTCTCAAGCTGGGATAGACAGCCAATATTATAGGAGGAGGACCTGGGCATACTTTTAAATGTGTGGACCAACTCCCAGAATTCCCTATTCAGCAGCACCATTGCTGAGAATTTCAATAGTTCTATAGAAGAATGAATTAGGACTTAAAATGATATAATGAGGCTGAAACCACAAAACGAACAAGACTGAATGCAAGATAGATAAATATGACCTTTTAGGTTTAGTTATAAAGATAATATAGGATTAAAGGGGAGGTGCCGGCGGAGGGGAGGAGAGAATACATGTGTAAATGTGTGCTTTCCCCTTAGGCCACACATGCGCAAAGGGTTAAAAAAAAGAAAACGGCGACATCCGGGTGGGTGGGAGGAGCCTCGCGCTGCCACCGCTACTGGTTCTCTGAACCACCAGTGGCTGCCGCTACTGGTACGCCCAAACCAGGCCAAACCGGTAGCATTTCACCTCTGCCTTAGGCTGATAGTAACCAGCAGCAATTCTAAAGTATATCAAATCTGACACACTTCACCAGACATGCTGTTGGAGGCCAATCAAATGTCCCACAGGAGGCAGGATCAGCTTGGCATCTATTGGCAATTTTAGTCTGTTATGAGCATGTCCTCTCCTTCTCAATTGTCTGGTGTGCTCTTCCACTATCCTTTTCTCCTCCCAAACCTGCAGAAAGCTGAAAGATCTTGAGGGGATGCCACAGAGAGGAGGGGGTCAGGCTGTTCTCTATGGCACCAGAAAGCCAAACAAGGAATGGAAGCTGACCAAGGAGAGATTCAACCTGGAAGTGAGGAGAAACTTTCTGACGGTGAGAGCGATCAACCAGTGGAACAGCTTGCCAGCAGAGGTCGTGAGAGCCCCAACACTTGCGACCTTCAAGGAGAGACTGGACTGCCATCTGTCTCAAATGGTGTAGGAACTCCTGCTTGAGTAGGGGGTTGGACTAGATGACCTACAAGGTCCCTTCCAACTCTAATAATAAATCTAAATCTGTGGTCTTAAAGAGGAGATTTTGGCTCTTTTAAAGCCCGAACATCCACACCTGTGAAAAGCTGATCACCCCTATGCTGGCTGGAGAATTCCGGGAGTTGAAGTCCACAAGTCTTAAAGTTGCCAAGTTTGGGGACCCTTGCAATAGAGCACTAAACCTCGTTTCTGTCATGATTAGTGGGTGATTTCCCACCATTTGGCATAGGTAAAAGGATGCTGGTTGAGGTATTCTGGGAGTTGAAGTCCACACATCTTAAAGTTGTCACCATTAAAAAACACTGCATTATATAGTTATGAAAAGGAGAATGACAATGTAGTCTTCTATGGGTCCGATAGAAACGGGTCAAGGTTATCCCCAGTGGCATCTGCATGACTCGCTCATTTTAACATGGCAGACAAGTGCCTGCTCCCTTCTCTGAAACGATGCCATCCAAGGGGACCTCTGGAACCACATCTCCCCCACCCACCCCGAATATGTTTGACGGCAACCTTGCTGGCCTTTAAAAAAAAGCATGAAATTCCTGGGTCTTTCCTCCTGCGCTGGGGGGCCTGGATTGTCTCTGCCTGGAGAAGGATCCTACTGTCCTTACTGCCTATTAAGAGTTTGCTTTTATTTTTCATTGGCTAGTTTCTGTAAGCTGCCCGGAGTATGTAAATGTCTCATCTAAATAACACGCCTTTTTAAAGGTAAATTTAGACGCGCGTGTTGCGTTTTCATTTGACGCATTTGAAGGATCGGAGGGGGGGGGTCGTCAAGGAGAGGCGGAGCAGACACCAGCCGGACCTCGCCTACTACAGGATGGCCGTGGGGGCCACGCTTTTGCTTTCAGCCGCCGGGGGGCGCCCGATCACGCGGTCCCTGCGCCGAGGCGAAACCAAAGAAAGCAGCGCCTCTTTAGTACTTCCGGAACCCGGTCGGTTCCGTTCCCCCCCCCCCGCAGTTTTTCTAGAGAGAGCGGAAGGGGAGAGCGGCGTGCCTTGACGTCGCCGGCTGGAGTCTTCGAAACAGACAGACAGAAGGACGGTGGGGGGCTGCCCAAACCGAGAGGTGAGTGGACTTGGCTCCCAGGCGAATAGGCCTTGCTTGCCACGTCGCTTTCTTCTCGGCTCACTTGCCAGCGACTCCCTTGGACCCGTTGGCCCTTCAAGCCCTCCCGCGCCCAAAGTGGTGGCCGTGGCGGACTAATCTCTCTGCTTTTCTCCCGCAGGATGGTGACGGACGTGCAGCTGGCCATCTTTGCCAATATGCTCGGAGTCTCGCTGTTTCTCCTGGTCGTCCTTTATCACTACGTGGCCGTCAACAACCCGAAGAAGCAGGAGTGAGCGAATGACTGGAGCGCCCTCTCCTGACCCCCCCACCCCAAAAGGTAATTCGGCTCCCCTTCTTTTCTGCCCCCCCCCCCCGCCCATGGATCCAGAGGCAGTGATTATCTCACACCCACCCCTCCTTTTCTTTTGACAGAATGCAGAGCCATCAGCACATGAAGGTCCAGATGCTATAGCTGTACTTGGCTTTGTTGAAACCCTGAAGAGAATAAATGATTAGAGAATACACTTCATTTTCTGTATCGGAGACTTGTTATTGTTTGCATCACTTCCCATTCAAACCATCAGGGTCTCTTACACACAAACACACCAAAAAGCAGTAGGTTTTCTTTTGTTTTTCTGACAAATGAAATTTATTAATAGAAACATGTTATAAGACAAACTTGTTTCAAAAATAGCTTCCAACCCAGTAACCAATTATATACAGTGGTGGAAATAACATTGGAGGAAGGGTCTTGGCCACCGCTCTGGGCTGTAGTCAGACCAAGAGGAGCTGGTCATGTTATGGTTTCCATGTGTCATACATGACCTACACAGCTTCTTGCAGTTAGCCTGGTTTGCTTCTTTTTTGAAAGGTACCTCCTTCACAAAAAAAACAGATTAGATGGATTTCCAGATTTAGATGAGGATTGCTGGGAAACCTGAAGCCTTCCCTTAAGCCTTCAATGTCTTGTGTAGCTGCCTACAAAAAAGGATGTGATGTGAGGCCCTTATTCCTGGCAAAGTCTCAAAGTCAGAACTAGTGGCTGCTGTCCTAAAAAGCAGCTTTGGTTTAAAAGAGGAGAGAGGAGAGGAAGGGGGTGATTGGATCTGGAACTCATCAAGTGCCAACAAGAAGGGTCTCAAGAGGTTTCTTCCACACCAAGGGATGAGTTGGAGTCAGCTGGCATGCTGTGGGGTGGTGGCACTTGAGGAGCTGGAGCACATTGGCTGCAGCTGTTGTGCCCCCACTGGCAAGTCAGGCCTCAGTGCAGAAAGACAGGATCTTGCGGTAGGTGAGTTGGGGGGAATCTGGTCGTCCAGGGAGATGCTGCAACAGAGAGAGCTGGCTCAGAGGACTAATGATGTGAACTGCAGCTATGCTGCCCCAAAGTTTCAATAAGGAGGGTGGCTACTGCCTATACAACGGTAAAGGCGTTGCTTCTTCTTCTTCTGTCTACAAGACAAGGGTTCAAGGGGATGGCAGCGGCTGCAGGTAAGGGTTGCAGCAGCAGCTGGCTTTGCAGAGCTCCCTCCTCCCCATACCTCGTCCAGCAAAACTTTGGGAGGGCACAGAAAAAGTGATTCTTCCCTCTGACTCGTTACTGGCATTTCCAGTTTAAATTCTGTAAAAAGAGAAACAAGGTTGTATCTGTTGCCACTATCTAGTATAGACAATCTGAGGGACTGTCCAAAGAGGACAAACGGCAGCCTTGGTAACAGTACAGAATACCCTGCAAGAACCTACCTGGCAAGGAACTTTGTGCTGGTATCTCTGGGGCTGTATATTTCCACACCTTGAGGGAAGAGTCATCACTGCAGCTATGAAATCTGAGTAAGTGCTGTGTCTGTCCTACTGGTCTCCTGCGTATAGGGATCCGGCTTGGCCGAGGCATCAGTATATCTAGACTGCAAGGAAAATACTTGGTTGGAAGTTGTCCATCATAGTCAATCAGTAATAAAGAACCTTAGGAATCCTAAGAGAATGCTGGACAACACTAGAGAATGCACAATTTCTAAAATGGTGTTAGCTTTCTTGCTTACAGATGACTAATATGAAATTCTTCCAATCCTGGTCCTTCCATGTTAGTAGGCACAAAAGGGGAAATCGTACAGATCTTTCCACTCGAGTTTATAAAACTACTATTTGTTACCTTATCGTTTATTTATTTATTTTGTAGTTTTTCTATGCCGCCCTACTCCCTCAGGACTCAGGGCGGCGTACAACATTTTATAAAAACTCCAAACAAATCATTAAAAAAGGTAATTTAAAAACAATTTTAAAAAACATAAATAACATACATACATGGGGGAGATATCAGATATAAAGTCGTCTCAAACTCATCCCGCCTGCCGGAAGAGCCATGTTTTGATGGCTTTTCGGAAGGCCAGCAAGGTGGGGATGGTTCGGATCTTTGAGGGAAGTTGGTTCCAGAGAGCAGGGGCCCCTACAGAGAAGGCCCTCCCGCTAGGCCCCGCCAGTCGGCACTGTTTGGCTGACGGGACCTGGAGGAGACCCACTCTGTGGGACCTAACCGGTTGAAGGGAAGAATGAGGCAGAATGCGGTCCCGGAGATAGCCTGGTCCTAAGCCATGTAGAGCTTTAAAGATGATGATCAGCACCTTGAATTGTACCCGGAGACCAATGGGCAACCAATGCAGCTGGCGGAATATAGGTGTCACATGGGTGTACCTTGAAACACCCACCACAGCACGCGCAGCTGCATTTTGCACCAGTTGAAGTCTCCAAATACTCTTCAAGGGCAGCCCCATGTAGAGCGCATTGCAGTAGTCCAATCAAGAGGTGACAAGGGCATGAGTGACCGTGAGTAGAGCCTCCTTCTCCAAGTATGGGTGCAATTGGTGCACCAGGCGAACCTGTGCAAATGCCCCCCTAGCCACAGCTGCAAGGTGTTGGTAATTTTAGCTGTGGATCTAGGAGGACTCCCAAATTGCGAACCTGTTCTGAGGGAGTTAATTTTTCTCCCTCAAGAACCAAGGCGGGACTGTCGATATAGTCCTTCGGAGGCAATATCCAGAGCCACTCAGTCTTGTCCGGGTTGAGTCTGAGTCTGTTCCTCCCCATCCAGATCCTAACGTCGTCCAGTTGCTATTACCTAGTAGTTTCTGATAGTTTTTCATTGTTCAGCCGTCTTGAAAAGTTCTGCATGAGAAAGAGAAACCAGTTGGGATATTATCGGCAAGAGAAGGATTGCATGTAAAGCCTGTATGTCCAATGCTACCATAGTATTGGTACAGCGGCTATTGATAAGAAATCACTGTGCTAGAGAGGTTCCTACAATGTGTTTTTAAAGTTTGGTAATACCAGACAACAGCCCAATGATTGATCTCTAGTGTAAGGAAAGCCCTAAACAGACTAGCAGCGGGGTGGGGGGAGGGGTATTTACCCATGACAGTCAAGCTCTGTGTAGCAATGTAATCACTGCCCTTTACCTGTAGCAAGGCTAGGCCACAAGGTGGAGGCTTCCACAAGGTGGAGGCTTCAGCTCCTGAGGGACATGTTCAGTTCTAGCCTTGGCAGTTTTATGTAGGCTGTTGCAGCTGGGTCCTGCATGATCAATGAGAGAAAGATAAATGAGGGAGGTAATACAAGCTTACACTGAACTCTCCAGACTCTCATACTACTTAGTTGTGATTTGATTGGCAATCAGTTGCAGAAAAAGCAATACTAATACTAAAACTCCAGCAGATTTTGCTTCTTTGGAGCAATGAGAGCCATCATTCTTAAGCAGTGACGGAATGATATCCCTAACAGAAACTTGGAGGTTTGTTATATCAGATTCCTCAGATAATATTGGGTTGGCTGTATTGTTTGGGGCAGAGACTTCAGTCAAGATCCAAAGGGACTCTTGAGTTTTGATAGAGAACTTGCTGAGATCAGGACAGCTGCTCACTTCAGACACATTATTTCCATCACCATGGAACCACAAACTAGTAAGATGCTCTTTAACCTGGCATGTTATGTAATTTTGTCTTATATAATTAGTTTATAGTTTAATGTGTTGACCCAAAAAAATTTGAATAAATTAGTTTTAAGTTGTGGGAAAGTATCATACAAACACAGCCAATATTACGAAGAAAAATATATTAAAATTTTGGCTGGATACTGGATTTCTCAGATGTTTAATCCTTCCTATTCAGGTATCAGATTTGATGGTTTTATTTTTATCTGCAAATAAAGTACTATCAATATTTTTTAAATGTGACGATTAATGCTTATACATATGGAGTCAAGAAATTGGGAGAGATGCTGTATCTTCCTTAGTGAGCAGTAAAAACAAGTCAATTTCTGGATGGAATCATTAGAAAGGTTGAAGATAGAAGCAGATTTGAATAAATCTTATTTTCTGTCAAACCAGAATAAATGCAAAAGTTGTGTTGTATTTTAAAAAACAGGCGCTCATCAATGATTTGCTTGTTTCTTTTTCTTAAATTGCTGAGACTTTGATATAGCTTATCACACCTCCATCACTGATTGGATTTAATTTGCTGGTTTGTCTATATATTATTGCCACCTAAGACTGTAAGCTGATGTAGATTTGGCTCAAACAAACCTTTTTTTGCCTCCACTTCTTCCCTCCTTTCCAAGACTTTTAATTGTTTGAGCTTAAATACATATATTACTCATTCTGAGTAGTGTTGTAAAAGCAAAAACCTATTTGAAAAAGCCTAACATTTCTTCCAAATGACATACAGAGTAATCTGAATAAGTAAAACTGTCCCGGCAGCATATAGTGAACTTTTTAAAATCATGCTGCTTTTACCCACCATTAAAATCACAGAGGTGTTAGTTCCAGTTTAACTGCAAGTACAAAAATGGTTTGAAAGCAGCATTTAGCAACTTCTGCTCAAGAATAACACCCTTCTCTATCTGATTTTTTTCCCTTTGATTGGAACAGCTTGAGTGGGTGGATAGGAAAAGATGAATAGGCCCCTATAAATGGAATGGTCTGCACTGCTCCAACTTCAATGTCAAATATCTCTCTCATCACCAAATTATGTTTAGTGCATTTTTTTTACTACCGGTTCTGTGGGCGTGGTTTGGTGGGCATGGTGTGGCTTGGTGGGCATGGCAGGGGAAGGATACTGCAAAATCTTCATTCCCGCTCCACTCCAGGGGAAGGATATTGCAAAATCTCCATTCCCACTCCTCTCTGTGGCCAGAGAATATTTGCAGGTTCTCCAAACTATTCAAAATTTCTGCTGCCGGTTCTCCAAACTACTCAAAATTTCCGCTACCGGTTCTCCAGAACCTATCAGAACCTGCTGGATTTCACCCCTGGTTTAGTGTCAGTAAACTTTTTTTCCAACCAACTTTACAAGAAAGAAAAAGGATAGCTAGAGATTAGTTCAAGAAGAAACTTCCTGAATCTTCATGCTGTGGCCTACTGTGAATTGAGTGGCTATGCTTACACTTTAATTACTCAGGTAATATAGGTGCAACTGACATCTAGAAGGAACAGGTCAACAGTATGTGACCTGTTACATCACTTACATCTTTTCTGCCAGCATACTCCAAAAGTCCATTTCTGTTGTAGGTACTCTTTGGCAAAGGGGAAGAGGCAAAGAGGCATACAAACCTGGTATGTTGATAGTAGTTGGAAGAGAGCAGGAGCCTAGGCTGGGAGCCAGCTGGAGATGAGAGGTGTTTCTGGTGGAACAAGGGAGAGAGGGTGCCTGGATGCTGCTCACAGCAGCTCGTAGCAAAGTCTGGTGCTGATGGCGTCTCTTCTCCTGAACTCGAGGTTCTAAGTAGGATGAGGGACAAGCAAAATGCCAGCTCTGAAAGGTCTTGGTATCACTATCCCTTAGGTTCTACTTATTCCTTTACAGAAATTATCTATGCATTATCCCTCAGTGAAAGAAGGTTATCTACAGTAGCATGGGAAGATGAGAAGACTCTGTTACCTTCTCTTCAACTAAGGCCAATTCCATTGTTTCAGAGTGTATTGTACTATAGACCATCATTTTCCATGGACTGGTGGGGAGGCATGGTTTTGCGTGCAACCTAGAACTCGTGCATGCGCACATGCGCTTACCCGTTGCTTGCGTGGCCCGGTTCCTAACAGGCCGCCAACCAGTACTAGTCCATGGCCCTGGGGTTGGGGATCCCTGCTATAGACAATTGCACTATGACAAAAAGGAGAATTGATTGCATACTTAGTGCTACTGCAAGCCATGGAAAATATAGCTCCAATGTGTGTATGTGCATGGGCACATGCCCAGACAAATGTACAAGATTAGGACAGGCTTTCCTGATATTTTCAGGAACAAGACAGAATAACCCAAGGTATTACTGGAAAGCTCAAGTTTCAGAAAAGCTGACAACATTTCATCCTTGCAAGGATGTCAATTTCTTCTGCCCTCCGCCACATGCGGAGATTGGTGCTTATATTGTACTGCAGGCTCTTGAGTCTGTGGGCCATCTTCACTCTACAGTCAGCAGGGTGTTGCTTGGGGAAGGGAGTCAGTTATAGAAGGTACAGACATATTTGCTGAGAGACACAAAATGTAAGTTTATAATATATTCACTGACTCCTTCCTCCTTAAGACCTGACAAATGTTGACATTTTTCTTTTGCAGCAGTAGCACGTAAAGATGCCAAGAAAGTAGAATTGCTGAGTATTTTTCCTCTCTGTCTAAGCTTTACCAACACAGAGTTTAATTGACACGATGCATTCACATAACATATTCAACACTGTTACCGAAGTAACCCATCCTCGGAGTTCACTTAATACACTAAAGTACAAATATCTATGGTTATATTGTCAATGCCAGGCAGAATGATGTTTATATACTCAAAATATTTGTTTTCACCCAAGAGAAACGACCATCATGAGTGTGGTATTCATCCACTGACTGGGTCACCTTGGATCTTACCTGGTTTCATATTAAGGGGCTATTTGTAAACATCTACTATGATACAGTTTGCTACCCATCACTATATATATTACTGGTAGGGATTTAGAGCTAAAGAATTCAGACTCAGATCCTTGCTTTATGAATAAATGCTCTTGATCACAGGTGTCAAAACTCACGGCGTCACGTTGCCATTACATGATGCTTCACAACGGTTTTTCCCTTCGGGGAGCTGGGGTGGGTGTGGCCTGTGCTTGACGCATCCGGCCCACGGGCTGCCAGTTTGACACCCCTGCTCTTAATGAACTTTATCCCCTCTTAGTTTAATAACTAAAGGACAAAATTTATTTGCACAGACACTACCCTAAGGCTTCTCAGTAGGATGAAATCAATTAATACAAAACAACGGCCTGAAGGGTTGGAACAGAGTATATCTCATGAGAGGTTGAAAAGAGGAGGCTCCATAACCGTTTTCAAAGCACCCAACATATTGCTAGAGAACACCATTTTCCTGCAGCTGTCTCATGAGGCAGTAGTGCACAACGTATCAAGTGACATCTCTGGTCCAGTGCTATATGCAAGTATCACAGAGGCCATCTGAAGTCCATGAAAGGTTAAAGGGGGCTTGGATTGACACAGGGGAAACTTGTGCAAGATTCTTGTACATGTTTATTTCAAAAATTAAGACGAAATAACGTTCTTTTAAGGCTGCCTCTTTCCACAGCACATCCATTCCCAGATCCATCTGAATGCTCCCAGCACAGATTCGTTAGGCAGCTTACCTCGCACAAGGGCCAGCACCCTTGAGGCACATTTCCGAGGGCTCTGCCCCAACCCCCCCGAGGAGGCAGGGGTGTGAGAGGAGCTGAAGGTGAAGCTGGGCGAGATCTTGACCTGAGGGGTAGCTTGTTGATTGACACTACCATTACTGAAGCTTCTGGCTCGGCAGAGAGAATTCTCTGAGCTGGAAGCAGAAATCCCACTGGGAGAAAATATAAAAGAAAAGAATCAGAGACAGGGCAGCTCTTTCCACAATGCCCCTGCAGGAGATATTTTTTGCATCTGAGATATGAAGACGTATTCTAAAGTAGTCCTTCTGAAACCTTTTGCATGATGCTTAAGCACAATGTCTTAGTTCCCATATACAACTGTCACTGTTAGTCTATTCCTCTCCTGCTCACCTCCTCTCTTCCCTTCCCTTCCCTTCTGAAAGGACATTAAACCTGGCTCTTTACCCAGGCACTGGGATAAGAGCTTAAGGAGAGTTATTAGTGGCCCCTGGGAGGTTGATTTTTGGTTTTTATATATTCCTATGGTTTTATGATGAGCTGCCCAGAGCTGTTTTAAAATGATCAGACATATAAACCTGAAAAAATTAACATAAAATAAATTCTCTCAGCCTAACTCATGTCACAGGTTGTGGGGGAAATAGGAGGCAGAAGGCATATTAAATATGTTCAGCACCTTGCGGTGTTTTTTTTTTTACAACTCTGTAATCTCTTAATTCAGGGTAGAGTCAGAGCAACTGAATGGGGCCGAAAAAAGCTAAACCTAAAATAAAATAAAATATACAGTGAGACTGGGTTCTAGTCCCACCTTAGGCACAAGGCCAGCTAGGCAACCGGGGTGGTCACTCAATCTCAATCTAGGAAGAAGGAGAGGGCAAACCACTTCCAAAAAGTATTGCCAATAAAGTCCAGGGACTTGTCCAAGCAATCAACAGGAGTCAAAAGGAATCAGATGCAAAACAAAATACAAAGCAACGTATCTGTTAACATAGGATAACTTTGCCGTGTTTCTTAAATGTAGTTCCATTAATTTTATTGCTAAAAACTGTACTGCAGTGTTCTCTCCAGTGCACATATTGGAAGAAAATAACACTGATCGCATATAATCCTTTCCTAAAACAATGTAAGAGAAAATAGTACCAGAACAAAGTACCATTTCTTTGTTCTTAGGCCCTTTTCTCTGAAATCTGAATGGAAATGCTCTTAAGTTAGAGGAGGAGGCATTCTTCCAAACTGAATATAAATCAGTGGGGATTTTAGGTTTATCATTTAACCTTTTCTTTTCAGAATATTAGCCTTCCTTCTGTTCTCCTTCCAGTCGTAAGGAGGATCAGAACTGCAAGGTAGTATGTGCAGTTTCAAATACCACAAACACCTCTTCTCTCATAATTATTTTTCTAAAAAGCTTTTGTGACAAAACAATCTACAGGTAGAAAGATTTTATCTATTCTATTCTGAGGACTAATTGAATGTAACACAAGGGAAGAGTATAATAACCCTCCAGAACGCAGGTATTTTATGCAGGCAGATATACTTTCTATGCAGCAAAGCTGCAAAGAAAGAGACTGCGACAATCCAGGACTAAAGTCAGGAAAAGATTCGTGGAAAGCAATCCTGAATTCCTACAGATAGTCCTTTGTCTGTCCCAGTTGAATTTCCTATGAGCTTTACTTTTCTCATTGAACCTACATCCCCATCCGGTCACGTACTTGCTCCCCTTGGGTGGGGTTTTGGTACCCTTCCTCCTGGAGTAGCCTGTCACTCCTCTCATGCTGCGCACATGTTTCAGCATCCAGGCACGCAGATTGCTAAGGCAGCTGTGTTCAGAGAGGACAATCCGAGGCCAGGGGTTGCATTCTCCCATATCCAGTGCTGCGATTGCTAAAGCCCTTCCAACCTGTATATGGAGGATGGCAGTAGATTGTTAAAATTCAGGCCTTATTTGTATTTTACTGATTGTTTTTAAATATAGAGCAGGATTCAACAAAAATAAACCACAAAGACCCCCACCTTAAACAATTGCTAAGTATACCCCTACAAATAAAGGGTGATGAGTTTTATCAAAGGCCTCAAATATGGTAATCGGACGTGCTTCCTATATTTATATCATGTTGATCAATGAGCTAAGAAGAGAAAACAATACTGAGGCATCCTGTCACTGGCATCAATTAACCTGAAGATAAGGCCAGCCAATCTCCAGCCTGGCAGGTTCTTTGAGTATCAATTTGGGTCCCAATTCCATGATTCCAAATTTCTTTTGTGTACTGCATGTTTGGCTTATATGTTTCAGAGAATACACAAAAGCAAAAACTTGGGAGAAAAGACCCAGAATGTTGGGTAGAACACTTTAACAGACCTAGTGTGATCCCTGTGCTGTTCGTTGTAAATCAGTTTTCCACTTGGTAAAGGCATGACATTGCTCAATTTTCCCAATTTTAAGGTAAAGGTAAGGGTTTCCTCTTTCCAGTCATGTCCGACTCTAGAGGGCAGTGCGCATCTCTCAGCTGAGGTAGCTATGGCCATGTGGCCAGCATGACTATAGGCTGAGATGCATGGAATGCTGTTATCTTCCCACCAAAGTGGTACTTATTTATCTATTTGCATCTGCATGCTTTTGAATTGCTAGGTGGGCAGGAGCTGGGGCAAGTAACGGGAGCTCACTCCGTCATGTGGCGCTCAGGTCTTGAACCTGGGCTGTCAGCTTTCCAGCTGACAAGATCAGTGTCTTTAACTGCTGAGCCATTGTTACGCTTGCCTGAGAATGGATAACCCCAAAGTAAATCACTTTACATTTCACAGCAGCAGTAAATCAAAATAAATCATTTATATTTTACAGCAGCATCCGAGCAATGTTCCATCACCTGCCAGCATTCGAGACCACCTCACAATGAGTTTATGATGATCAATGCCTGCCAGATAAATGATTTTTCATGTGGCTCTACTTTTCAGTCTGTGATGTGCAATTTTTTTGGCATCCAAGAAAGAACAGTATCTAAGAAGGCATTTAGTAAACTCTCCTCTGAAGAGCCAGAACAAGAAAGTCTCAAAACACATCCTCAGCACAGCTCCCTGAAATGATGAAATTCTGGGAAACTCCTAACGCTTTTGCCACGTAAGAATTTGCCACTTGGCCAACCTTATAGCCCCACAATCCAAAGGCTATAGATGCTTTCCTCTGAATTAATCATGGTATGAGAGGTTGTCTGTGTGTTTGAGCAAGATAAGAGTGAGGACATCACACCCCCTTGCATATGGACTAAATAAATAGTGCTGAAGGCTCTTTGCAAATACTGATTTCCACTTCTCCCTGGATAGGAGGAGGTTTCCCAGTGTAGGAGTGTAGATTACTCTTCCACATGTTCTGGAACATGGTGACTTAATCTAACACTGAATCTGGGGTGGGGGTGGCCTGAGATACCTGCTCAAACAGCTCCACAGTGTACTTGGATGGGAATGTTGGGAGAGGAGGAGGCGTTGCCCGCCCATTATCGTGACATGCTGCTGGAACAGTATTGACTGATCTTCCTGTGTTGTAATTGCATTCCAGTGTGTAACTAGGAAACAGATGGAAAAGGTTATCAACATTAATGCAAAATATGAACTAATTCTTAGTTTTTAATATGATACATTCTGTAAACCTCTGATAGGTAACTCCATGATGAAAGGTTTCAATACACTGAATTCATAATTTTTTTTCTCCCAAAAGTTGTTCCCATAGAGACCTTTTCGTGAAATAGCATGATTGGTAAAAAAAAAAAAAAAAGCTGGTGTTTTTATTATTCAACTATGCATTGGTAAAAAGGCAGATTCAGGCACCAAAGGTTTACTGTTAGACTCTTGACATCAGAAATGGAGCATTCTGCTTGATCTGATTAGGAAAAGCATCCATTTCTCTGCACTGAGCAAAGGATTGAACTGGATGATCTTTGTGATCTCTTCCAATTCTGCAATTCCCAAAGAAGCCAGCTTTCTTTTATTCTCTGCACTGTACCTTCCATACACCTGGAATAGCATTCAAGCAACAGAAGGAAAAAGAGAATACCTTTAAGGGGCCCCAATGATTTATTTTCAACTATTCTCTTTACAGTGAATTTTAATTATGTGCTGAAATCCAAGCTCTGATTTGGGTAGTTAATTATTAGTAGTTAATTCAGCTAGATTGAGTGAACTCATGGTTGTTCCTTAGCCTTCTTTTTTCTGTATTCCTCTTTTTCCAGTAAGCTTCTTTTTATAACTAAATACTGTATTTGGCTTGACTAACTTTTTTTAAGAAACAGAAATTTTCTTTAACCTTTCTCATCTGCCAGGTCACAGTGCTGTTTAGCTGCCACTTACTTACTTACTTACTTACTTACTTACTTACTTACTTACTTACTTAATTACTTACTTACTTACTTACTTACTTACTTATTTATTTATTTATTTATTATTTATTTATTTATTTATTTTTTATTATTTATTTATTTATTTATTTATTTGGTAGTTTTTCTATGCCGCCCTACTCCCTCAGGACTCAGGGCGGCGTACAACATTTTATAAAAACTCCAAACAAATCATTAAAAAAGGCAATTTAAAAACAATTTTAAAAAACATATAAACAACATACATACATTGGGGAGATATCAGATATAAAGTCGTCTCAAACTCACCCCGCCTGCCGGAAGAGCCATGTTTTGATGGCTTTTCGGAAGGCCAGCAAGGTGGGGATGGTTCGGATCTTTGAGGGAAGTTGGTTCCAGAGAGCAGGGGCCCCTACAGAGAAGGCCCTCCCCCTAGGCCCCGCCAGTCGGCATTGTTTGGCTGACGGGACCTGGAGGAGACCCACTCTGTGGGACCTAACCGGTCGAAGGGAAGAATGAGGCAGAATGCGGTCCCAGAGATAGCCTGGTCCTAAGCCATGTAGGGCTTTAAAGATGATGATCAGCACCTTGAATTGTACCCGGAGACCAATGGGCAACCAATGCAGCTGGCGGAATATAGGTGTCACGTGAGTGTACCTTGAAACACCCACCACAGCACGCGCAGCTGCATTTTGCACCAGTTGAAGTCTCCGAATACTCTTCAAGGGCAGCCCCATGTAGAGCGCATTGCAGTAGTCCAATCGAGAGGTGACAAGGGCATGAGTGACCGTGAGTAGAGCCTCCTTCTCCAAGTATGGGTGCACCGATTTGTTAAATTCTCTGCTTTCTGGATTTCTCAGAGCTGGGCCTAAGAGAGAAGTCCTAGGTAGAAAAGCTAAGAACACCCCAAATAGACAC
The DNA here is from genome assembly GCA_023053685.1 of Diadophis punctatus similis. Classification (NCBI taxonomy): domain Eukaryota; kingdom Metazoa; phylum Chordata; class Lepidosauria; order Squamata; family Dipsadidae; genus Diadophis; species Diadophis punctatus. The sequence goes on from JALIGW010000001.1 coordinate 25,934,258, forward strand.
ATCAGAATGTATCAGAAAAGTCAATCTAACTGGTAGCAACCTATTACAACTCTCTTTTACAGGGAATCTTTTAAGAAGCCTGGCTGAGAATTCTGGGAGTTGAAGTCCACGCATATTAAAGTTGCGAAGTTTGAAAACACTGTAACAACCAAAATGCTAATGAAAAGACCCTTGGCCTCATGTTATTCCTAGATGAAAAAGAGATATGTTGGTAGCACCAAAAGGATCAGCATGAAATCATCCTAAACAATAACATATGCCTCTGCTCAAATATGGATTCCTGTCATATTTTGTTAGATAGAACTTATTTTTTTATACAAAGCCAAATGTTTATACAAATTCTAGCCTTCCTTTTAAGGCCAACTGTTTAGCACTGGGAAATTCACTCCATGGCACTAGAGTTCTACATATGCTGCCAGGATTCCCTAATGAGCTTCCTCTCAACAGTTACTCCACTTGTGGGAATTTCTTCTCTCTGGCTTCAATTTGATCTACCAGATTCTTAAGGTGGCAGGAACTTTGTAGATATTGGAGGTTTGGAGGCGGGAGAAAAGGAACAGACCTACAGAACCCATGGTTGCAATCATCTCATTGAAGCACATACCTGTGAATGATGCCTGAGGCCTTGTAAATGGCCACACGCCCACTGCCCTCTTTTGATTGTCCATCCCGCTTGTCTTTAGCATACATATTCTTCTCTGAAAAGTTGCACCCCGTGAAATCAAAATGAGCAGAGTTCAAGGAGATGAGCTTAGGAAATAGCATATTTTCAACCTGTAAAAGCAATTAAGAGACTGGAGACTCAAAGCTCTTCCTATTTCGACATGGTAGAGAAACAGGCAGTTTTGCTTCTTGTCAGAGACACTGGCTGGGAAGCAACAATCTAGCCAAAGAAACTGAAGACAGTAATAAAGAGATTCAGCCTACTGCAGAAAGCAATTCATGGTGATTAGGTTTAACAATTGAACAGAACAAACACACTACATGAAATGCTTAGAACAGTGTTTCCCAACCTTGGCAACTTGAAGATGTCTGGACTTCAATTCCCAGAATTCCCCAGCCAGCATTCGCTGGCTGGGGAATTCTGGGAGCTGAAGTCCAGACATCTTCAAGTTGCCAAGGTTGGGAAACACTGGCTTAGAAGACTGTGTGCCATGGTCAAACATCATCATCATGGTTGTTATAAAAGAGAACCAACACACATAGGAACTAGATATCATCTTTTGGTCTGAAAGGCACCTGAAGAAAATATTTAGCACTTTAGTCAGAGAATCTCAGTTGAGTCTTCTGAAACCCTCCAAACCCAATCCTACAAACAAGTTAACTAGAGGGAAAAGGAAGAGAGGCATACATACAAACATCTTTTGTTTTGTCCCTGAAGCCACTTCATCTCTATGTGTAACATCCTTAAGTAAGTCTAAACTCATCTTGGAGGAGCCAAATATGGGACTATTTTATCTGCCTCTAATCCCTTTTGCCCTGCCTTTGGGATTATACAAGCCCAATATTGCCTGTGTTGTCCAGGGCATTGCTAAAGGGGCCAAATAAGTCTCACCTGGCCGTTCTCATCAGAAATGTTGTTCCCATACATGAAACAGCCACGCTTAGAGGCATGTCCATGCAGATCAACATAGTAAGCCAGACCACTCTGTTGAGGTGGGATGGTTTCTGGGGCTGGTGGTGGAGGATTTTCAACTTCATTCTCACAGTGTTCAGATAACAGTTCTTTTGAAAGGATCCATACATTGGTGTCATTGCTTCCTGGTACCTCCGAAGCCTCAAGGTCCTGAGATGAGGTGATGCAGGAATCTCCGGAACAGTTGCGAAGGTTGTTTGTTTTCTCCAGCTCAGAAAGAGGGATGTCTTCGCTAAGGGAACATTTGCGGGTACAACGCTGATTGGCTATTTTTGTGTTGAGTGGAGGGACATAGGTTCGCCAATCAGGAGAACCAGGCTGCATCCGGCTGTGAACATGGTGATAGAGCATGACAGCCTTGGCCCCATACACAGCAGGATGCAGCTCTGCATCAGGGTTCAAGTATTGACGATTCAGATTAACTCCACGAGCGTCTGTCCTGTGGGAAGCAGAATAAAACATGATGAATGGGACTGGGCAGAGACGTCTCTTGTGGATCTTGAACACAGCTACTCTGTCTGTCTGTATTTATTTATTTCCGGCTTTTATTATTTTTACAAATAACTCAAGATGGTGAACAAATTAAGACATTCTTCCACTTGTGAAGGAAGAGAAATTGCAACCATTGTCTTGTGCATAATGTGCAGCCAATATTGCCAGGTCTCACATTATTTACAGACTGCTCACTTAAATGTTTATCCTAGAGATCCAAGCATCCCTTGTCCCCTCCACATATGAAGCTAGGAGGCAATTATAATGTATCTGTGAATCAGAACAGACATTGCTGACCATCAAACTATCCTAGTCAATATTTTCTGCTCATTAGCTCAATGGCTAGGCAGCCTCACAGACTCAAGAGATTTGGACTGGCTGTTGTTTTGACAGCAGAGCAGATATTGCTTGATAAACTCAATGATCTCATGTGAACACTTCAAGTCTTAGATCTTAATCTACTATAATTCCCTTATAACTGGAGGAGGGCAAAGAGAAATAACAAGGATCTACTCTCCCTCCACACCTATTGGCTTAGCCTGTTGCTCTTTCTCAACCCCCCCAAGCAATAGAAATCTGCTGTAGAAGCTAAATGTGGATAGATTACAATCAGCCACAAGGAACCAGAGCTTCTTCCTGTCCAACCCCCATCCTCTAAAGCCTAAATGTCTGCAGGATATTTACCGATAGTGTCCTCGCATCACTCCATCTGGATTTAGCATAGGGATGAGCTTAAAGACAAACATACGACGCAGCATTTGGGCCCGAGGATCCTCCTCTCTCAGTATGAATTCCAGGAATCCATTGAACACAAAGCTAGAGGGTGTTTCCCCAGGATGTACTCTGCTGCTCAGAAAGAATACCTACCACAGGGTGAGGGGGTCAGGGAGAGGAGAAATGCAAAAGTATTAGTGATTTTTCAAAATTGGAAGCTTTCTAGCTTTCCTTAAAGACCGCAAGCCCTGCAAATATTTTTGTTTCCCATCTGTTTATGACATCATAATTATACCAGTATACAGTACTGCTTTGGTACTGTATTAGTACTGTATTTAGTACAGCACAGTAATTAAAAAGAGAGAACTTCAGGATACTACTAGTATCTTCAGGATCATCCTAAGATTCAAATAGAAAAGAGGAAGCAAAAGGAAATAGTTTGAACCCTAAAGTTATTGGAAAAATCATTAGAGCAGAATGAAGTTTTCAAAAGCAGGCATTGCTAAAAACAAATAGAAACTCACAGACCACCAGAAGAACAAAGAATGTGAAAGAAAAACAAGAGAGAGAAAAATACATAAGCAATTACTAAGATGATTTTTTTTCAATTAAATAAGGAAGAGGTAATTAGAGCAGAAAAAAGCAATGTGAAATATGAAAAATCAGGTGGGGAAATCAAATGAAAAATAGAGGAAGAGCAACAAGAAGAGAAAGCAAACTAGGGAGAAGGGTTATCTTGATTGATGTAGACAAAGCAATGCCTAGGAAATGTCAAAAGACACTTGATGGTTTATCCCCCATTGAAATGAGGGATGGGCAGTGACAACTGCCTTCCTATCTCATCCATAGCAATTGTAGACCTATAGCTCTTTCTGAATAACCTATTACATTACAATCACTTCAGCAGCTTCTACAGCAGCATTTTCTACATCTCACATGCATCAACTAACTTACTCTCTTTCCCACAAAACAGTGTGGTCGGGGTGTGTTCTTATCCGGGAATAACTTCTCCAGTCGAGCCTCCCGCGTTTCCTGCATGCCATGGCATGATGTGATGGTGAGCAAGTCCACACGTAGCTTATCCAGGGAATAGCACAACAATTCCCGATGATAATAGATGGCATCCAGATAGCTGGAGATTAAAAGAATAGGCAGGCCATTTCAGTGTAGTGTGGTTTCTAATTTACTCCAAGAGCACCACCCTTTAGTTCTGTCCAAGGATCCTCGTACTGACTTCTGCCTCCTCCCCAAAAAGAACTTCACACAAGTTCCCCCCCCCCAAAAAAAATCTTCTTTTAAGTATTTTACTTTGGAAGAGAGAGGAAGGAATGTCTAGAGAATACTCTTTATTGCCAATTTTCATTCCTCATCTTTGTCCATTTTTCTGTTGGACTTTGATCCAAGAATCATTCCAACACTCAAGCGGAACTATTTTAGCTATCTGGGCCAACTTGTTATCCTTGTGCAATAAAGAGCCATTCCCACAGTTTTCTATTGGGTGTTCTGAAAACTGATATGAAGTAGAAGGCCAGAGGAACTTTCTGGTAGCCTCAGTCTTTCGATGGGCCCTCATTTTGAAATAAGCTTATTTCTACAGTAGAAGAGATGAGAGAGGGAAAAACTGACAGTTTAGATCATGAAAAATTCTCCCAAAATATATCAAATTATTTCACAAAAGCTGCCTGGGGGCCCAATGAAAAATCTTCCCCATCAGCTACCTCCCACTTGAGATCACCTAGGCCTGGCAAGGGAATCAAAGCAGTCACTTACGGTGTACCCCTGGGTGGGGCTGCCTCCTTTTTCCCTTTTCCACGTCCTCTAGAGTACTTTCTTGTTCTGTGGGTGGTGGGGCGCGGCTTCCCCTCAGCTTTTCTAGAGTCTGCGCCTGCCCTCCGACTAATTGTGCCATAATGTTGGACACTAGTTTAGATGGGCAAAGAAGGGTCTAGCTAAGTTTTTCTTTTCCACTTCTCCAGACCATTCCCCCAGCCAAGTCCTCTTCATTACTTCAATCTTATCACCCCAGCTTCTTTGAATAAACAAGCCCAGTTGTTTCCAAAGAGACAGAGAAATAAGAAAAACCAAATAAAAGGCAAGAATTTTATCAAAATGTGTTGGAAAGAATAAGGTTAATATGGTGAGGAATTTCTTTCCATTTAGATATTTCATTTTCTTTATCCCCTTCCCTAGATATTTTTAATTGGACTCCGAAAGAACAATTTTTGCTTTTTTTATCATTGCCATAGCTACAAGTACACTCAACAATAGGAGACAACAATGATTGAGGAAGAATAATTTAACCACTAAGAACACACAATCTCATCATGCTCCAGAAGAATTCCTGATTGTCATGTATTCATTTTAAAACATTTATACCTATTCTTTATTTAATATTATCCACATTATCCTACAGAAAATGAAGCAGTAAAATATAATGAAACTATTTTAGGTAACAGGTAAAAGAGGGGGAAATGATCACAATGGAAAGTAATGCAGATAAAAACAGAGAAGAGTAAAACTCCTCTCCAGCAAAATGTTTTGAAACAAATATGTTTTTAATGCCAAGAAAAAGAGATGGGGCCAAATAGATCTCTTTGGAAAAAAGTTGTAAAACACATCTGGCAATCATTCCTTGGTACAAAGATGGGAGAGAACCCAATGAATAGCAGAAAACCCATTCTGTCCAATAAGAAAGAGGGTATTCTAAGAAGGGGCTTCTTCCACCAAGGAAATAGTTTTGCATGAATATTCTGGGGCTGGCCTCTCAACACATTTAATTGGTCACTAAGTTAACCCATTTTGGGGATTTGTAGGATAAACCGATACACTAAACTAAATGGAGTATTTATTTATTTATTTATTTATTTATTTATTTATTTATTTATTTATTTATTTATTTATTTATTTATTTATTTATTTATTTATTTATTTATTTATTTATTTATTTATTTATTTATTTATCATTCTTGTATGCCGCCCAACTCCCAAGGGACTCAGTACAATAGCAATAAACAAACGAAATAAGTTTAGCATGTACAAATGCAACCACTAGCTTTTTAAATGACCTGGTTGGAAGTATTGTTCTTTGTATACAGCTACTAATTACAGATGAATCTGATCTGCCATACCTTTTGTGTAATAAAGCTTCATTTCTGACTAGAACCTATATTGTATTTAATTTGAATTGAATTGAATTGAATTCTTTATTGGCCAAGTGTGATTAGACACACAAAGAAGTTGTCTCTGGTACAGATGCACTTAGTGTACTTACAAGGCAACAGAGAAAATATTAATATTAATAATACCACTACCACCAATAAAAGGGGAAAGTAAAGATGATAATAAAAGGAATAAATAATAACACTACTGCCACACTCTATGGGACACACTCTCTATTTAGAGAAGAGATGGACCTGCTTCTTTAACGGGCTTTTATAATAATAGACTAGGACATTTAATACTGATGATCCAAGCCATGAGATGCCTGCTAGAGTTAAAAAGTTCTTAAATGGTGATTCAGGGCAGGACTGTAAGTCACTGATACAGCAGAAGTTTTGTATAAAGAAGATGGCACATTAAAGCCTTAGCAACTCCAATAGGACTGGAAAAATCGGTCTGAAACCATTTGGAACATTCCCACTCAGTGTAACGAACACCAAATTGGGGACATCCTTGGTTAGATTCAAGAGAGGCACTTATTGATATTCATACGAGCAGAAAAACACTCTTAATTAACAAAAATTACTAAACTAGAAGCATATACACAAAAGCACTTTCCAGGTGGCTCTTGGTGGCTTTTTTTGAGAGCTGAATGAGAGCAAGGATATTCCAAACCAAGCTACACCGTGGTTACATGTATTATAAGGTGATGTCCATTTCTGATATTTTGTATTAATTATTTCTTTTTGGTATCCCTGCATATCTGAGTTTAGGTTCTGGGTTTAAGGAGAATTACTGTAATAGAGTTATTTTGTGCTAATGGACAGGAAATAGGAAAAAGCTTAGCATTCGGTATCTAGTTGTTTATTCAAATTGCATATAAACTGCCTTCACGCACACGATCTAAGAGATATGAGTGATTGATGTAACAACTAAAATAGTCTCTACTTTATAACAACTCTGGACTCTCTTGCTTGGACAGAGGATCCATTTTTATGCATACTAGAAACCCACAACAGTAAACAATGAGGTGGAAAAGTTTCTCAACCATCCCCAAACCTAAGCTTGGTGATCAAGCTCTAGCACTATCACAGAGGAAGGCTTGAATATCACCAAGACCTGGTCTGAACAGAACAATGTAACCCACTCTGTTCCCAAATGGTTCCTTCCTTCTTATTGTTTACACAGGTAACTCCAGATAAACAATCATTTGTATATATGTTTAATATACATTTATTTCTCCTAGCTGACTCTATAAGATATAAGACTTGCTAGGAAGGGAATGGTAGCAGTGTATCAAAACTAGAATTACCTGCTAGGAGAAAGATGTCTGCACTCTGCAAAGTGGGCATCCAGCTGTGTCAGCGTGTCCTGGCATTCTGTGTATGAGAAGGGATAGCAGAAGGCAAAGTATGTGGTGGCTCCACGACAATCCAGGAATCGGTGCACAAAAGATAGGACAAACTGAGTCTCCGCCATCTGCATGAGTTAAAATGCCCAAGGATGATCTCCAGTATAAGTTGAAGCATTACAGACAACTTAGGACACAAATAAATACAACACTCTTCCCAGCATGCTGCAATTCTGGTTTGCACAAGATCCTTAGTTTTTTAGTGTTACCTGGATCAGATGTTCAGTTCTGCCAGATACATCACTGCCTGTATAATCTTTACTATCACAACACAACCCATCTGTTGTGATGTTAGGCAAATAAGCCTAAAATATTGTTTGCACCATAATGTTAAAATAAGAATCTAGAAAGACTGTGATATGTAGACTAAGTTCTTTATTCTTTTGGGCAGTGTAAGCACACAAATGAAGGCAAATATACATGTCCCAGCATAATGTTGCAGGATCCAACCTGAGTTGGTCACTGGGACCAGAGATTTAGTATTTCGAGCTTTCGGACTCATGCTGGAGCCCATCCTCAGGGAACTTCTCTCTCACCAGAATGTGTGCTTTGGGCTATTCTATACATAGTATTTATGTAGTGCCTGATTATGTGTGGCTTCTAAAGAAATGATCAGAATAGGCTTCTAAGTAAAGTATCTCAGATGATTGGTTCGACTCTGCTATTGCTAGCTACATACAACTAGGTACCACATAAATACTATGCATAGAATAGCCCAAAGCACACATTCTGGTGAGGGAGAAGTTCTCTGAGGTTGGGGTCCAGCATGAGTCTGAAAGCTCTGAAGACTAAACCTCTGGTCCCAGTGACCAACCCAGATTGGATCCTGCAGTGTAAGTACACATGCATTTTTTAATATTGTTAAGCAGTAAGCAGAATCATATACGCATGCATTTGTGACTCAGCCAAACAGCCTGAAATTAAACCAAGCTGATATTGGATCCTGGAGATGGAAGAGGAGAGAATAAATTTAGTGTATTCCAACTTTTCTAAATATGGAAGACAGTCCAATAGAAACACAAAACATAATATCAGGATCTAATAATAATAATAATAGCCTTTATTGTCATTGTACATCATGTATACAACAAAATTGAACCTCTTAATCAGCACTCAAGGCTCCCCTTTCTGATGATTAGATACTGCCTTTGCCATTCCTCTTTTATGAAGCCCGAAGTTCGCTCAAATAAATTCACTTTTCCATCCACTCCCACATTTAAGAAAGTCAGGTTCATGTCATATGTTGTTTTTGGAGTCTATCAGGATACAATAGCACATTTAAGCCCAACCTCAGCATATATTTTCTCAAAATACATGTTATGCGGATACCTCATAGGCAGGTCGCTCACGAATGCGTTCCCAACGGGGTTTGATAGGTACTGTCTTGACTAAAGGTGTCATTCCCTGGGAATAAAGTTTGGTCTGCTTGTTCATATTCACAATATGAATCTTGATCAACTTGCCAGGCATTCCTCCCCTCACACTAAAGTAAAACCAGGATCTGGGGAAGAAAGAAGAAAGGGGAAAGACAAAGAAGAGTTAGATAAAAGCCACCCATCATTCACAATTCAGATCCCAGAAACTGCATTTCTGCCCAGAAAGACCAGGCACACTTGGAATTGGGAACTGTCTTTTTCACAGTTGACCTTCATTCCTTTTCTGTTTAAAAAATTTGTTGTTGTTAGTTGCAAAGTCGTGTCCGACCCATCGCGACCCCATGGACAACGTTCCTCCAGGCCTTCCTGTCCTCTACCATCCTCTGGAGTCCATTTAAGCTGATGCCCACTGCTTCAGTGACGCCATCCAGCCACCTCATTCTCTGTCGTCCCTTTCTTCTTTTGCCCTCAATCTTTCCCAGCATTAGGCTCTTCTCCAGTGAGTCCTTCCTTCTCATTAGGTGGCCAAAGTATTTGAGTTTCATCTTCAGGATCTGGCCTTCTAAAGAGCAGTCAGGGTTGATCTCCACTAGGACTGACCGGTTTGATCGCCTTGCAGTCCAAGGGACTTGCAGCAGTCTTCTCCAGCACCACAGTTCAAAGGCCTCAATTCTTTGGCGCTCAGCCTTTCTTATGGTCGAACTTTCACAGCCATACATTGCAACTGAGAAAACCATAGCATTGACTATACGCACTTTTGTTGGCAGGGTGATGTCTTTGCTTTTTAGTATGCTGTCTGTTTAAAGAATAGAGTACAGTATATCCAACTGAAAGTCATATATTTTTCCTATCTACCAACCTGTATTTTCCCTTTCTCTGGTATTTTCTTATGCCGATTTTAAATTGTGACACCATTGGAATACGATTTTATTATACTGTATGTATATATGTATAATATATACATGCATGTGTACATGTGTGTCTCTGTGCATAAATATATGTATCAATATATAAATCAAATTAAAAGTGATAACTTCTGGTCTCTGTTTAGAATAGACTTCTAAAGTAATGTTCTCAGATGATAGGTACAACTCTGCTATTACTAAATGGAAAAGGATAGAAAGCTTGTGCGATAAAGAGAGTTAGGAATAGCTTCCTTGACAGTTCCATTCCTACAATCAGTAGATATAATAGAAAAATGGACGTTGTTTCAATGCTCCTTTTACCTGTTCCCATTCTCATATTCTGTGTCACCACAATCTGGCTTGGTCCACACATTGAATTCATAGTCTGCAGTAGGGAGGGAGTTGCCAAACACCACTGAGGCAGTAGAAGTATTGATGCTGCCACTGCCATTCAAGCTGTTGTCACCATCACCTTCCTGGTGTTCCACTTTCTCAACATGAGCCAAATTGCCAGAGTCAAATTTGGAGCTGAACAATAGGCCACCACAGCGTATTTCCATCGTAATCTCGGTGACCAGAGTGGTTTCATCCTCCTACAATATGTTGTCTGAAGTACTTCCTAAAGAACAAAATGGAATGTTGACATTTTTACCTAAAATTCCTCTTTACCTTTACCTATCATATCATACTGATAAGCACACACACACACACACAAAATCAGTCAATACCGACTGAGCCCAAGTTTATAAAAACAAACTACTGGATCACAAAACTTATATTCTGAACTTCCTATAAGAATATCATTCAAATTCCTTGATGTGGAAACATTTAACATTTTCTCATTCCAAACAGACTACCAACATCATTTTTGCCAAACCCAATACTGAAAGTGGGCCCCAAACCTGCCCAAAAGTTGCCGGATTTCAGCAGCTTAAATGTAATCGAAATGTCTGCAATCATTTACCAAAGAAGATATCCTACTTGAGACATAGCCTTCCACAAGCAGCAGGAATTGGATTGATACAAGTTACACTACTTGATTTAACTGGCTGTCAGGTTCCAGATCCCTTTATACAGTGCTAGCTTTAAATTCAGTTATTTGTGAATAACTTTGGTTATTGTTATTGGCTTTGGTCTGGAGAATTCAGGAAATACCTGAATTATAAAAACTCTAGAAATACCATGCCTAGATTGATATTTGGAACATTTGGAGTAAAGGGCAACACAAACCTGTCAAACTAAAGTAAGTATATTTAGAGAAGTTTGCAATATTTGCGGAGGTTTTACTTTACAAAAAAAAAAGCAAATAAGGGGAATGTGGTAGTTTAAGAAAATGTTCTTAAGACATTTTTCTCACTCTTTCAGAGAGCCAGTAGAATGTAGTGATGAAAGTGTTGGACTGGAACTTGGGAAGACACTAGGTAAGTTTGGGACAATCACAATTTCTGAGCCCAATCTCATTAGGTTGGGGGGGAGGGGGATTAAGGGGGGGGAAATGATACATGTAAACCTTGAGCTTTCAAAAGAAATGCAGGTATAAAACGAATAAATACATGCACAAAATTAAAAGTACTAGAATTGCTGACCCAGTACCCCAGCCAGACAAAGTCACGCATGCCGAAGTATGTTTAACTTGGTTTCAACACAACATAGTATGCAATACATTATCCTGTAATTTTGAATAATATCAAGGCTTAGTTCACTCCTTGCATCAAGTCATAATGTAACTGGTTAATTGTGGGAACCAGGCACAATATTACTCCGGATAGTTGATTGGGAGATATGAGAGGCTGCTATTGTGCTCATATCGGGACACGCCATTCCTGAAGAATGTTTCTATAGTAGAAAACTACACAACGGATATACCGGCAGTAGAGTAAAAGGCTGTAAAAACAACAAAGTCTGAGTATGTTTTAGTCAAGAGTGGGAGGAGACAGATTAATCCGTAGGGCTATTACTATCTTTTGCCTAATGGCTCAGTGGATACCTGAGCGTCACGCCCCCTCCATTTCCTTCCTGTTCGTAGGGGCCGCCTGCCACATGGAGTCAGAAGTCAGCCAGGTAGACGCAGAAGGGCCATTATTTTACTGTCCCCTTTATTCTTTCCGTCCCCCTTTCCGGAACCGAAGCTTCGATGGAGAGGCAATGAAGGGAAGGTCCATAAACTCCTATTTTTTAATTGTATATATTGGACACACACAGGTGAGAACAAGAGGGTAAAACGGATGCAGCTATCGCCCCAGCGCGGCCCACTCTCCTCCCTTCGCCCCTCAAATCCACCAACCTGCTCCCGTCGCCGCCGTCAGGGGCATTGGGCCAGGCCAGCCCTACCTTCTGCCGGTTGCCCAGGCAACAACAACGCTTTTTATCATAGGCTATATTTCTTTAGCTGGAGCAATTCAGCTCCTTATTGGTCCGCCGTACCTCTCCATAGCAACACGATGCACCATTGGCTAACCGCGTCCCTTCCATGGTGACATGGTTGCTATGGTAGCCGACGGGGCAGGAGCGTCGCCAATTAACTCGTTTTCGTTGTAAAGTGGGTGACCCGAAGCCATTGGCCAATCTCACGGGTGGGCGTGGCTACGGGTACGTCCCCTTACTTCTATCTGGCTTGTGAGGTGCCTTCAAGGAAGGCCCAAATAGTGGGGTTTTGCCGGAACGGCGTTTCCACTACTCCCAAGCCCGCAGGGACCGCGGTGTGCAGAGTGGGAGATGATGCCAATGAAGTGAAAAATATTTCAGCGGCCGGGGCGACAGGCAAAACAGATCGAACCAGTCGTCGGCCGCCGAAGGCTGGCGAAAAGCGTCTCCGTCACAGCCTCAACAAAGCCGTTGGGTTGTTCCCCTCAGCGACTAAGTTGCACCCGACTTCCTTGGGAGGTGCGCGGTGTGGTATTCCGGATCGTTTTCAGGAACGCAACGGAGCGTCTTCCGCTCCACTCGGAGAGTCCTAAAGGCACCTGGCAGACCGAGGTTTTGGCTTCAACAGAAACAAGCCCCGAGTTGATTTACCTCCTGGATCGCACAAGGAAGATGTCAAGGATCTAGAATTTTAAAAGTTGCCTCAGGCTGCAATCCTCCTTCGCTTTGCCTTCTGAAATGTCGCTCATTCGTGGAATCCTTCCCGTTCGGTGCGCTGGATGTGCCGTAGAGCTGATTTTTCCATAGCCCTCCCATCCTCGTCCTCGAAAAGCGTTGTCCCTTTGGGAACTGGATTGAAGGACAGTAAAAAGCTGTAGTAAAAAAGATTTACACCATTAATAAGCAGAAGACGTTGCCTCAAAACGCCAGACCTTGAGGCAATTTTTTTTAAAAAAATAGGGGCTTCTCTTTAAACAGCATCAAAATTGGAAGTGGAGGATGCGGGCATCGATCCCGCTACCTCTCGCATGCTAAGCGAGCGCTCTACCATTTGAGCTAATCCCCCTGTTGTTGTAAGCCCCTTTTTCTCTTAGTAAGAAACTATAATCATGAAACTGCTCCATTGTAAGGTTTTTTAAATATATAATTCAGAATTATGGTTTGGTTTTTTGGCAAGCTTTGTTCCTTTTTGGAGATCTATAATTAAGCTGCTCCAATTGGCAGAAAAGAAAGATATTACCAATATTTGGAGTCTGGAGGGAGTATCACATTACAAGCGACTGCGTTCTCTTCGCCAATGATGTAAAACTCTTCAACACCACCGACAACACTGCTATCCTCCAAAAAGACCTAGATTTTGTGTCAGAATGGTCAAACATCTGGCAACTCCAAATCTCAACCAACAAATGCTCTGTCCTACACATTGGCAAAAAAAATCAGAATACCAAATACAAGCTGAACAGACAAGACCTTGCAGACGACCCTCACCCTGTCAAAGACCTTGGAATACTCATATCAAATGACCTAAGTGCCAAAGCCCACTGCAACAACATTGCCAACAACTGTTAACCTAATCTTACGTAGCTTCTTCTCCGGTAATATCACACTACTAACCAGAGCATACAAAACATTCGCCAGACCAATCCTTGAATACAGCTCATCTGTCTGGAAACCACACCACATATCGGACATAAATACATTAGAAAGTGTCCAGAGATACTTTACAAGAAGAATCCTCCACTCCTCTACTCACAACAGAATACCTTACGCAAGCAGACTTGAAATCCTGGGCTTAGAAAGCTTAGAACTACGTCGCCTTCGGCACGACCTAAGCATAGCTCATAAAATTATCTGCTACAACGTCCTTCCTGTCAATGACTACTTCAGCTTCAACCACAACAATACACAAGCACACAACAGATACAAACTCAAAGTGAACCGCTCCAAACTTGACTGTAGAAAATATGACTTTAGCAACAGAGTGGTAAATGCCTGGAACTCACTACCTGACATTGTGGTTTCGTCACCAAATCCCCAAAACTTTACCCTTAGACTGTCCACTGTTGACCTCACCTGATTCCTAAGAGGTCAGTAAGGGGCGTGCATAAGTGCACCAGCGTGCCTACCGTCCCTGTCCTAATGTTCCCTCTTATCAGTACTCATTTTATGTATATAAACAATGTTATATCTATGTATATTACCAACACGTACTTGACAAATAAATAAATAAAATAAATAAAAAATAAACAAATTAGCCCAAACTCTACATTTAGGAAAAGCTCAACAAGGCTGCACACTGAGGTACCCAAGCAAGAAACTGCTAGAACTCAAACTGTAAGACTACTTGCACCCAGAAAGCAACAAAAGTAATGATCTGTGAGAAAAAGATTGCACTTTGCGCACTGAATTAGGGCTACAGTAGCTGACCTGCAAACAGTTGAATAATTACTAGATGGTAGCAAAACAATTAGAATAGAATGGAATAGGAATAGAATAGAATAGAATTTTATTGGCCAAGTGTGATTGGACGCACAAGGAATTTGTCTTGGTGCATATGCTCTCAGTGTACATAAAAGATAAGTTTGTCAAGAATCATAAGGTACAACACTTAATGATAGTCTGGGTACAAATAAGCAATCAAATCGTATTAGGAACCAGTCAATATAAATTGTAAGGATACAAGCAACAAAGTTACAGTCATACAGTCATTTGTGGGAGGAGATGGGTGATGGGAACGATGAGATGATTAATAGTAGTGCAGACTTAGTAAATAGTTTGACAGTGTTGAGGGAATTATTTGTTTAGCAGAGTGACGGCATTTGGGAAAAAACTGTTCTTGTGTCTAGTTGTTCTGGTGTGCAGTGCTCTATAGCCTCGTTTTGAGGGTAGGAGTTGAAGCAGTATAGAAAACTGGTGCCATTCATCATTCATCCAGATTCCTGCAGCTCATACATGCGACAGTAGCTGTTGTCTGCTAGAATTGGGAGACCGATGAGACCAATTCTGGAAGGTGCTCAGACTAAAGGAAAAAATAGTCCAACCTATCAAAAGCTGTATTGTAAAAAATAGATTAGGATAGGAGTGCAAGTTAAAATAGGCAGGAAAGTGGAAAGGCAACACCTATCCACTCTAGATGAGTACAAATGAGTGAAACCAGATGGATTACATTCCAGAGTGCTGAAGGAGTTGGCAGATGTGATCTTGGAACCACTGAAACATATCTTTCAAAGATCCTGGAGCACCAGGAAACTACCAAAGGATTGGAAAAGAGCTTGATATGGTTCCCATCTTTAAAAAAAGGGAAAAAAGATAATCCAATAAACTACAGACCAATCAGTCTAACATCAATACCTGGAAAAGTTAACCAAGCAACAGATCTGTAAACACCTAGAAACAAGCAAAGCTATTACTAAAATAGGTTTGTCAAAATCAGATCATTGCATTCTTTGACAAAATGACTAAATTATTGAACCAGTGAAATGCTGTGAACATTGTGTACTTGGACTTCAGTAAGACATTTGACAGTGTAGATTATAACCTATTTCTTGATAAGATAAAAAAATATGGGATAGACAGCATCACCACTAGAGAGATTTGTAACTGGCTAATCAACCAGACTCAACATGTAATTCTCAAAGGAACTACATCTACCTGGAGGGAAGCATGCAGTGGCGTGCTCCAAGGTCTTAGCCCAAATAATTTAGATGAGGTGGTAGAAGGGGAACTCATCAAATTTGTAGACAACACCAAGCTTGTGGGGTGAGGTATAACCAACACTTTGAAATATAGGCTCAAGATCCAGAAGGATCTTGACAAACTTGGACACTGGGCCCTATCCAACAAAATGCAATTCAGTAGTGAGAAAAGTAAGTTTTTAGGCAAGAAAAACCAAATGCACAGGTATAGAGAAGGTAGTATCTAATAGCAAACTGTAAGAGGGTTCTAAAAGTCCTAGTGGACAACCTTTTTAAGTATGAGCCAGCAGTGTGCTGCAGCAGCCAAAAAGCCAATGCAGTCCTAGGCTGCATCCAGAGGGGGATAGTATCAAGATCATGTGAATATCACTTTATACTGCTTTGGTAAGACCATACTTGGAATAGTACATCCAGTTCTGGTCGCAATACAAAAAAGATGTTGTGACTCTGGAAAGAGTCCAGAGAAGAGCAACAAATACGATTTAGGGGCTGGAGGCTAAAACATATGAATCATTGTAGGAAGAGGGTATGTCTAATCTAACAAAGAGAAGGACAAGAAATGACAATAGCAGTCTTCCAATATTTGAGGGACTGTCAGAGAGAAGAGGGGTCAACTTACTCCCCAAAGCATCTGAGGGCAGAAGTAGTAATGAATGGAGACTTATCAAGGAGAGACCCAACCCAGAACTAAGAGGAAATTTCCTGTCCGTAAGAATAATTAATCAGTGGTACAGCTTGCTTCCAAAAGTGGGTGAGCCATCACTGGAGATTTTAAAAAGAGATTGGACAGCTATTTGTATAGGGTCCCCTGCTTGAGCAGGGGCTTGGACTAGAAGACATCTAAGGTACCTTCCAATGGTGTTATTCTGTTAAAACAGGGGTGTCAAACTGGTGGCCCGTGGGCCGGATGCGCCATGTGCAGGCCACACCTACCCCAGCTCCGTGAAGGGAAAAAAATGCCACGATACATCACAGCAATGTGATGCCATTTGACACGTGTGTTAAAGGATCTAAAAATCCACAACGGTATTTGGGTTCTCATGCACAAGGATGCTACTGTAGGTCTCTCTTCCTCCAGCCAGAACAGCATTGAGATTTTCCCCCCTGTAAAATGTAAATTGACATAGTTATGCAGAAAAGGGAGAATAATGGCCAAAGGGCATCTATGTCATCACTAGTAAAATGCTCCAACTACAATGTTGAAGGATTGGATTATCCAAGAGAACACCCTAAAGGAAGAACAAACTGATTTTAGATCAGGTAGATCAATTGGTTTCGGACTTACCTGGAAAAATGTGTATTTTGCTCCATGGGTCACTTTTATGCTTCTTTATTAATTTCAGGGTGGCTTCTGATTCAGTATAGCAGAGTTTATTATGGTCCAAGCTGAATAACTCAACAATTGCTAAATGTTTTCTGCTGCTCATTGCTGCAGGAGGGATCTTCTTTGCTGATCAGCAGGACAGCTCTCCATTTAAAATACTATATACTAGTTCCAACTCTGTTCAACTTCTATATTTTTGATCCAAGACAATGCACATATGTGCCCCTAAATTGAGAAAAAGACATCTCCCAATTTTGCTATAGGGAGATAATGCTCTTAGTCTATTCAGAAGAGGGGATTCACTGCTTTGGTTCAACATTGCCAAAAGGAAGAGTTTATCAATTTAAAAAAAAAAACCAAGAAAATGATTTTTTTCTAAAAGACCCACAGCCCATGGGTGAACTATCAACAACTACATAATTGAGCACCTTCAAATACCTTGGGGTTGCATTTAAAGCAAGGAGAGTCACTCATGCAGCTTTTATTGCCCATCTTGCACAAGGAGAACCTCAGCCATTTTGTGATTTCATCATATGCTCAGTAGTACTCTGTTGCCTGCTGTCATCAAACTTTTCCAGGCAAAAAGCTCTAGCCCAACTTCTATTTAGGCCAGCATTGGGCCAAATAGTAACTTCAGACCCACTAGAGATCATACAATCATGGTTGCTCAGTTACATCTGGCACCCCTAAATTTGTTCTTTTTAAAATTCATTCTTATCACAATAGAAACTACAGCATGGATACCAGCAATTATCTTCAATTAAACCTAACTATTTTTAGGTTGCTCCACCTCACTCTGAGTGATCATTTTCAATCCAGCAAGAAGGAGGCTCCCTAGCATTTTGCCGTCAACTCCCAGTTAATTTATGCACATTATATAAGGACCAGGCCAGAGAACCTATCACATAACGCCTCCTGGTTAGACCTGCAGATTAATTATCCAATTTCTGTGGGAGCCCATCTATATTTACCAGAGTCCTAGTATTTATCTTTATGCATTTCTACTTTTTTCTTTACCCCTTGAACGTGGCAAGAACATGCTGTAATGCCCTTTCTTCTGGGGCTGATGCATAGCCAGTACAACAAAAATTCCTATAACGAGCTGCTTGTGCCTTCTGTACGGAGGAAATAAAATGAATTACACATGTGCTTTACATTGTAGCTTTTATCTGGCCGTATACCAAAATTTACCCTTTCTTCATAAGAATGTCAAGGCAGTGAGAAATCTTAGTATAGACTTATAAGACATTTCGAAAAGGGCAGATGGTATAGACAGACATGAAAGCAAGTAATTAAACTAAATACACTGTCCTTTATTGTACATGACAAGAGCCTCACACAATTGTCATGACCAGGTCCACTATTATAAGCTTGCTGAGCTAATGTACTGCACAGGACTCACTTTTACAGCTGACTCACTTTTACAACTGAATTATGAATGCACAACCAGCTTTTCTTTGTGCATCCCAGATATACGGTATTTGATTACAGCTCCAGTCAACATATTTAGACTACAAATATATAATAAATTGATTCATGGGTCTCAGAAACCTTGGGGATTGTAGCCCTTAAAACACATTAAAAACAATGAAGTTGCTAAATATATGAGCAGCAGACATATTAAGTATAGCTAAATAAAACCAAACAGTGTCTTTGCCTTGGTGGCATCACTTCTTTGTCCTAGTCTGGAATATTTTTTGGAACACCACTCAGGGCTCAAAGGCCTTGGCCCTTCATCCAAAAAAGATGTGCTCCTCTGTTCTAGACAATGGGAAATGTATATCAGTACATCCAGAGGATAATCAGTTCAGGAAAGGCTGAGATACCAACTGGTAGGTAGGAGCAACAGGCCAAAAACAACCAGTCTCTAACCTACTATTTCCCCATTGCATACTTTCACACATACAGATATACCAAATCTCAGCTGAAAGAGAGCCAATGGCTCGTCAAGATATTTAGGGGAGAGGATGTGTAGGATAGGTCCTACTTCAAAGCTAAAATGGCATTTCCAAGCTACTGATTCAGTTGAAGCGACTACAGCAAAACAAAGCATTGGGGAAGGAGTGAGCGTAACAAAATGCCACTCATAGACTGGCTGGGAGACTCACCTAGCTTATCCATTCCTTTTTTTTTTTAGTTTCAACTAAGACCAGGAGACGAGGAATATCTGGCCCTCAGCCTCCATACACCTCAGAATTCAGACCTCAGTTGAATGATTTACTGTACCTCATCCAGATTTCTTGCAAGAATAATCTGTCTTGTTTGGGAATGGGGATAGAGACACAAAGCCAGAAGTTAAGTGTTGTCAGAAGGTAACAAGTGGCCCGCCCATGTTCATCTCTAGGTCTACTACTAAAGTTTCATCCATTTCAGACTGCTACACATTATTCTCAAAGGAATGTGGCTCCCACTCCCACTCCCCCCACATCAGTAAATGTGTATTTCAAAGTGAAGTACCCACTACCCACCCCCGTTTGCATTATCTGTTCCGCAATACAGTAAGGCAAACACATTTTGGGGGAAAGGCCAAGACTCTTTGCTTTTGGTATAAAGAAATTATCATATTAATTGCTTTGAGAAGTGGTAATAGTACAACCTTGGGAAATGTACCAGAAATATCTCAGATCCAATAAAGATGGGAAGTAAACCAATAAGGTAGCATTAGAACCAGACTGTAGGACTGGCTCAAAACTTCAGGGGGCACATTTATGATAAAAGCTAAGAATAAAAGGAAGAGCTCCATGCATAAAGTGGTAGGAAGTCACTGACCCAGCAACCAATTTATTTGAGATATTACTGAAAGAGGAAGTGCTTTTCTAAAATCATTGCTGGCATACACCTTGCTCTCTTAAAGACTGTGATTACCATTGTAGCCTGGGGCAGTCATATCAAGAAAACAGCCTGCCAACAGCTCAGCTGAGAACAAGCCTGACAGCATAGCACATTGGGAGCTTGGAGACATCTGGTCTGGGAAGCTCTGGGCTTCTGCAACAAGTCAAAGTTGTGCTGTTCTTTGTTTTGATGGTCAGACTAAAGAATAAGCAAATTGGCACATCCTGCTTTAGCCATCCATAGAGCAGTAGCCTCATTTTCAGCTTCTGAGCCTAGGATCACTGCTAGTGCCTAGAGATGATGGAAACAGCCCAGTCCTTAATGGCCACAGTTGTATCCTGCAGGTATGTCCAAGAAGATTGCATGAGGTTGGTCAGATGAATTTTCAAGCAGGTCCAGGACCCTTCACCACTAAAAGAAGAAACCAAAAATGATTGGAGGCTACAGAGACATAGCATGAGCCATTCAAAGAACTGAGATAACTGCTGATATTGATTGAAGTGAAAGTAAGGTGAAATTTAGATGCTCCATGAATTCCACAACCTGTATATTAGATTGCTGCAAGCATACAAAAACCCTATATTTTAAAATAGAGATGGGGAGCCTCCCTCAGAAATGTACACTTTGGTCCTGTCATCTTCTCAGTAGCCAGATTTTGTTCCACAACCCCTCCTAAAAGAAGGCATGACTCAGCCAAGTTAATCGAGAATTACTATTTCCTATTGGAACGGCTGCAATTAAATTCTGTTTCTACCATGTGCTTTCCTTAACTTCTGACATAATTCATATTCTCTTTATAATTGGAACAATGCTTCCACCTCTGCCTGAAGGAAAACTGGGTTCAATATTCTTCCTGCCATAATCTGCCTGGAACGCAGCAAGCATGGCTTGTTCCCTCCTTAGGATAGAGAGTAAACCTGGGCCTCGTATTTCAGTTAATGACTATTTTTGGTAACTTTTTTTTAGTATAAGCAGCTGACTCTTCAGTTATACTTTACAGTTTTGGTTCATCCAGATCGGAGGAAAGGATAAAATAGCTCTAGTCTTTCTTAAGTCATTTTTTAATATTTTTTTTAAAATCACATCTTTATTATTTTTATAAATAATTCAAGGTGGCAAGCATATCTAATATATCTTCCTCTTATTTTCCCTGCAACAATCTGTAAAGTGAGTTGGGCCTGAGAGAGAATGACTAGCCCAAAGTTACCCAGCTGGCTTTCATACCATTTTTAGTCTGGTGCCTTAACCACTAGACCAAACTGGTTCTCTAATAGTGATCTAAGTTTTGCCAGCTTAGCCAGAAGACACGCCAAGCTCACTGCCAACCATCAAGAGAAAGAGCAGTTTCTTTTTAACTGGCCCTAATGATGGTTAAAAGTAATTCCTTTTTAACTGGCCCTAATGCTAATTAGACCTGAAATCAGAAAATCCTTCATTTCTAAGAGCTATTCTGTACTATAATTAAAAGAAACATATTGTTACCTTAACAGGGGGCAGGTAATCTGCAGACTTTTAGATGACATTGGATTCCATCTCCCAACTGTTTTTACCACGGGCAATGTTGGTTAGGACTAATATGAATTGACAATTTAACATTTGGAGTACTATAAATTGACCTCCTCTGCTAAACAAAGTGAGATTATGTGCCCACAAGCCAATATGGAATGTCTGTGTACCATCCTGATAAATTAGCAGGCCAGAAACTCAACTTTACTAATCCATATGGCTGAACAGATTGATGACACAGAGACAGAAAGCAATGCAAATCAGTTTCTTTATGTTCATTTTGCACCATTTATTTCTCTCATGACAAGGAAATAATGCAAAGAAAAACTGAAGGCCACCTCTAATCATTGGGATTCCAGAGAATTAAAATCAGCTTCTGAGGCCCTGCCCACACATCTCCAAACTTTGCAAACTCCTAGCCTTAGAAGCTACTTTAATTAAACATGGGAATGCACAGGGTACCAGATTATTTTACTAAATCTACACTGTGTGTTCAAGTTCTGTAACAAGAAACTCATGAACTTGCGCACATTAAGAGTTCATTAGTCACCGTCATATTATAGCTATAATCAATCTGCTGTTTCTCCTCAACTGCCTTTTTCCAGTGGTTCTTTTGGGATACATCGAGGATCTGCCTTGTGCATCACTAAGCAGATAGTCCTCTAATTCAGTGTTTTTCAACCTTTTTTGTGCAAAGGCACACTTTTTTCATGAAAAAAATCACGAGGCACACCACCATTAGAAAATGTTAAAAAAATTTCAGTCCAGTATACCGTATGTGCCGGCGTATAAGACGACTGGGCGTATAAGACGACCCCCAATTTTTCCTTTTAAAATATAGAGTTTGGGATATACTCACCGTATAAGACTACCCCTCCTACCATCTTTCTTTTTCTTTCTGTCTTCCTTCCTTCCTAACATCACTTTCTTTCTGTCTTTCTTTCTTTCTTTTTCTTTCTTTTTTCTGTCTGTTTTCCTTCCTTCCTAACTTCTTTCTTTCTGTCTGTCTGTCTGTCTGTCTTCTTTCTTCTTCTTTCCTTCCTTCCTTCTTTCTTTCTTCCATCTTCCTTCCTTCCTAACATCTTTCTTTTTCTTTCTTTCTTTCTGTCTTTCTTTCTTTTTCTTTCTTTTTTCTGTTTGTTTTCCTTCCTTCCTAACTTCTTTCTTTCTGTCTGTCTGTCTGTCTTCTTTCTTCTTCTTTCTTTCCTTCCTTCCTTCTTTCTTTCTTCCATCTTCCTTCCTTCCTAACATCTTTCTTTTTCTTTCTGTCTTCCTTCCTTCCTAACATCTTTCTTTTTCTTTCTTTCTGTCTTCCTTCCTTCCTTCCTAACTTCTTTTCTTTCTTCTTTCTTTCTTTCTTTCTTTCTTTCCTTCCTTCCTTTCTGTCTGTCTTCTCCTTCCTTCCTTCCTTCCTTCCTTCCTTCCTTCCTTCCTTCCTTCCTGTCTGTCTTCTCCTTCCTTCCTTCCTTCCTTCCTTCCTTCCTTCCTTCCTTCCTTCCTTCCTTTCTGTCTGTCTTCTCCTTCCTTCCTTCCTTCCTTCCTTCCTTCCTTCCTTCCTTCCTTCCTTCCTTCCTTCTGTCTTTCTCCCTGCAGGAGGAAGAAGGAACCTCTGTGGCCTTCGAGCGGGGGGGGGGGGCTTGTCAACATTGCAGACGCTGCACACGCGGAAGGCACCACGGAGCAGAGGCGCCTGGCGAGTGAGGCAAGTGGCGGCATCGGGGGAAGGCTCCTGCCCGCGTCTCCCGCCCGCCTGCCCGTCTCTTGCCTTAGCATTTAAAAGAACGAGAGGCGGGCGGGCGGGCGGGAGACGCGGGCAGGAGCCTTCCCCCGATGCCGCCACTTGCCTCACTCGCCAGCCGTCTCTTGCCTTAGCATTTAAAAGAATGAGAGGCGGGCGGGCGGGCGGGCGGGAGACGCGGGCAGGAGCCTTCCCCCGATGCTGCCACTTGCCTCAACACTTACCAAGTTGACAGCGCGCGTCCTCCTCGCTGCTCTGGTCCTCCGCGATTGTTGCTATCGGCGCACGCATGGGACATCAGTGACGTCCCTGCATGCGCTACCTCCCGGCGGTCCCCGCATTTTAAAGTAAACGCGGGGCTGCAGGGACTTAATAGAGGCATCTCTGTGTCCCGAAACCAACTTTCGGGACACAGAGATGTCCCGTAGCAAAAACACCCGGCGGGTGTTTTTCCCACGGCACACCTTACACTATGTCACGGCACACTAGTGTGCCGCGGCACAGTGGTTGAAAAACACTGCTCTAATTGGAGATCATCATGGTTCTCTTTCAGCATATGCATACAGACTTTAATATTCTTGTATTCCTATTTAGCTTTAGCAAACATATAATTAACCATGTCAAAGTGAATTAAATTCAGTTCTGCCCGGGGCCCAAAGATACGTAGACAATGCATACTTGCAGAAAGCTAACCACATTTTCCAGGCTCCGTCCAATGACACAGCAATATAGTCCACAGCAGGCAGAAAGCAGTTTCGCATGAGGAACAGCAGTAATTCTCTGAGGTACTCAACCGCATGCAGCACAGAATCTGGCAGCTGTGTTTGAAGCTACGGAGAAAATAAAGATGCTCAGTTGAGCAGTTTACAGGATTGGCTACTAATCAACCAGCTCCTCACTGGCTTAACATGCTACTAAAATACTCATCACTTGATAAGTTTGAAAATGACCATGTGCCAGGTTCCTATTGTTCAACAAGCTGCTCAAAAGCCATTATTTAGATTTATACACCAATGACATAGAGCAACGAACAACAGATGGTTATTGTGTCCAATATTCCTCAGCAGTGTAACAAAATTCAAATCAACCACAACCTAATGTCCACAAGAAGTGCTATAAATTCCATCATTTTCAGTCAATATTATCAGCGGCCAACACTCTGGGGACATCAAACAGAGAAACATATAACATAACATGCAAATTATTCTATCCGGGGGGGGGGGCAAAGATACCAACATTCCCTTCAAGACATTCCTTTGCAAAAGGAATGGAAGCATGAAAGGTTGGCAATGGACTTTTCATTGCTGCCCCTGATGCTTCCTCCTTGTCTTATATGTGGCTTTTGCTGTTTGGTCTCCACAACTTTTCCTTCCTAATTTCTGAAATCCTCGGTGCTTCTGGACATTAACATCCATTTCTCCCCTGTTCTCAACTCCTAATTTCCAGCTTCTACCTAACAAAGCTTGGCTGTCCAGCCAAAAGCAGCAGCATTCTTACCCATTCACTGAGCCTTAGGAGGTTGTTGCTGAGCCAGGCTAAATGAGCAGAGCACTTCCCAGAGATGTAGATAGCAGTTTCATTTGTCTTGGTCCAGGCCAGCTCCAAATTGGGTCCGAGCACCGTTGCCACTTGGGAGTAGTAGATTGGTATATTTGCTTCTAGCCAGCTGCAGGGAGAGAGGGGGAAATGGAATGAGGTTTTGCCTTGAAAAAGAAATTGCCCTCAAAGGCGTCATCCAGCCAGATGGAATAATCTCAATTGTCTGTGGTTCTGAATATAATACAGATCTCTTCCGGATGCTCTTTTAAATGCTCCATTTGGTTCTGAATATAATACAGATCTCTTCCGGATGCTCCATTTGCTAAAACAGCTAAAACATATTACCAACCTGTATCCTTTTATAGAGAAATGGGAAACTTTGTTCCAGGCTTGTTCAGATGCAGGCAGGATGCCAGAAGAACGAAGGACATGTGCAGAGGCAGAAGCTGCAAAACAAAACAAAACAATGGACGAAAGGTTTCCATTACAGTAAGCCCATGTATTTTTCAGCCTTATTATGGGGAGAAAAGAAGCACCATCTCACATGCCTCCAGAAACAAACCCTAACCTTGGAAGGAGCCATGAGTCTTGATATCATATGTCAGAAATCCAGCAGTAACTATAAGGAGGACTAAAATCAGCCATGGCCAACGGAACCCACTGGCTTTCATCTTGAGCAGCAGGTTCTAAAGAACAGAACCAAAGAAGCAGTGCTGTAAAGCAGAATGAAGCAAATAAGCATCCATATAGTTTGCTAACTCGTGCGCCATTCCATAAGCAAATACATTACCTTGCACGCAACTGTACAAACTGCTACATCCTGAACATTGTTTGGTCCTTTCATAGCCAGCTCTTCATTTGTGACACTGAATGAATGAACTGTTTCCTGTAAAGATTTTCGCACCTAGGAAAGAAAAAGTCCAGTAAAGTACAGAAGCAATCAGTCCTCCCTTTGCCTAGGGTTTATTTGCTTTTTATAATATTTATTTATATATATATATTTATGTCTGTTGTTTTTATATCGGTTGCTGCCTTTGACTGTTGTGCACCGCTCTGAGTCGCCTTGGGTGAGATGGGAGGCTATATAAATTTGATAGATAATAAACAAACAAACAAACAAACAAACATGTATTTTCATTAAAGCTCATCTGCATAAAACTTTCAAGATTCATCATTTTATTTGATCTTAGTGTCTCTGAGTCACATTCACAAGTGGGCACAAACAGAACTCCTTCAGTTCAGTTCAGTCCAGTCACAAACTACAAAGAATATATCTTTTCATTTTCTAATCTGTTTTAGCCGTACAGAAAACACCATACTAAATTTTAGTATCTCAACAAATACTTCCTGGTATGTTGAAATAGATAACTTCCTTTGCATTGAATCAATCTGCCCTTCAGGTGCACATATATATTTATTCTCTTGCTATTTATTACCCTTTTCTGACTTTGCTTACTCAAGTCTCCCATGAAAAATCTATTCCTGGGGGGGGGGGGGGGGGACACAAACCTTTTTGGTAGTGTTGCCCCAGGTCTCCAAAAAGTGATTCAGGAGCAAGCTGAAAAAACAAAGCAAAAATATTAACACTGAGGTGTTTTAAAGAATTCTGTCTCCTAAACTCAGATATTGGAACAGAAAAAGTGTGGAAACAGGGAAGGCCCAGTCACAACAATATATGAAAAGGAAGAAATTGCTATGCATCTTAACGAATGATTAAGTCAGCTAATAGCCGGCAGTTGCTTACCATACAATTCAATTGATTTTATCTTGATTAACTTTGATTTTGTGGCACGGTGTTAAATCAACCCACCGTATTAGTTTACACTGCAGTGTATTATCCTTATCCATTCAGTAAGCAGATCTAACTGTATTATGTGAATATGATTACTGGATTTTCCAATCTCCTCCCGGCCTCTCTCCTCACTGAATATGTGAATGATGATCCATTGTTTATTAGGGCAAATTAACTTTATATCATGCAACATACAACATGGCTAAATTGCTCATGTGATCAAAGTAGCACTTTTTTCATTCTTACCTTGACTGTGGGAGGTGTTTGATGTATAATTGTCTCCACACATTGAAACTGAGAGGATCACGATTGAGGCACTCGGTCAAACAGTTCAGGAGCTGCAGAGGACAAGTCAGAATAATTCTCAGAGGACTAAAGATTAGACATTGGACATTTCCAAACAGCAGTGATAATGCAGTCATAAAATTACAGGTTTCAAGACAGCAGATTTAATTTATCAAGTTTCTCCATGCTTTCCCCATTTAACGGGAAAAAAAATCTTCTCTGCATTTGGGACATTGAAAAAGGCACGGGTATCTTAATGTTACTTCTTGAAAGGGCTACCCTTAACATGGGAAGCCTCGTGCATGCATCAGAGCTTCAGAGAGCTATCTTCCCAAGTCTAACAGTTCCATACCAATGCCTGCCCCGAACTTATGGATGTAAAAAATACATTTGAATCAGGAGAACTCAGCTATGGAGTTTGTGCAATCATCCTACGATTTTTGCAGGCATCTCATTCTTACACATCTACCTCTCTGTGGAAACAAAGGGAGCAAAGCACAGAGCCATTTGATTTTACCAGTGAAAGAAAACAGCCATAGCTTGAAAAGAACAGCAAATACTTCCCACCAAGAGAAGATGCTTGCCCCATGAACATCTTGAATTAAAAGAATGATAGCCCTGAACTCTCAAGGCACAACCACTTGAGTAAATAAAACAGTCTGGCTGGAACAACTTGACTTCATTTAAGGTTAAGAGTCATTGACTGAGATGGATGGCCATAGAAATTGAATGGAATGAATGAATGAAACACTTCATATTATAAGCTTATCTTGAACCTCCCTGAGGTTCTTTCTGATTCAAAAGAAGGGATAATCATCTGTATGAATCTTAAAACCTGTAAAATCTACATTAAAATAAAACAATTTTCGATTAAAAATGAAAGCCAGTGTAACATAGTAGTGAAGGTGTTTGAGCAGCAGCAGGGACAGCAAGATTCACTCACATCTATGAAAGCTTGCTGAGTGAATTTGGGCAAATCTCAAACCTAACCTATTTTGCAGGAAAAAAATAGGGGAACCATTATGTTACCTTGAGCTCCTGGATGAAAGGTGGGCTATAAAAATAAAAATGAATTACATATTGTAGGCCAACTAAGACAGATACATCTTCAAAACCTTAAAAAGATGGGAATGGGGGACACTATGCTGCAGTCAGGTTTCTCCTCTGTAAGTCAGCCTCCTCCTTTCCAGACTATGATGAGAGGAGAAAAGGTCAACTCCTCAGACAGTCCGGTTAGAATAGTCCTGGACTCAGCCCTCCCCCCCCCCCTTATCAACATCTATGTGAACCTGCTGGAAGTCAACTGCTTATATGCGATAAAATATCTCCCACTTTGGTTTGAGCATAAGATGAACTCCCTGCCCTGGTGCTATCAGGATTGGAAAAGGGGGGGAAAAAACAAACCATAAGTCCAGGCTTAATCCCAGCCCGTTTGAAATGGCTGTTGATTTGGAAGGCCTTAAAAACATTTACCCAGATGTACAGAGTAAGGAAGATGATATGGACTTATTCTATTACTGGAGTGCTGAGATGTGAAAAATATTTTCAGTCACAACAAAACAGATAGAGAGTTCATAAAGAAGTTCAGACAAAACATTTCCCTAACTCACTGAAGCATGAGAAGAGGGAGGAGGTACAACACAACCACATTTGCAAGATTCTATTATTGCAACCAATCTCAAGAAAAATAGTTTTTAGCCATCTTGTGGAATCGATTTCTTGGTCTGGCCTACCTAGAGAAGCCGACAAGAGAGCATATGGTGCTCTTCTATTTGTGATGTTTGCTTTGCTGTTGGATTGCTATTGTGAGATCCTTTTGGAATTATTTTTGTATTTGTTTTGGTTACTTTTTTGTATTTTGCTGTTTTTGTTACTTTATTGCTCTGAACCACTCTGAGTTGATTTGAATGGGCTAATATACAAGAACTATTACCCAGGTAAAGAGGGCTGGTGTAAGTCCAACTTTCACCAAGCAGTGGTCCAAGAAAATAAGGTTACTCCAGAGGGTTTCAACAGCAGAGTATTATTCCAGATACAGCTAAAGAACAAAAGTATGTAACCAGCAACACGCATGATCCTGTCCCCCTCCCAGCCTCACCTCTTTCTTCATGTCACGGGGACAGCTGGGCATGGTCCTGGAGAGGAAGGAAGGGAAATAAGTATGCAGGGAAGTTTCAGGATTAGCGCCAAAGGCCAACACTTTCAGGCGGGGATACAATTGCCGGAGCTGCTCCTGCAGACTGAAGAAAAAAGCAAATTATATCAGTCCAACCATGTCCCAAAATGAGAAATGTGCATTTCTGCTACAGTCATCTTCCAAAGATACCATGAAGAAAAACCAGATAACAGGGGCTTAAGGATGTTATAATGACTCTTCATTTGTTGCACCTTCCCTCGTTCATCAACCCTGCCAAAAAGTATTTTGTGCTCAACAATGGTGCAATCATTCCCTCACATGAAGGAATGTTGGAAAATTGCCATGGCCTCCATTGTTCTAAGGGAGTGTTTCTCAAACTTGGCAACTTTAACAGATGTGGACTTCAACTCCCAGTATTCCCTAG
Source organism: Diadophis punctatus similis (assembly GCA_023053685.1). Classification (NCBI taxonomy): domain Eukaryota; kingdom Metazoa; phylum Chordata; class Lepidosauria; order Squamata; family Dipsadidae; genus Diadophis; species Diadophis punctatus. Next base: position 25,963,587 of record JALIGW010000001.1, read on the forward strand.
CCAGCCATGTTAGCTGGGGAATTCCAGAAATACCCTTTTAAGGCTACAGAAATTGTGTTCAAGAGCAAGTGCTGGGGCACTGTGCTCCACTGTCTAAGGCACAGAAATACCTGTCAACAAACCGGTGCAAGACAAACAAGGGCAGGAAAAGGAGGGAGAAGAAAACAGGCAGGTGCTAAAGAACAAACTCAGTGACTGTTGCTTCCTTTTGCCCTCCAATTTTTTAAGTTCATGTAAGAATAATGCAAGAAGAAACAAATGACTGTAAAAAGTACTGGGTTTGGTGGATTATAAAATCACCAGTTATATAAGTTATTTGGCACCTGACAACTCCTTCCACCTTTGTGCTTGTAATATATTTTGCAATTTTAAAAAAAACCTGAAGAAGAAGAATGTGTAAAATTTCTGTATGTCAAAACTGAAGTGGGGATAATTCATCTTGCTATGGAAAAACTATCAAAAAGAAAAAAACAGACACATGTGGCTGTAGAAAATGATGGGGTTGTGTCCTTTTTACTGTTTGTTACTTTTATTAACTACTTATTACTGCTGCATTTGTGCAAATATTGTGGCCTTTTTGCTTGCACTTCTACCTTACATTTACCATCTCCTCCTTTGGCTGTTTATCTACCAAAGGAACAACTTTCATTAAATAAATAATACAACGTATCTGGCTGGCTGGTGCATACATGACTGCTCCTACTGTATATAGGACAAATGTTGCCCTGACCCAGCCATTATTTGCCCCAGTCCCAATTTTTTTTCTGCCCCACTGTTATCCCAAAGTTCCTCCATCTATAGAAGAGGCATTCCCACAGCAATATTTTCTGAGACACGGGAGGTGGATTGATTGCATATGATTCTCCTTTTGGCAGACATACCTGGAGGATAAAGAGTTGTTGGGCATGAATGCAAAATCCAAAAGAGGGAAGAAGTCTTTGGGCCCTATCATCCCAAACCCTTTTGTCAAATTAGGATGCATCCTGCCAAAGAGAAAGTACGGTTAGTATGTTGTCAGATTCCTGGCTATCAGTGAAGTGAATCTCATTCCAAATTCTTCTTCTGCATCTAAATTCTTTCATGATCAGAATTATTCCAGCAACACATATACAGAAAGGCTTTAGTAATCTGTAGATGAATTATCAGAGCTTTTAGTATCCTGGTCTCCCTCCTTCTGCATCACCAAGATTCACCTCTATCTATGAAATCTGTCCTAGCCCTACTAGTACAGGAGTAAGACTTAACTGGTGAAATCCAAATTTTTTTTACTACTGGTTCTGTGGGCATGGCTTGGTGGGCGTGGTGTGGCTTGGTGGGCGTGGTAGGGGAAGGATACTGCAAAATCTCCATTCCCACCCCACTCCAGGGGAAGGATATTGCAAAATCTCCATTCCCACCCCACTCTGGGGCCAGCCAGAGGTGGTATTTGCCGGTTCTCTGAACTACTTAAAATTTCAGCTACCGGTTCTCCGAACTACTCAAAATTTTTGCTACCGGTTCTCCAGAACCTGTCAGAACCTGCTGGATTTCACCCCTGCTAATTCCCTAAAGAGCAAGAGATGACAACCATTTAAGTTGTGACAAAACGTGGCGGATAAAGAAACAAGTGGACTGGAACTGATAAAATCTCAAACACACATTATTTTAAATCTGTATTTGAAATAAAAAAAGGAAAGGAAACATGAACTAACAGTTCTTCAGTTATTTTGCTGCTTGCGAAGCCTCTTGGAAAGTTAAACTGATTTATGAATTATAGTCTACCCCTTTAAGGTACTGATGGTAAACGGAAGGATTAAAAAACCTGATAGTAAAGTCAACATGCACAAATGTTTCCCAATAACAGCACTCCCCATTACACATGAACTCACATCAGCAGCCGATCCAAGTAACTGATGGCATATGGAGAGAGAGATTTGATGCCCAGAACCGGAAGCATGATGCCAAGCCACACTAGGAAGAGAAGAGACAGAACAGTACTTTTGGGGGGAGGGAGGGGGGAAAACATGCTGCACTCATAACTTTTCATTGCTCCATGAGGGAGTTCAACACTGTCCACTGAAAAACAGTGGTATGTGCCTAAGCAATTTCCCTCCCGGGCATAGACTAATTCTGTTTCCAAAGACAGCTGCTCCATCCACATTCAGCAGGTTACTTGCCAAAGGAGGAGGCTGAACATAAGAGGGTCTTATCACCAACACTGACATTCTCTAAATTCCGTTGAAGGTGTTACCTAGCCTGGTAATGAAACGTTCAGAAACCAACCTACAAGCTCAGAGAACGAACCTCCACTCTCAGGGTCTTATCACTTGCCGGGAACAACTTTGCTCTTCCCGCTTCTCCTGCTGGGCGTAAGGCTCCCCTAAGAACATAGGCAAGCATAATTCTAAAAGTTACAGATTTCAGCTGCTTGACCTGCCTTTAAACAGCTGTTATTGAGGTACCAACTTTTTTCCTGTTTTTTTTCACTGTGAAAGCTGAAAGTGGAGCATGCAGCTTTTTCAGCGCAGGCACTTGAAGTACCTATTTTTGAAGGAGTTAGCACAGGGATGAGACTCAGCTGGCCAAACTTAGGGCACACTCAAAACTTTCCCACATTTATTCTAATATATGAGAAACTTTAATAGGATTGCCCCACTCAATGTGTGGGAAGATGAAGAATACTTCTTTGGAGAAATATCAACTCAGCTATTCATTAGATTCCTTATCAGATACTGCTCTTTGGCTGTTACTTACAAAACAAGTTTAGCTTGTTTTAAAATCTTTTTTTTTCTTTACTATGAATTAAGCATGCAAAGTTCTTCAAGTTTCATTCCCAGACTCTTTTTGAATGGTCAATTTTGCTTTTTATTATTTCGATCGACATTAGGTACTTTTAAGAATGTGTAGGCAAGCAGGATTTTCATAATACATAAATGCAAATGGTAAAATAATGGCATATGAACAATATTAAAACTTTAAAGGCTGCCATGAATTTCAGGGCATTAAAAAGCAAACATTCCCAATGAACATAAAAATCCTGTTGTTCTCACCTTTAAGCCCTTCTGTAAGGTCAACAAAACCAGCTTGCCCCAAGGCCCACATAATGGTGAGACATTTGGCTGGGCGATTCTGGTGGGATCTCAACATCTCAAGATACTGAAACAGAAAAGGCAAAGATAGTTTAATGTAACCTTTGTAGCAAGAAAGTATGCAAAGCATTCTGCCTCACAGGGCTCCTTGATAACTGGTCTCATCCAACATGGCATCCTCAGACATAAAATGGTTAATCCATTTGGCATTCCATGGACCACAGTGCAATTAGTCTTCCAATATTCAAATTTACAGAGATGATCTTGAATATGTTACTCACAACTTCTTTTTAGAAGAGTAGATCCTCTGTCAACTTACCTTGCTCAAGTTTGCTGTAGCAACTTTAGGTTTGTCCAGTAATATAGCCTGTATGCAGATCCTATAGCTGTGCAGTGACTCCCCTGAAAGGTAAGGCAATTAGGTTACTGCCACATAGGATATATTAATTTGGACATCAAGTCCTTACAACCCTTGTTGAGCCTTGCAGAAAAAAATGTCTGAATTTGGGATGTGAATCTTGCTTTCCTAATATGTGAAATGTGCTATTTCTGCCATCACTCTTCCTCCATTAATTTGTCATAACCATAAAAATAGAGTGAAATCTTAGTTAACAGAACAACAGAGTTGGAAAGGACCTTGAAGGTCTTCTAGTCCAACCTACTGCTCAACCAGAAACCCTATATCACTTCAGACAAATGGTTATCCAACATCTTCTTAAAAACCTCCAGTGATGAAGCATCAACAACTTCTGGAGGCAAGCTGTTCCACTGATTAATTGTTCTTACTGCCAGAAAATTTCTCCTTATTTCTAGGTTAGTTCTCTCCTTGATTAGTTTCCATCCCTTGCTTCTTGTCCTACCTTCAGGTGCTTTGGAAAATAGTTTGACTCCCTCTCCTTTGCAACAGCCTCTCCAATACTGGAAAATTGCTACAATGTCACGCCTAATCCTTCTTTTCATTACACTGGACATCCAATTCCTGCAACTGTTCTTCATATGTTTTAGCCTCCAATCCCATAATCATCTTTGTTGCTCTTTTCTGTACTTTTTCTAGAGTCTCAACATCTTCTATGTATCGTGTGACCAAAACTGGATGCAATTCCAAGTGTGGTCTTACTAAGGCATTATAAAACGGTACTAACACTTCACATGATCTTGATTCTATCCTTCTATTAAAGCAGCCTAGGACTGTGCTAGCTTTTTGGGCAGCTGCAGTACACTGCTGGCTGATATTTAAGTGATTGTCCATTAGGCACCACCTATTCTATACCATAATATAGAATATTGGTTGTTTTTACCTAAGTGTAAAACCTTACTTTTCTCACTACTGAATTTTATTTTGTTAGATAGGGCCCAGTGTTCAAGCCTGTCAAGGTCCTTCTGGATCTTAAGCCTATCTTCTGGATTGTTGGCTGCTCCCACCAGCTCGGTGACATCTGCAAATTTGCTGAGTTCCCCCCAACCTTGAGGTTGACCATGCAAGCATTGCAAGGCGCTGTGAAAGAAACTCTATGGCACTGTGACATCCAGCCAAGGGAACTAGACATTGCAGCTGCTGACAGAACCTGCCAGCAAGCCATGTGCTTCACTAACTTTGAAGACAGGTGTTGCCAAAAAGTCAGAGAAAATACTGATCAGCATTACGGAATAACAACCACAGTTACTACAAAAATGGACTTCCAGTGCTGCTATTGGGCTAGAGTTAGAACTTCCAGATTGGGACTGCAGAGCCACCCCCATGTCCACAGATGAACCTCATGACAGCATGTCTTCTTCGAATCTGAAGGACTGCCACACATGTCATGGTGGAAATTTACATTATTTTTGTAATGGCATCATTAGGCAAAAGAATGTAAACGATGTCATTTGCACCACGATTTTAGCAGACAAATTTACACCATTTCCACAATATCATTCACCAAATGACAAAATTATACATTTACTGTGTTATCATGCCATTACTTAGTGATGTAAACTGAAACAAATTACATCATTTGAAAAATGATGTCATTACAGAAATGATGTAAATAGCTGCAGATTTCATAAGGTTCAATCATCTTGTCTGGATTTCCTCAAATGCAGCATATGCTTATCATTTGATGGGATGCGCAGACAGAAATTTGATCCATTGCATTCACTAAATGATCATCCTTTAAATTAAGGGTTAACTGTGGCCTTTCCTCCTCCATTATGGTAATTCTTTGTTAGGAAGTTAACTTTATGCTTCCATTTCTTTTACAACTGATTTTCAAAATGCAAAGTTCTTGAAGAAAACCTGCCTGCCATTAGCTCCATGTAAAAGAAACCATCACCCTGTTCTTAATCTTGCTTAGTGTCCTCTGCCTTCATGGCAGAAGCTTTGATTCCAAGTTGTATTAGCTGAGCTATACTTTACTCTTATCTTACCAGGAGTTTTGTCCAACTCTTGCAACATTGTGTAAATACAATGGTCAAAGAAAAGCTCCAGGACACCCCCAGCTTTCAACAGTAGGGACTTGATAATGCTCCTTAGTTCTTTATTCACCAGACAGTAGGGATAGTCTGCAGCCAAAAATATAAATAATAGCAAGATGAAGATTTTAGTCAGCATCCATTTGGTCAGAGCACTGTTACCACAACATTCCCACACATCTGCTTAAAACAAGCATCCAAGGTGGGTGGTTCTGAAAAAGAGCAGCATATCCCTGAGCGTGCTAGGATGTTATAATACAGATTATTATAGTAGAACCTGTGAGTATAGTTGCTACTTCGGCAGGATCATGCCACAAGTTGAGGAAAGAGGCCAAAATGAAAGTTGTGCCGTATTTTCACTTCAATCACAAAAGAGATTCAATTACAGCAGGCTTTCTGACCCCCTAAAATAGTATCTATGAGGCGTCTTCCGAATTAAAACTCTCAGTATGCACTCTGAAAGTGCTTCCATTTAATCTCACTTTTTTCCTCTTTGAAGGGTAGCTCATCCTGGGGTTTTTTTTGGGTAAGGCTGGCACTCAGGCTGCCCAGAGTAGGCATGCAGGTTTATCATCGGAACCACATGAAACAGCCCCAGGATCAGCTGCTCTTGAAAGAAGGTAAAACTAGGCAAGAATGCCTTGATCTTGGCCAGTTCACCTTGCATAGCGCTCAAAGGAGCCGAGGTGGCGCAGTGGCTAAAAGCAGCACTGCAACCTACTTCAGCTGATTGCTAGTTCAGCAGTTCAGCTGTTCAAATCTCACCAGGCTCAAGGTTGACTCAGCCTTCCATCCTTCTGAGGTCGGTAAAATGAGGACCCAGATTGTTGGGGGCAATATGCTGAACTCTGTAAACTGCTTAGAGAGGGCTGTAAAGCACTATGAAGCGGTATATAAGTCTAAGTGCTATTGCTATTGCTAAAGGCAGGTTGAGGCCATTGCATGAGCTGTTGCTGCAAGTGCAAAGACCACTGACATATCCCAGGGTTTCAATCTCAGATATCACAGCCCCAGCAGCTCATCATAAACAGCACATATCTAGGCAGAGTGAACCAACTGGCGTCCCCCCACCCAACTCCCCTTTCCGCCGCAATTTGAAAACCTCTGTGTTCCACTTTCCTCTGTATACCCCTAAGGCTAGCAAAATAATTCAATTGCAAGTATACTAAGGCATTAACTATTCTGGCCAGGCTGTCCTTTTAAGAGCTGGAGAGCCAAACAAAGCTGATGAAAGTTAATTCTATATGGCCTAAAGTGATCTGACTGAATAAAGGAATAGCTGCTGTTTCCCAGAAAGGGCAACCCCAAGTAGAACAATTTAAATGGCTACCTCTAGTACATGCATGCTTATTCTAATAACAGTATTCCCATTCTTGAATGACAGCAACATTATTCCCTTGGTGCTACTAACCATGAGGGTGCTGACTGAGGGTGGGCTCACTCTTCACGGCCTGCAACTTGTAGTTCAAATATCCAGCTAGATCTTTGACCCACACCGAAGGGCTCTCTGGGAACAAGGTCAAGCTTTTATCAAGCTCTCTCTGGAGTTCTGATAAATCCAGCTGGAATTTTTTAAAAAAAGGTACAGTGAAGAACTGGAAAGGTGAGAACTGTCAACCTCATTTGCAGATGGGGTGGGAGCTAAAATTATAATGCAAACTGGCAGCAACTAGAACTGCTTTATGGAATAAGAACTGTATGTGACCTTTGAATATTATCGGGAGGTGATAATTAAAAAGTTAGGGCAAGAACAAAAACTAAACTTAACTCTATTAGTCATATTTATACTGCAGCCCATCTCACAAACAACTGGCTGGGTGAAGTACAACAAAGCTAAAAAAAGGTCCCTATGAATATTTACAATATTATTAAAAGCTCTGAATTATAACAAGCATAAAGCTAAAAGAAAAAGAATTGGGAAGAACAATTTATGTATATATTATTATAACAAGATTATGATTTCATGTGATTAGTAATAATATTCTTTGGTCCTAATTATACACAGCAGTCAACCTTTCGAACAGCTGTGGGTCATGCAGGCTATACAGCTCTTAAGTATGTAACCTACTCCATGGAGAAACAAGGGGAGTCTAAAGTGTGTGTGAGTTTGAGGATGGATTCTTCTGAAAACAACAAGATAAATACACACAATGTTAAAGTTTTCCCAGAAAAATAACATTTGTCCGAGAAAGAAAAGTCACTACAAAGTCTTTTTGCAATTCTTGCTACCCTGAGCTGGAATACAATACTGGTAACCAGACAGTAACTCCAGATAACAATTTACCTTCCTTCTGCAGAAAAAGAGCAATGTTAAGTTCAACTTAAATTGCACAACAAATAATTGCATTCAATAATTCTTGGGTCAACTACTGTTGTTTCTACCGTACTTACCGTATGTTCCGGCGTATAAGATGACCTTTTACCCCTTGAAAATCTTCTCAAAAGTCGGGGGTCGTCTTATACGCCGGGTACTGAAATTTCCGAGCCAGGGGGAGCTCAAAAACGGCCGCGGCTGCATCCCTGCCATTCTCCAGCCACGGAAGAGGGCTGGGCGAGGGAGAAAGGAGCCACGGTGGGGATTGGTTTGCAGGGAGAAAGAAAGAAGGAGGGAGGGAGAAAGAAAGAAGTTAGGAAGGAAGGAAGACAGACAGAAAGAAAGAAAAGAAAGAAAGACGTTAGGAAGGAAGGAAGGCAGACAGAGACAGACAGAAAGATGTTAGGAAGGAAGGAAGACAGACAGAAAGAAAAAGAAAGATGGTAGGAGGGGTAGTCTTATACGGCCAGTATATCCCAAACTCTATATTTTAACTGGAAAAGTTGGGGGTCGTCTTATACGCCCAGTTGTCTTACTACGCCGGAACATACGGTAATTGCAATTAAAGACTTGCAGACAACATTACTAGATGAAGAATAAACTTTCAATACATTGCCTTCTCTGTTTCAGAGGTAGCCTCTAATTTGCAATATAATACAAAGATACAAAAGAGACAATTTTTGGAAAAATGACACTGACTGCTTTCAATGCATCCTCCAGAGTCCGGTTTTTGATTTGCTTGTTCTGTCCGCTGTCTACAGCTGTCCCTTTCTTAGCATTTTTTCCAGGGTTTTGCTTTTTCTGCTGCTGGCGTCCAGGTGGTGGAGGCACCTGTTCTTTATTCTGCTTCTTTGTTGATTTCTCAAAGCCAAGTTCAAAGAGAGTTTCTGAAGTGGCAAGAGGAACTATGCGAATAGAAGAGAGACATGTGAAGCCTGACTACTGAAATGGCCTGTGTTGATACAACACATTTAACAGTTACAGAATTAACCCACTTTCTAGATTTACACACAATACGTTAAAAAAAATGAACTAGTCATAAACTAAGCCACAAAGTGGGACCTAATGTTAACTAACTTCGTATGTAATCTAAATACTTTGCTCAAGTGACTATCTAATTTGTTAAATGCATTATGTACATGGCTAAAAAAAATATTGCATAAAATAAATTTGCATCATTAAAAGACCCCGTTTTTGAAAAAGTGCTTTTGTTACAGAGCTTGCATATTACACGCTCCTACAGATCCCAGAATATCTCACCATTGGGCTTAACATAGAAAGAACAAATCTGTAAAAAGTATAGCCAATTTTAAACAGAGGGGAAATGCTTCTGAACATCCAACTAAAGATGCGATGTTTCAGAGTCATGTGCCATCAAGACCCTCACTGTGAGAGGGGAGGACAGTGTAACATTGACTTGGTAACTGGGTCTCTAGATCTCCGCTGGCTTCCCTGCCTTTCCAGGCCTCCCGTCCGTTCGGTGGCAGGGAATTTGTTCCAGGGCTGGGCTTAAAACCCCAAAGCAGAGCCACGGAAAAAGCATAACGTGTGTTCCAGCACGTGGCCAGACTCCTTTCTGCCAACTGACAAGTCCTTCCCTTGTCTGCCAACTCGGGGGGGGGGGAGAATCCCCTAAAGCGGAGGTCTATGTAACCGGCGCAGGTAGTCGACCCGCCTGCCTTCCTTCCGTTTGCACGCTAGGCTACCGCTGCATATGGAGGCTCAACTGTGTCTCTCTTCTCCTCACTCACTGGGCGAGGCCAGACCGCGTCCTCCGTTGGCGTCTCCAAGCGCCTTTCGCCCCATAGAGCCGCCGCCGCCGCCACCGGCCGCTCCCCTGCGGGAAGGCTTCCGCACCACCTCCCAACGTGCCGTGGCAGCCATCAGCCTCCCTGGCCCGCTTCCTACGCCTCCGCCGCCGCCTTCGACCATCGACGCGCGCCCGCGCGAGGAAAAAGACGGACCCGCGCGCCTTTCCTCGCTCGCGCATTACGGCCCGCCCCCTTCCGGCCTCCAGGCCATGCTCATTGGCCGAGACGCCCTTTCCGCGCGACTCCGCGGCGAACGTTGCTTCTGCCACGTCCTAAAGCTCGCCCGCCTCCCCGGTACGTGACACCCGAGCGTCTTCCTTCCCAGTTAGACGGCGGAACGCGAAGCCTCTTCCTTGCTTCCGGAGTCACTCGTCACGCCGTCGAACGTGGGGGGGGGCACTTTGATGGAGCAGGACAGGAGGGCCGGTTTCCTAATAGCGTCTTGTCTCGGCAGTCGAGAGAATTCAGCTAGAGCAGAGGTCCCCAAACTTGGCAACTTTTAAGACTTGTGGACTTCAGCTCCCAGAATTCTCCAGCCAGCATTCTGGGAGTTGAAGTCCACAAGTAATAATAATAATAACAGAGTTGGAAGGGACCTTGGAGGTCTTCTAGTCCAACCCCCTGCTTACGCAGAAAACCCTACACTACTTCAGACAGATGGTTATCCAACATCTTCTTAAAAATGTCTAGTGTTGGAGCATTCACTTCTGGAGGCAAGCTGTTCCACTGATTAATTGTTCCGTCAGGAAATTTCTCCTTAGTTCTAAGTTGCTTCTCTCCTTGTTTAGTTTCCACCCATTGCTTCTTGTCTTAGAGTTGCCAAGTTTGAAGACCTGAGCTAGAGAAAAGTCGCTTTGGGAGGCGCCCGAAAAGCCGGATTTGGACTCGGATCAGCACGGTTCTGCCTACATCCCTGCGGAAGGCCCAAGAAAGAACCGAGCCGTTTTTGCTCATTGGCCTGTGACACAGAGCTACATCGCCTCTGAATAAGGAAGCGTCGGCCTTGATTTTCATGCCAAACAGCTCCTGGTTGAGGAACGCCCGTTCATTTACTTGACGCCCCGTACATCATTCATTGTCATGTCTCTGGAGATTCTTAGTCATCCAGGTCATGGTTGTCCCAAAGGTGCTTTTTTCAAGGGGCAACTGGATTTTCTGGATTTTCTTTGAAGACGTTTCGCTTCTCATCCAAGCAGTTTCTTCGGGTTCGACCGGATGGTGGGGAATGGAAGTCAGAGCTGAAGAAGCTTCTTGGATGAGAAACGAAATGTCTTCAAAGAAAAACCAGAAAGTCCAGATGCCTCTTGAAAAAAGTACCTTTGGGACATTCATTGTCATGTTTATGTAGTATATATTGGAGGGAGTGACCCTTTGATAACAGTATGCAATGAAATTTCATTTTAATGTATGTCGATTACGGTAGTGTACATTCAAAGTGACAATAAAGTTATTCTAAGTATAAGATTACTCTAAGTTCTATTCTTTTTTCAAAAAGCTGGACCTGAAAGCAAGACTCGCTCCTTGGGCCACTCTCCCGTGTTGTTTGTTGTGCAGTCGCTAAGGCGTGTCCAACTCTTCGCGATGATGGACCATGGCACTCCAGGCCTCCCCGTCCTTCACTGTCTCCCTGAGTTTGCCCAAATTCACGTTCATTGCATCAATGACACTAACAGTCTCATTCTCTGTAGGCCCCTTCTCCTTTTTGCCTTCCATCTTTCCCAACATCAGGGTCTTTTCCAATGAGTCCTCTCTTCTCATTGGGTGGCAAAAGTATTTTGAGCTTCAGCTTCGGTATCTGTCCTTCCAAAGAACAGTCAGGGTTTAATTCCTTTAGCACTGTGCATAAACAAGTAAAGGTGGACTAGCAAAGAGGCCTAAAAAAGGTGCATTGAAAAGTTTGTATGGGTGATACTGTTTGGCTTGACTCGAACCACTTTCTTCTATAATAGACTCCAACTTGCAGAATTACAATTTGGTTCAGCAAAACTGGCGAGATTTGTGGTTAATTAGCCAAGAGATAGCCCTCATTGGGCAAGGGCACCCTCCAGAGATGTATTGGAAGTCTCAAAGCAGTGTATATGCAATAGCGTACTTGTGTGTTACCCAAGATCTCTCTACATCTCAGATTAATAATATGCAAATCCCGTAACCGCTGTATTTTATCCTTACTCTCCCTGAATTGATTTAAATTATTTTTAAAGCAAGCCATTAGGGTAACCATTGCTCCAGCTTCTAATAGCAAATTCCAGCTCAATTGAGCTCTGTATAAAATACCTTGTCTTTAACTTCCACCACTGAGTTTCATTCAATCATCCTGTGTTTAAAGATTTATGAAAGGGAAAATGTTACTCAGTATGACAGTGTGTATAATTTTTCCATCTCTTATCATGTCTTTTTTCTGCTCTATATCACTTAAATGTCCCCATACAGGAATTTCTCTAGGTTCCTGAGTGCATTACAGGTAGTCCTCGACGTACGACCAAAATTGAGGCCAGAATTTGTTCCTGAGACATCTAAGTGAGTTTTGCCCCATTTTATGACTTCTTGCCACATTTGTTAAGTGAATCACTGCAGTTGTTAAATTAGTAACATGGTTGTTAAGTGAATCTGGCTTTCCCATTAACTCTGCTTGTCAGAAGGTCTCAAAAGATTATCATGTATCCCGGGACACTGCAACTGTCATTAATATGAACCAGTTGTCAATCATCCGAATTTTGATAATGTGACCAAGGCGATGCTGCAACAGTCATAAGTGTGAAAAATGGTAATAAGTCACTTTTTTCAGTGCTGTTGTAACTTTGAACAGTCACTAAATGAACTGTTGTAAGTCGAGGACTACCTGTATCTAGCTTATTCTTATGATTCACCTTTATTTGGGTATTAAACATATCTCATAATATGGCTTTTGCTTATTCTATGATCATCAGCCTTCAAGATGTGGCCACAGTTTTAATTGCATGATGTTGCAGCTGTCACAGCTGTTTTTACAAGCAGTAGACAAACTGGCATTTGTAAACGTAGAATACTGTTCAAATAATATTTAGGCACAGCGAGTCCTAAAGGAAAGGGTGACTTGATCCAGAGTGGGTTTGCAAAGGCTTTGCACACACAAAAATCCCATAATGAATACTGCCTTCTGTCTATCCCGTGTACACGTGTGTGTCTCCATCTCTTTGGAACACCTTACCCCAAGAAATGAGGCGGGTGTCCATTCGTTGGCCTTCACAAAGAGTGTTAAGACCTGGTTCTGCCAGTTAACATGGGAGCTAAAGACTGATATGCAACATTGGGGATAGTTTCCACCTTTTTTAACTCTAATATTTTAAGACGGACCTTTTAAATTCTGTTTTAAATCTAGAAAAATTACTACAACATGTAGTTACAAAAAAGTACCTGCTGTGCCTGGAAAAATGGGAAGTTCCCGTATTTATTCAAATGAAACTACTTGGTGAGATATAACAGATCACCTCACCTGGGAAAGATATTTATGTCTCTTCTAATTTCCTTCCCTTCTTCCTTCCTTCCCTCCCTCCCTATCTCCCTCCTTCTTTCCCTTTCCTTTCCTTTTTTCCTTTTTCCTTTTATTTTCTTTTTTTCCTCCATTTCCTCCCTCCTTATCTAGCAGTCCTCAGTTTCTTGGCTGCCAAAAAGAAAAATCTTCCTACATAAGAAACTAGAAAAGGGCCCGTCAAAGTCAGGGACTATTGGTCTGCTCAGAATTCATCTGATTCATCGTTGGTTTGGTGCTTCAGGACTTGGTGCACTGATCTTTTGGCAGCAACCGTATCTATCCATTCAAGTGGAGATGGGGGGTTATGGCACACACATCAGGACAGATTTTAACCACACAAATTTATTTTAAATAAAATGCAACACAGATGCAGGCTTTGCACACCGGTGTCTGATTGAACAGGCAATGCAAACAGGGAACGGGTCAAGGCAGAGTCTGTGTGGCAAACTTATCCAAACAGCATGAACTAAAACATTGGTAGGGTCAGAACGATAAGTGAAGAGCAAACGTCTGAGCCCTTCCCAATAGCAGGCTCAATTGTAACCTGTGGCGTTTGTGGAAAACAGAACATTGTTGGGGAGGTTCCCTTCATGCTTCTTTTCCAAACAGCGCTGCCATGTTCCAAAATGATTTCCCATAAAACCCCAAAAAGAAAAAGCCACCATTAGTAAATTATCTTCTTCTTGGGTCTACCTGAAATTATCAAGTAGAGTGGCTGGAAAACTCATATTCTCAGCAGCATTATTAAAATCCCCCCTACCCCCAAATAAATATTCCAGTCCATTCTCTTCCCCCTCCCTCTGCACCTACCCACTGAGCGAGCTTCCAGTACTGAGCTTGGCCTTTAGGCTCACATGCTCCCAAATTTTCTGAAGCCAGGAGGGGTGCCAGAGCTTGGCTCGGCATGAATATGACAGGCAAAGTGCTAGTGAAATCCAGTACGGAAAAATATACAAAGAATTTGTCTCTCAATATAATACAAGGGATTGCAGCACTCACACCCAAGACAACTGAAATCAATAAATAGAGGTATATGGGATGGACCAGGAGAAGGAGGAAAAGGAGCCAGGCCACCAATCTAGGAATTTTGCCCCACTACAAGGTATTTATAGTGCTGATCTTCGCCACCTACATGTAGCTCTGGGCTTCCTGTGGGCTCTGCACAACATACAGAAACCACTGGGGGCCTCTTGTCGGTAGAAAACCTGTTATAATGTGTGACTGTGGAGGATGAGGCTGTACAATGCAAAACCTTAAATGTCCATGGTAAGTGAGGAGCATGGGGTGATCTGTCATGGCCAGACAGCGAGAAACCAAGTGTGCTTTCGCACAGCTAATATTCATCCTGATCTTCTGGATGTTGCTCGTCCAGTTCATCGTCCTCTGGAGGGGCAAAGCCTTCCTGTAAGAACATAGTGAGAAATAGTGAGATTATTGTAACTATATAGTGTGTTCTCTTTCTATCCATGCATGCAAACCACATGGCTCATGCTTCAGACATTGATAAGCAAGCCCCAAACTCCAACTCCCCGGAAATAGTGATCAAGGCTGGTCCCATACTGCACTGACCTCTGTAGCATACAGGATGCTTATGATGCCTGAAATGATGGGGCTGTTCTCACTCTCATGCTCCTGGCAGATCAGCTCAATGTCCCGCAGTTTGCTAAAGTAGAAGTCACGCTCTTTCTCCAGCCCATCCACTGTCAGTTTCAAATCCATCAACTATCGAAATGAAGACAACCAACAAAAATTGAACAAGAGAATGAGCATCGTAATGACAGCCCTGATATGTGTCTTTCATCAACTCATATCCAGCACACCAGGCAAGCAAACTCTGCAACTGAGAGGGTACCCAACCATTGCGGCACTAATGTCTGGGCATAAAGGACTTGTTAAGTGGTGTGTAGAAGCAGCAAGGACCTTTGGAAGCAATTGCAGTTCATTGGGAGGGGAGTTTTCTATTCTGAAAGAGAAAAACATTACTCATTTTGTAGACAACTAATTTTTCTCCTGAAGTTCTTAGGTATGGGGCAAGGGAAATAGTGTTTTAAACAAGGTTACACAACAGGATCTGATTTAATAAAACATCAAGCCTCCCAACCTCATCAGAATGTTACAGGTTTTAAATGTATAAATATATTTTTTAAAAAATATCTGAGATTGGGAAGAAATCCAAGTTCTAGCTGCCTTTTTTTATGGCCACTTAACTGTATGGTATTAACTACTCCCCTCTTAAGCATAGCACAAAACACAACAAGATGCTTCCTATTTAACAATTCAGTTTCTGCCACATTCCTTCATTAAAGCAACTGGAAACTAAAGCAAACTAATAAAGCATATTTGTTCATTGATTCTAAAAGCAACTGGACTTCAAAACAGCACTTACACTGCTTTAATGACTCTTATTTTAATGTGGAAATGAAAAGTTCCTTTCATCTAGAATGAAAGAGAATAGTAGAGAATAGCCAAAGATAAGCAGCCAAACAAAATTTAAGACAGCTTGAATGATGCATTTGGTTACTGACTGAAAAGATTAGGGGTTTTCCTGGAAGAATTAATCTCATATGCTATGAAAGTTTGCATGGAGGAAACGTGGTGAAATGTCCCGATTACCATATAAGCAAGGAGAATCTGGATTTGGATCACTGTCAGACACAAATGCTAGATCAGGGGTTCCCAACCTTTTCTATACCCTGCATCAGTGGTGGGTTGTTGCCGGTTCGGACTGGTTCGCCCGTACCAGTGGTGGAAATTTTCACCCACTCGCAGAACCGGCAGCGATGGCCAGCTGTCCACAACCCCAACCCAGTCCTCCGGTCGCCGTGGCTGGCAAAGAACCCTTTGCGCATGCGCAGAGGCTTCTGCGCATGTGCAGAGGGTCATTTCCCTGACGTGACTTCCATCGCGATGCGAACCAGTAAGGAAGGAAGTGGAACCCATCTCTGCCCTGCATCCCTAGATATATTCTCACACCCCTTAGAAAAGTAAATAATTATATGCATATAATTTATTTATTTGTTTGTTTGTTCAGATTTGTATGCTGCCCAACTCCCAGGGGACATATTATGCATATACACTATAGTTTTGAAACTTCTAAACCCAATTTTTTGTACCCCCTGAAATATCACCTCACACCCCCGGTTGGGAATCCCTGTGCTAGATTGACGCAATCACTAGACTGACTAGAACAGGTTGGGCAGTTCATCATATTGTGAGAACCCAAACAATTTTTTTTCTGTGACATGAACCTGGGCATAATATTAATTATTATAATTAAATGTATTGGCTGCCCAGCTGGCAGCATACAAAACCAGAGCAAACATAAAAACAGCTAAAAATATTACGTCATAATATGACTGATTTGTTTGGACATAGCATGCTATGTAAACAAATGTGTTTCATTAATTCACATTTGGCACCTTGTGTGAGCTCAACCAAAGTTTACTGTGTGCAAGTTACTATCTGTATCATGGCTATATAACAGATGTTATAGCCATTTCAAGCTACTGGATAGATTGGAATTTTGAATTATAAAATGGCAGCCAATGGGAAAGTCTCAGATGGACACAAGGAAAAGGTGGTTGATTTATGTCTTGTTAGAAACCAGTTAGGCAGCAAGATACCAAAATCGTGGGTTTCTGCCAGCTCTTTGTATTTCCCTCCATCTAATCTACAGCATAAAGCTGTTGGGAGAACGAAAAGAGTGCAGAATGAGCTGGAGAACCTTCAATCAAGCCCAACCTTTATCAACTTAGTGTCCTCTAGATGTGTATGTATTTGTTTATTTAAAGAAATTGGCCACCCAACTCCAGTGGACCCTGGGCAATATACAAAATCAGAACAACATAAAAAAGTTTAAAACATAAAATCAGATAAGGTAAAGGTTCCTCCGCACATGCGTGCTAGTCGTTTCCGGCTCTAGGGGCGGTGCTCATCTCTGTTTCTAAGCTGAAGAGCCAGCGCTGTCCGAAAACGTCTCCGTGGTCATGTGGCCAGCATGACTAAACGGCGAAGGCGCACGGAACACTGTTACCTTCCCACCAAAGTGGTCCCTATTTTTCTACTTGCATTTTTTACGTGCTTTCGAACTGTTAGGTTGGCAGAAGCTGGGACAAGTAACAGGAGCTCACTTCGTTACACGGCGCTAGGGATTCGAACCTCTGAACTGCCGACCTTCTGATCGACAATCTCAGTGTCTTAGCCACTGAGCCATCGTGTTCCTTTAAAATCAGATATGTAGTCCATAATAAAATAATCTGGTAAACAAAATCAACAAAACAACACAGGGCCTTAAACAAATCATAAATATCAATCCCAGTCCTGAGACCAAAGTCATGTTTTCAAAGTTTTGCAGAACCCTAGGAGAGAGAGTGCCATCCTGGGTGTGTGTGTGTGTGTGTGTGTGTGTGTGTGTGTGTGTGTGTGTGTGTGTGTGTGTGTGTGTGTGTGTGTGTGTGTGTGTGTGTGTGTGTGTGTGTGTGTGTGTGTGTGTGTGGGTGTGTGTGTGTGTGTGTGTGTGTGTGTGTGTGTAATGTTGCTCCAGAAGGTGGAAGCTTCAACTTTGCTTCAGAGTAATAAATCCTTCTTCAGAGTGTGAACTAAGAAAAAAGCAAATCTACTTCCACAACACACACCATAGCAGAGCAAGAGGCAGAACCCCACCAGCTTGTGAACAAGATAGTAATGAATGCAGGAAAGATCTTTGTAAATATTGGGGTTGCCAAAGGAAGAAATTCTATTTCTTCTTCTTCTTGCCCCACCTGTTGGTTAAGCTCCAGGATCTGGGCATCAGCTTCACTGCCCCCATTCCGGGCCAAAGGAGGATTTTTCCGTACAATATTGCTGGAAGTGATGTTCATTCGGGCTGGATTCGGTATGTTCTTGGGGCCTGTTGGGGAGGTTCTCTGTGGAACTTTATGAAGTTAAAAAAAAAAGCTTTAGTCTATGTCATCTCATCAAGGGACCCACCCACCATTGCTGAGCCAGGCCAAATGAAAGCCTAAGACATAATGAATGAACTTATATGCACAGCCAGAGTCCCAATGCTGTCTGGGCACAGAAAGGACGGCTCAAGATCAGAGTTCTTGTGCTTAATAGTTCCAGAGAAAGACAGACTCTGGAGAAGCCAGGTGTTAAGCCTTCCTACTTATGAACACAATTCAAACAAAGATGGCAGCAGCATAAAGCTACATGCAGCTTTCCCTCAGCCGGTTGCAAAGCCATCCCAGCATGTGCTGCTGCCCTTCTACAGCAAAGCAAGCAAGCCCAGCTCGGGAGAGACATGCAGAACCAGGAGGTAGCCTGGAGGTAACCCCACTCCCTTCTCAAACAGTCAAGGTGGTAATCTTTATCATTCTATCTGGCGCCTCTAGTTCAATGTTCCTCAGCCTTGGCAACTTTCAGTCGTGTGGACTTCAACTCTCAGAATTCCCCAGCCAGCCATGCTGGCTGGGAAATTCTGGGAGTTGAAGTCTACACCTCTGAAAGTTGCCAAGGCTGAGAAGCACTGTTCTAGTTCTTTCCTGTGGAACTTTCTGCTCTATATGGCTTACACCAATAAGCAGATAACTCATCTCCCTCTTGAGCAGGAGATTCAGTTAGAAGAAAGTTAACTATCAGAACCCTCATTGTTCTAGGATCCAATCTGGGTTGGTCAACGGGAGGACAGGTTTAGTCAGACTTGTGCTGGAGCCCACCCCCATGGAACTTCTCTCTACTAGAATGTATGCTTTGGGCTATTCTCTGTGTAGTACTTATGTGGTGCCTGATTGCGTGTGGCTTTTTAATTTGTTTAGTGGAGTGTTGATGGCAACTATTAAGTTGTTGATTGGGGTGTTGACGACTGGCTATTAAAATTACTTAATAGCCGGCCATCAACAACCCAATCAACAACTAAAAAGCCACATGCAACCAGGCACCATAAATACCAAGTATAGAATAGCAAAAGCATACATTCTGGTTGAGAGAAGTTTTCTAAGGATGGGCTCCAGCATGAGTCCGAAAGCTCAGAAGACTAAACTTCTGGTCCCGGTGACCGACCCAGATTGGATCCTGCAACATTATTCTGGGACACATATATTTGCCTTCGTTCCTCATTGTTCTGCTAAATTCTTTCTAAAACTCTATTCATTTTTTTTTCTTTAGCTGATTGCTGATACATCAGAATTGGCTTCAGTAGGACATCAAGATGAATAGCCCCTCTTGAAATCCAGCGGGAGTTTTAATACTAATGTGAAATGAGAGTTTTTCTGACTTCTGCTGAGAGCATGGACTCTGATTAAAAATCCAGAAAGATAACGCTTCCTAAATAGCTCGACCAGCAAGCATTTTGAAGACAACAAGAGGAGAGCTTGAATGCAGATAGCCAGGTTCAGAATTTGGGGTGGGTGGGTATAAAAATGGGAAATCTATTGTCCTTCAGATGCTAATAAGCCATAATTTCCAGGAGCCCCAATCAATATGGCCAAGAATGGGGCATGCTAGGAATTACAGGTAGTCCTTGACTTAAAACCACCATTGAGCCCAAAATTTCTGTTCTCCAAGTGAGAGTTAAGTGAATTTTGCCCCATTTTACGACCTTTCTTGCCACAGTTGTTAAGTGAATCACTGCCATTGTTAAGTGAACCTGGCTTCCGCAATGATTTGGCTTGTCAGAAGGTCGCAAAAGGCGATCACATGACCCCAGGACACTGCAACAGTCATAACGACGAGTCAGTTGCCAGGCGTCTGAATTTTGATCACGTGACCATGGGAATGCTGCAATGGTTTAAGTGTGAAAAACGGTCGTAGGTCACTTCTTTCAACTAAACACACTGCTGTAAGTCAAGGGCTACCTATACAGTTCTGTAATCCTCGCAACACAAGTTCCCTATCCATGCAATAAAACTCTTGTGAACAAATTATCCTCTTCCAGACTGCTAGGAGGATAGAAACAAGATGGCCAATTGGCCAATAATGGGAAGGCCCCCTCAAATAGCTATCAAATTAAATTTTTGATGTAGGATGTGATGTGATTCCAAGGCTCTGTTGATGATCAGATGAACTTGGGATATGGGAGATCTGGATTTATATTACTGATCCCAGGAGGTCCCTACTTAACTAGTATAAAAAAGGAGTGAGCAAAAGTAATTCTAAGCAGAATGAACCTTTTGGTCAGGTTTGCATAGCTTTCTCCTATGAAGGCAAAGTCCTAGCAGCAATTTTCTTTTGAAAAAAGCATCTATGCTCCATTAGTTTGCCTGGTTATAGTATTTGCTGAGATGAAAGGTTCCACAGTACAAGGCAGCCAGTCCCCACCAAAAATCACATCTGTATGCTGGAATAGGTAACTTTCATGGGAGCAAGAATGCAGTGTCTTGTCAACTGGTTTGATCCTTGCTCATTTCTACTTTTACTTACTGCCATTCCAAAATCCATGTATTTTCCACTAAGCATATAGCTGTCTCTCAAATCAGTAAGGGCTTGGCTCTTCTCTCCTTCCCTCCCACTGCTACCCAGGAGTTGCCAAGCTGGATGCCATGAAGCTGAGGTCATGCTAGAGGCGGGATCCTGGGGTCCCAACTGTCTCTAGCAACATTACCTGCAGTGCCAATGGGTTTCTTGAGTTTGTTGAAGATCTGATCACCTGGGTTTGGAGCGGGTGCCACTTCCTGGCCTTGCCTCGCCAATAATGGATTGTACTCCTTTCCGTCATAGTTGGCATCAAAGAATTTCTTAAACCACTGAATGAACTCAAAGTTATCTTGGAACTTTCCTTTTACCAACCTCTCCACTGGGATGATCTGCAACAGCAAAAGTCCATGAAAAGTAACGTTCTTTGTAAAATTCGCATTTCCCTCACTTTTCAGTATTTATACAGTATAACATAACAGATACTCAGTGGGCCAAAGCACAGGCATACTTGAAGAATGGTCATTGTCTTAGTAAGAAATCCAACACTGTTAATACAGGTGATTTATTTTAATAGAACTTTAAAATGGTAAGTTGCTAGTTATTATAATGTATAAATCTGAGTGGATGTCATAATGGAATTTACATAATACAAACCATATTCAAAGTATGCAAGTCGTATTTTTACTCTAACAAACTGTTCTACTTAAGAGTAGAATGCTTTGTGCGTGTGTAGCTCCTACATTTAAAGACTCTTATTTCTTGACCTCCCATGCAACAAACTGAAAAGTCTCCAGTTATACAGGAATACCATGCATACACTGAAACTCCAGTAGAGTAAGTTACTTTTTCTCTTTGCTTATTGCTGGAGTGGATGTAATTTTCAAACAGATTCATCACAATTTCTTTGGAATATTAGTACCATACTTTCTTCAAACTTCTCAGTATACAGACTTGGGATCATTCAACAGTCAGCAATTACCGGTATATGATTTAACTATCTATTTTAATTTAATTATTCTATAATATAGTGTATATTTTACACTATAAGCAGATGTTTCATTTGAATAAAAAATTGTTATATTTAGTAAACAAACTGATCAATAAAAAGCTTCAATTTGTAAAAAGCTGCTAAACATCTCTGTTTAATTTATGGTGCCTTTCCAAACATTCTACATGATCTTTCACGAACTTTAATGGCTCTATTAGGACTAGCAGTTCTGAGATGCAAAAATCCAGATAATCACTGAGTGATAGAGAAATCTTTGCAGCCCAGAATTGTATCATTGTATCATTGAAAAAGGTATGAAATTAAGATGCCCTTGCTACCTGATTTTCATGAGCTGCATATTTCTTCAAAGACTTAGGAAAAACCATGAACCTTAGCTGCAACTCAGGTTGTTAATCCTTAAAATTAAAACAGGGCCAACTATTAGGGCCAACTCCTTCCCAGGAACTGGCTACCATGGGGAACAGGATATGTGATTACACAAATTTTAGGTATGAGCCAGACAAAGGGATTGATATTCCTAAAAGCTTAATATGCCAGGTTGAGATCCTGAGTCTCATGCCCATTTAATTAGACAAGTGACCCATCTGAACTAAAATTTTGCCTACTACTAGGGTAACAGGCTTAATTAGTTTGTGAGAATTATAAGCAAAGGATAACTTGGGCAACAATATCAATCAAAATTGGCCAGATTTGGTGGTAATCTGCATCACCACATTTGCATTCTACATATGCTCACCACCTTATCTTGAAACTTTATATAGCTACAGCAAGGCTTTTTATCAATACCTACCATCGTCTTCAGATAGTTCATTTTAGATCCACTCTTCCATTTAAAAGTTCTGATGGGAGTTAAATATACCAATATTTGCAGCAGAAAAGTGATAGGTTGTGTGCCCGTTTATATGACACTTTAAGAACCTTAATAACTCTCAAGCAACCTGCTACCTCCCCCCTCCCCGACATGGCATATTGTTCCACATAAGGAACAATAACCAGCTAACGTACTAAAAGAAGTGTCCCTAGAAGAAACTCTTGTGCCAGCCAAACAAAAAGGAGATTCTAACAGTGCAACAGATTCAAACAGTGAATCAAAGTTCTATAAGTTCCTTGTTGCTGTCTATATTCCAAAATATGAAAAAACCCTGCATTATCTACAGTACAATATTTAATTTGACTGAAAAAAGTTGCTACAGAAGGAGTAGCAGCTTTTCATGAGAAGGATAAATATTTTATATTTATATTAAATATAAAATATTTACTGGAGCATATATCTATCTCACAGCTGTAGAAGTGGAATGAACATCAGAAAGGGCAAGAATAAAAACAGATTTGGCCTCAACATCTGCTGCTAATAAATCATGTTTTCAAATCATCCCTTAAATTCTGGCATATTGACTACAGAAAGTACTTTCCCAATTCCAGAAGGTGACTTTCTTCCAAACAAAGATGACAGAGAGTATACCTATCAGTACAAGCTGCAAGTTTCTTAGAATCAGTAGAAGCTCCCTTCTACAAACAGAGTAGAGAACTCTTAGTACTGTTTTGAGAGGAACAATCTGAGGAAAGATGGGAGGTGAATCCGGAAGCACATGAGATTAAGAAAGTAAGTTCATGCAAAATGGACTCCAAATGTAATAAATTACTGTATAAAGACTAGAGAAAGATAGTTTAAATAGATTTTTAGCATGCTAGCATCTTTTTGTTTTATATCAATGTTTGTAAACCACAATTTGAAGTTGGTAGAATGTGTATGGGTGAGCATGTATGAAAAAACTGCCAGGCTAATAAAAGAAAAGATGGCAAGTGCAACAGACCACTAGGAATAAAACAAAGAGTTCCTCATCAAAAGCCTCGGAGTGCCAAATCTTCATGGCTCTTCTCAACAAAAGGAAAGTGAGGGACATCCAGATCTTGGGGAGTGAGGACCTCATTCCAGAAGGCAGGCACTGCTACACAGAAGGTCTGCTTCTGGGATTTAATTGAAGAAAGCCAGAGCATGCCAACTTTGCAAAATTGAATTGGCTAGGTAGATACTATGGCAGATAGGCAGTCCCTCAAGTAGCCGGGCCTTATGCCTTGTGGAGCCTCATACTGTATTTAACAACAGCATCTTGAACACCACCTAAAAACAAACTGGCAACCAGCACAGCTCACAAAGCAGAGGTGTCATGTGGGCATACCAAGGCATGCCCATCACTTCTCGCATCATTACATTCAGGATCAGTTGAAGCTTAAAGAAAATGTCTCTAACAATGGTGCAGTCGTTTCTTTTGAGAGACAAGGCCAAAATGCCTATTTATTTTGTACATTTATATACCTTGTGCTCTCAAGCAACAAGCTGGCCCACAGCACTTGAGATTCTACTCTGACTCCAGGAATGTATAAAAGTTGCCATTCTGGAGACAGAACATTCATTTTCCCTGGAATGCACCGCACTGGCAATTCCTATTTTGGAAGATTGACTTCTAGGAAACTATGGGACACCAACTATCTATTTCTACATGGAACTGCAAAAAGACACAGTACATTAGTTACTGCACAAGCCAGCCCAGCCAAAATTTGAAGCGAGAGAAAGAAAGCAACTACAGAAGCCATCCACTCTAGTGATTTAGTCTATCTAACTATGCAAAGGCAGGTCTATTTTAGCCTATGTCGGGGAGCCTCAGCCACACACTGATGATACAAAAAGAAAACTCTTATCTGCCTGCTGTCTAGCAGAAACCCACCTTGTCCACACCCATCTTCTTGAATGCAGCCTGTAACACCTTGAAGTTGTGTATATATTCATGCTCCAATTTGGCCTGAAACTTCACCTTCCTCAAGTGAATGCAGCCAGGGAATAGCATGTCCATGAACTGGCAATAGGCAGCCCCTGTCAAGGACAGAAAGACACACACAAACTAGTTTCCACCCACACCTGCTGCCTCTTACAACTAGATCAGAATCCTTTCATCTACAACAATTAGATTTTCAACTCCCTTCCTCTTAATTCTAACAAGCACAACCCAGGCTTTTTGAGCCCTAGTAGTCAATTTCTTGGGGGCCAGAGAATTGCCTGGCCAGCAAAAATCCCAGAAAATACAGATAAGAGAAAATGTTCCAGGCATCAAATAGTAAGAGCTCACAAAGACTATTTTGTGTTTAGTGTATCCAGGCTCAGAATAAAATGGGCAGTTACGTCCCACATTTAAAAAAAAAATTCTTACAAAATGAATGGGCTTTAAGCTGTGGAGAAAAAAATGACTGCATTATCCAGTGATAGGTAGAGATTCTACCACCTTTCCTATGGGCTGGAGTTAATTGAGGAGATAATACAGACCAAAAAGAGTTAGCTAAGCTCATGCTGAGAGATGGAAAGAATAATTTTGAACTACTTTCTCATGGAGAGAAATGCACTTTGGAGATGACAAGACATACAGATTTCAAGTATTGCCTGAATTTAATAATACTGTGTATTTTGAGTTATGCAGTATTGGAATTAATTGAAAGGAGAAACAGGGAAAGGTACTT
This sequence comes from Diadophis punctatus similis, assembly GCA_023053685.1. Lineage (NCBI taxonomy): Eukaryota > Metazoa > Chordata > Lepidosauria > Squamata > Dipsadidae > Diadophis > Diadophis punctatus. The sequence continues at coordinate 25,988,653 of JALIGW010000001.1, forward strand.
CAACTTTTCATCCCCTTAAATGCAATCTCTCTCTCTCCGCGCTCTCTCTCTCCTCTCTCTCAACAAAACATCATCACCACCCCAATCAAAATCTACATGTTTTATTGGGGGAGAATTGACTTACATCAATTAGATTTGAGAGTGTAGTTATGTGAAGTACATCATTCTCTGCTTCACGCGTATACTAACATGCTGACTAGATTTATACAACATGCTAAGCTAAGCTAAAATCGGTTTGTAGTTTGCCTTTCAATACGTTATGGGACCCCCATGTTACCCATTTTGTATAAATAAAACTATCCAATTAAGCCATATTCTGGTTTGTCTGGTTATAGCATGTTATATAGCAGTAGTATTTTCTTAACCTAGGAATGGGATTCAGTATGAAGTATCAATCTGAATATTTGTGCTGGACTTTTCTAACTTAGTAATGGCAGGTATCTATATTAGTTTCTTCCCTCAACCGTCAGAGAAATGACAGCCTGAGCCCACATAATGGGGCTCTTGATATAACACTGAGCTGACAACAAACTGGACATTAAAAAAAGATGTAACCTGCCTGATATGTAAGTTTGTAGCTATTTTTAAATTTTCTTGTTAGTGGATGATTGTTGTATGTCATATAATGTGTATTTGTATATTATCTGGTGTGGGCTTTCATTCTCAGGAAGGTTTCCAAATGCATATGCATTGTGCATATATATTAAATATTTTGTTCTGCAACTGAACTTTCAAGTTGTGCAACCCAACAGCTGAGCTTTACAGGCAGATTGCTAAATGCATACAGTATGCATTATGTGTATTTTAAGTAGAAGTGTAGTTTTAAGACTTTATGTCATTTCCCCCCCTAAATATTGGACAGCAGATACCACCCCAAGTATTTTTATACTTAAGGCTAATAGGTCTTGCTGCAAAAATCCAGACTAATACTAGAAGGTGGCAAAAAAAACACCCTCCGATATTTTAATGACTTCTTTGCTACTATTTGGAGATCATCCAGATTTTTTGCACCCCAGATCTGCAAAAATATACAAGAGGTATTGCAACAAGCTATAAGCTCAATAAATAAATAAATCCTGCTCTTCCCTACCAGGGAACATCTAAACTATTATGAACTTGGTTCCAGTGAAACAGTTTTCCAATAAAATGTTTCACTAGTGTGTTTCTTTGCTGTCACAGTACCTGAGCAAAGCTGCTCAATCTTGGTGTAGTTGAGCTGTAGAGAGTCATTGACCCATGCTAGCATGTCATGACGACTCAGGTTCTCACTAGTCACAGATGTGGAATGCACATTGACGGCCATGCCCCAACTGTAAAAAGAAGGGAAAGCAGGAGTTAATTCATCACAAGCTTACCAGGGAGCAAGAAACTAAAACCCTAAGCTTTGCCAGAAAGACAAGCACCTAGTCCCTCAAGTATCTTAATTTGAAATGTCATAGAAAAAAACTGAGATTTTGCACACACATTTACTGTATTTTTCAGACTATGATGCACCGAGGTATAAGACGCACCAAGATTTCGAAAAAGCAAGTAAGAAAAAAAGGTTTTGTCCTCCCCGGCCCCCAGGAGCATTCTGCAGGCCTCCCAAACCCTCTGCACGCCCCGTTTTTCACAAAAATGGGACACAGGGGCAGGGCTTTGGGAGGCCAAAAATGGCTGTATTCGGTGTATAAGATGAACCAACATTTCCACCCTCTTTTTGGGGGGGGGGGGAAAGGTGCATCTTATACTCCGAAAAATACGGTATGCCATGAGGTCTTTGCACTAGTCTCTGAGCTTTTTACATAAGCAAACAAAGAAGCAAGGAAAGGAAAAATAAGTGGCCAGAAGTCTTCCCATCCATGCTATGTCACTAATATATTGATCCTAAGGGAAAGTTCGAAGAATTTACTTGCATGTCATTTCACAGCCTTATTTCTTGGCTGTAAGCATTTAAAAACAACCAGAGAAAGAGGTAATCAGATGGAGATTAGCTTGAAAAGGATCACATCAAGATTCAGAAGCATCATTTTAAGTATTTGTATTTTGTATTTGTTTATTTGTCAAGCATATATGATTATAAGCAAAGTTTAAACAGTAAAACATGATTGAAGATATATGTAATATTACAAGCATGAATAAGAGTAAAAGAGGTATGAATATATGGGTACATTAGGACAGGAATGGTAGGCACGATTGTGGCCAAGTTTTTTTTTTACTACATGTAAAACCCAGATAAAATAAAACAGAAAGATCACAGCAGTGATCCCAGAACATACCATATGGAAATCAGAACACATAACCACTAAAGGTGAGTTTGTGCCTTCAAAACTGTAGCAATCACCACTAACACCTCTGATTCAGTGCAAGTTCTGTTCATCAGACTTACACTTGACCATTCAACATGAGAAGGCTTCTACTCCTCTGCTTTTCATAAAGGAAGCTGCTTCTGTAGATTTGCAAACAACTGCAGATGCATCCCACGGAGTCACACACCTTGGGCCAGCATTGCTCAGTTTTTCTCTGCACACATTAATTGTGCCACCAGAAGGCACTAGTGTGTACTATGCTGGTCTGCTGGTCACAGGGTATGAATACAATGAGGCTGAAGAGTGCACAGTTGTTCTTTGAGATCAAATATAAGGCATGTTTAGGCTGTCCTGCAGAGTGAAGTAGTAATAGCAGTTAATGTTTGGTGGCTAGAAAAACACAGAGGGATCTTATTACAGGTGAAAGACTACCCTCTGCCCGCTTATCCCTCTTGAGATTGGCTCAAGTAAACCTATTTAGTTACCTATACAGAGGTTCTTGCCAGACCTATCTCCAACCACCATGTAGTTCCAGCAAGGCTGGTAGGAAAGTGATAGCAAATTCTTGGGTGTGTCATAAAGCCTTCCACCTGCTTAGCCAATCAAATGGCAGAACTGACACCTCACTACTAAACACTCAAAAATAGCAAACAAGTTTCTCTTACTTCTGGAATAGCAAAAAAAAAAAAAAAATCCTAGGAATGGATGTCCATTTCATTAATCAGGAAAGACGTCTAAATCTGACAGTAAGGTGGAATTCTCTCTTTTGCCATTTCAGATTCCTAATTTCCAAGAATAAATGGAAGTCTTTTTCCAAACTTACAACAGACTAAACATTACTGGTATCTTGGCTACGCCCCAGTAGAAACAGCTGTCTCTTTGCAGCTACTCCACAAGTAAAGCAGGATAAATAATGCTGCTTGATCCCATTCCAAGTTTCTACAGAGGCACCATTTCTGTTCCACCCGTATTGGCAAAATTTATGAGACTTATATACCGCCTCATAGTGCAAGCACTCTCTAAGCACAGTAAGCAATGTATATTTATATTGCCCCCAACAATCTGGGTCCTCATTTTATCTACCTCGGAAGGATGGAAGGCTGAGTCAACCTTGAGCTGGTGAGATTTGAACAGCTGAACTGCTGATCACAGTCAGCTAAAGTAGCCTGCAGTACTGCACTCTAACTGCTGCGCCACCTCGGCTCATTGGCAAAATCATTCCATCGCATGCAAAAAAAAGGGGGGGGGGAATTGGCCCTTACATCTTGGGGGCATGGGATCTGAATTTCAGCCATGGGTAACAAGTTTAAGCCTAGGGTCTGCAGAGAGTGCTTAGCCAAAAACAACTTACCCAAATGCCCCTGGGCAGAGCCTCATTATACTACGGCCTTCATTCTAACCCCCTCCCTATCCTCACAGGTCAACTATAGGCTGCTGGCTTTCCGCCATCATTAGCAGTAACAAGCAATGATCTGGTCCCCCACAAATAGCTTATAGCAGCAGAAAAACAGCAACTACTTTCCTGTACAGCAGCTCATCACATTTTCTAGCAGCTCTTTTGTTATCAAAGTGTGCTTTTTTTTTTTTAGTCTAAGTCCTTCCCAGAACACAACTGTTTCTATAACCATTCTAGGACAGATATGTGTCACCAAACCTTGAAGGAAGGAGGGGATTTATTAGAATGATAATACACTTTAAAAATGATAAAAAATGATTTTAAAAAAGCAAGAACATGATGTAATGAAAAGTTGATCCCTGTTACTGTTTTGGAAATAGTTCAAATATTCTCACGCTGTCATGCAGCAAGAGAAATTGACCTCAGCATGTTTGTTATGGGGAACATAAGAGAGAGACCATTGTCATAGGAGTACTAATGGTATTAGGATAAACATCCAAAACAGCTTCCAAAAAAAAAGTGCTAAAATGTGGGGAAACTGAAACCATATCGTTGTGTCTCAAAAGAAGTACATTTGCTGTTTTTGCATCTGGTCAAACACCAAGTATAGTGGAGCAGTATTCAACACAAACAGCATTCTCATTCCTCGATGGCCTAGTGGGGAAGAAACTCCCCTCCCACTTGGAAGATTGAAAGTGGTTCAATCCTAGGTAGCGGCAGATGCTTCTCTCGTAGGGCACAAAGAAAAAATATCTGCTGCAAACTCCGTGTGGTGTCAGGAAGGGCTTCTAAAGGTATGAGTGTAAGGCACTGACTGCACTTGAAATCTATAATCAATTACTTATTACAGTGTTCCAATATCTCAGGGGTTGCCACAAAGAAGATGGAGTCAAACTATTCTCCAAAGCACCTGAGGGTAGAACAAGAAGCAATGGGTGGAAACTAAACAAGGAGAGAAGCAACTTAGAACTAAGGAGAAATTTTCTGACAGTTAGAACAATTAATCAGTGGAACAGCTTGCCTCCCGAAGTCGTGAATGCTCCAACTCTGGAAGTTTTTAAGAAGATGTTGGATAACTATTTGTCTGAAGTGGTGTAGGGTTTCCTGCCTAGGCAGGGGGTTGGACTAGAAGACCTCCAAGGTCCCTTCCAACTCTGTTGTTGTTGTTGTTGTTGTTGTTGTTACTACTTTAGGCACATGCAGAACATCTCTGTCGAGCATGGGCAGTGGCAATCAATAAGGTACATTTGATCTTCTAGCCAAGACTTTAAGCAACCTCATAAAGTAGGAAAATTCTTTTTAATATACCAACAAAATTCTTAGAACCTTTCTTGCTTCTATATACCTGCATTAATTGATTGACTGATTCTGTGCCATCGGTGTCAACTCTTAAGCAACCATATAAACAGACCTCCTCTATGCTTACAATTGATTCATACATTCTTTTTTCTTTAAAATTATCACTTTCCTTTTTAATGATCTCATCAATTTCATCCAATCACAAGTGACATACCCACTCTCACTTTATATTACAGAGTTGGCAAAAGCAAATGTGCATACATTGCCATTTTCATTTATTTCGACAAATAGTCATTTCTCAGAGCAGATGTTAACTTTTCTATCCACCACTTTTCGGTCAATGTTTCTATTTCTTAAAAGTGTTCTACCAAGTTATATAAATGTATCTACTGTATTTTTCGGACTATAAGACGCACCGGTGTATAAGACACACCAAGATTTCGAAGAGGTAAATAAGAAAAAAAAGTTTTTGCCCTCCCCCAGCCCCCAGGAGCACTCTGCAGACCTCCCAAATCCTCTGCACACCCCATTTTTGGGAAAAATGGGCCGTTTTTCGCAAAAACGGGGGTGTTTTTCCCCTCCCCCAGCCTCCAGGAGTACTCTGCAGACCTCCCAAACCCTCTGTGCACCCGTTTTTGCACAGGGCGGGGCTTCGGGAGGCCAAAAATGACTGTATTCGGTGTATAAGATGCACTAACATTTCCACCCTCTTCGGGGAGGGGAGGAAAGTATGTCTTAAATTCCGATAAATACGGTACTTGCTGCACTTCTTTGTCGTTTATAAATCACAATAAGTTATTCCCATAAAACACAACTATCTTGGTTGTTGTTGTTACAATACTTCTCAGATCCATACTCATTGTTGCATCATTCAGTCAATTCATTGCAAATCATTCAGGTTTTCAGCCAACAAAATGACATTGTCAGTGCAAAAAAGAACATATCCATTTACATTCCCCACCAATATATAGCCCTAACACCACAAATATTCCTCATAAATTAGGAGAGGGGTTGCACGTAATATTCTAAACATCCTGCTTACGGGTGTATCTAAATATAAAGATATGATGAACCCTCTGCTTTATTTTTTAAATCACATTGTAGGTAGAACTATCCTGTGTTAGTAAAGGGCCCTGAGATTATGTTTTGATTTATTGTAGATTGGGGTTTTTTACCTGATGTAAGCCTTTTTGCACTTAGTTCATAATTAAAACGTCGCAGTTTCGTGGTCATGTGATTGCTATACGTGATGTGTTTCTACAAACAAAATCAATAGGGAAGTGGCAGAAGATCACAAATGGCAACCATGTGATGTCCTCACTTAACAACCCATGGTGATTTGCTTAATGATGGTGACTGGAAGTGCCAGAATTTCCATTGCTAAGCAGTGCGGTCACATGACATCACCCTTTACAACGGCATTGCTTAGCAATAGAAATATCAGTCCCAATTACCATAATTAAGTGAGGACGTACCTGTATATAGAATTAGTGTTTCTTTGTAAGGGCAAACTCCAAACACAAGCCGGCTTGCAATGAAAGAAAGCCACTGGCTAAGTCCATAGTACATACCTACCCTTCACCATGCTTTAAGATCTCACTCTAGAAAGGATGTCACATAAGACAACAGTTTTCACACATCTGATTCTTAAAGGCAGCTGCTGTGATGAAAATAATTTTATGAACACTTTACAACTACTTGTAATCCCGCAGTACTGTAATATACAGCGTGATCTGAACTTCCTCTGCATCCTATCAGTACATAAACAGATTCTGATTAAACTATACCTGACAATGTACAATATCTTAATGTTGCTGAACACACTGCGTCAATATTGACTCAGTCAACACTTTCCTTGTTGAAAAGGGTGGATGAAGCCCTGTGATAATCTTGGGGTGAGGGTGCAATAAACTGAATAAATGAGGTGGCAATCAGGTGTGAATTTAAGATGGTTTCATTGATCAGTCAGGTTCTTCTAGGGTGCTTAAAAACAGCAGAGAGATATCTCTTTCTGACAGTATTTTTCTGCAACTGGAATTTTGGCAGCATCAGCAGAATAATATATCAGGTGACACAAACTACAATGATTCGTAACACAAGCCCGTCTGTTTCGTGCAAGTGATTCTAGGAGAAAAACAGCAGTTTGGGAGAGTTAAATCCAAGCTTTTCCACAGCAGGAGAATAAAGCCGGGGGAAATCACTAAGGGATAACTACTACAATATAAACAATTCCCTGGGAGCCATTCTCTAGCCTGTAAAAGGCTTACTGTACTTCCACAGAATGCCATTATGCAAAAAGGAAGCACAGTATCACTTTCACACAGCCTCACTATTATTTCCTGGTTAAATATAGATTCGGTATAAAACATATTAAGTCTGGTAAAATACAGGCTATTGTTAAAAAAAATAGGAGGAAGCAATATTAAGTATGAGGGGTCCTTGGTGTTCTGTGAGCTTGGTTTTTTTCTTGCAGATGTTTCATTACATGTGTGTGTGTGTGTGTGTGTGTGTGTGTGTGTGTGTGTGTGTGTGTGTGTGTGTGTGTGTGTAGGATTTTTTGCTGATAAATGAAAATAATCCCATATTTGGGTACACCAGGATAACACGACAGGAAAACATATATATATATATATATATATATATATATATATATATATATATATATATATATACACACACACACACACACACACACACACACACACACACACACACACACACACACACACACACACACACAGAGTAATAGTAATAGTAATAGTAATAGTAATAGTAATAGTAACAGAGTTGGAAGGGACCTTGGAGGTCTTCTAGTCCAACCCCCTGCTTAGGCAGAAAACCCTACGCCACTTCAGACAAATGGTTATCCAACATCATCTTAAAAACTTCCAGTGTTGGAGCATTCACAACTTCTGGAGGCAAGCCGTTCCACTGATCAATTGTTCTGTCAGGAAATTTCTCCTTAGTTCTAAGTTGCTTCTCTCCTTGATTAGTTTCCACGCATTGCTTCTTATTCTACCCTCAGGTGCTTTGGAGAATAGTTTGACTCCCTCTTTTTTGTGGCAACCCCTGAGATATTGGAACACTGCTATCATGTCTCCCCTAGTCCTTTTTTGTTCTACTGCTTGTGTTTGCATAATGTTGAATTCCAATATTGCATGATGACTTGCCCCCAAGGTTCCTATAGCTTCAACACCTTCTATCATTTCATCTCTGTTAGTGAGAATTAAGTCCAATATGGCTGATCCCCTTGTTCCCTTCTGTCTTAAACAGAGGTGGTATTCACTTACCTTCCCTACCAGTTCACAAATGTGAGTGCGCACGACTTCAAAACATACAGAAATAGGACGGCATAGCGCCAGGGCAGGCGGGCCCACCAGCAGCTCGCCACTACTGGTTCGCCCTAACCGGTCCAAACTGGCAAAATACCACCTTTGGTTCTAAATTCTATTAGATGCAATCCAGGATTTTCACTTGTGCTTGCCCACTAAATTGAGACTGAGGTAACTCAGCAAAGAACTTTGTAAGAGGTTCCCTATCAACTACCGTATTGCATGTATAAGAAACTTCCTTTCAATTTTGTCTTCTGCTCTGTAAGTCTTGGCAGTGAAAGTTCACCATGCAACCTTGACTTCTTGTACTGAGGATAAGGTGGGAAATTAAATATGAATAGTATTTTCTTGAGCAATTTTAACATTTTAAACAGTTACACGTTGCACTGAACGAACCACATAGCATACAAGCTTAAGAACATTACAAGTATTGTAGGCACTTGTGCAGAGAAGTACTACAAATTGACACAGCTGCTTGCCTGAGTTTTTTTTTTCATTTGAAAGGAGGTTGTTTTTCTCTGGAATCTGTTACAGGTGAGACTATTTTGGAACCTGAGCAAAATATTATTTATTTATTTATTTATTTAGTCGCTTTTATATGCCGCCCAACTCCCGTGGGACTCAGGTGGCGTACAACATAATTCAAAGACAATCTATAAAAACGAGACCAATAATTTAAAAGTTACAAAATTTAAAAGTTTAAAAAACAAACAATCATTCAAACATGGGGGATTGATCTTAATTTCACCCCGCCTGCAGGAAGAGCCATGTTTTCATGGCTTTACGGAAGGCCAGTAGGGTGGGGGTCAGGGGTAAAATGCTCCCGGTTAGCTCTTACCTGTCGGTCGTCACAGAGCCGATGGAGCAGGTGGCAGTTGCAGCGTGGGGCTGCCCCCGCCCGCTTCCCCCGCCCGCCTGGACGCCGCCATTTGAGTTCTTTTGCCCTCTGCGCATGCACAAAGCGTTCTGCATGTGCAGAGGGCAAAAGAACTCAAATGGCAGCGTCCAGGCGGGTGGGGGAAGCCCCGCGCCGCGACCGCCACCGGCTCGCTGAGATAGCGAAGCTGAGATAGCGGAGCTGAGTTAGCACAGTGGTTAAAAGCAGCATTGCGACCTTCAGCTGATTGCTAGTTCAGCAGTTCAGCTGTTCAAATCTCACTAGGCTCAAGGTTGACTCAGCCTTCCATTCTTCCAAGGTCGGTAAAATGAGGACCCAGATTGTTGGGGGCAATATGCTGAACTCTGTAAACCGCTTAGAGAGGGCTGTAAAGCACTATGAAGCGGTATATAAGTAAAGTGCTATAGTGCTATTGCTCCATCGGCTCTGCGACGACCGACAGGTAAGAGCGAACCGGGAGCATTTCACCCCTGGTGGGGATAATCCGGATCTCTGGAGGGAGTTGGTTCCAGAGAGACGGGGCTCCCACAGAGAAGGCCCTCCCCCGCGGTCCCACCAACCGGCATTGCTTGGTTGATGGGACCTGAAGGAGACCAACTCTGTTCAGGCATAGTTGGCCATCCTTTAGGTTAATAGCACAATCTTTCAAAACAGAAGGAAGGAAGAAGTTGGCAAAAGGAAATATGTTGATAATGAATAACAATGATACAACTAATCTTTGCTTGATGGCTGGTTGCATAATGACTATTTGAAGTTATGGCCTTGGAATCATCATATTGCCCGCACACTCCTGCAGTCATGTGATCCTGATCAGGTTGCTTGGAAATTTGTGCACATTTACAACCAATTGCCAGGTGCCCTGCAATCATATGATCACCCTGTAACTTTCTCTTGCCAGTCTCCCCAGAAAGTCAATGGGAAAGCCAGCAGGGTTGCAAGCTGCTGCTACCTGCCAAAAGTACTCCCTCCCTTTCATCTCTGGTGTTTGCAGAAAGAGCTCCTACCTACCCATGCCTGCTTGGATCTCTGCAACCAAAATCCAAGCAATCCAAGATAAGTAATCCCAAAATACTCTCTCATTTGATGGTATTCACGAAACAACTAAAACCTGTAACATATCTCTATCAAAAGCTCAAGAGGATTTTTAAAGTGGACATTTTGGAAATGTTCAGTAATGCCCCATCAATAACTTCAACCCCATCACCATTAAAATGTGTTAATGGTATCAACAGACTTAAGGTTAAAGTTGATTTATCTAAAAATGTATTCAAAAGATATTGGACACCTCCAAAAATGTACTTCAGAGGATAGACATCAGATTTTCTTTGTTGGAGATGTAAAAATTTGGGGTTTCATTGACCCATATGATATGGAATTTAAAAAACAGATAAAAACAATTTCCTTAAAATAATTTTAAAAAATAGAAAGGACAATTAGAATGCATCCTTTAAAATATAGAATTTTTATTGAAAGTTTTTACATAAAGACAAATATATGCAACCTTCAAAATAACATACAAATTAAATGTTTATTATAGCATATTTTCATTTACAAAATCAATATCTTAGATGCCCCTTCCCTCTATTATGAACTATTTAAAAATTACACAGACTACTTACTGACAAGTCAGACATTACTAATTTTTACAAATTCTCTAAAACCAGCATCAGTGCCAAAACAGTGCCATCTTATGAAAATCATAGACTAGACAAAGATGCTTTTAAAGGGCTCCTTGTAAGGATTATTTTTCACACTGATAAAAGAATTAGCAGTTATCAAAACGATGAACAGATGTATACTGTTCCTCTTTCATAAAAGAATCCAGACTACAGGTGAAACTCGAAAAATTAGAATATCGGGTTTTCATGAGCTGTAAGCTATAATCATCACAATTATGACAAATCACAGCTTGAACTATCTTGCTTTGCATGTAATGAGTCTATCTCATATATTTGTTTCACCTTTTATGTTGCATTACTGAAATAAATGACCTTTTGCACGATATTCTAATTTTTTGAGTTTCACCTGTATAACAAGCGAAATCTGACACTATTTAAAACTGATTCTAGTTAACACTTTAGGAGAAAATAGGCATTAACACCTGTGCTGGATTATGAAAATTTTAAACAAATTATATTAAAGCCCATTAATTTGCTAGATACTGCAGTGGAGATGTTAGGATGTCTGACTAGGACTTTGGAGATCCAAACGCAAATCGTCTCAGCCCGGAAGCTCACTGGGTGATTCTGGACCAGTCACTTCACAGCATGCTACTTCACAGTATGATTATAGGTAGTATGATTAACCTATGCTACTTCACAATATGATTATAGGTAGTCCTCGATTTATGACCACAATTGAGCCCAAAATTTCTGTTGCTAAGTGAGACATTTGTTAAGTGAGTTTTGCTCCATTTTATGAGCTTTCTTGCCATAGTTATTAAGTGAATCACTGCAGTTGTTAAGTTAGTGATGTGATTGTTAATCTCGCTTCCCCATTGACATTGCTTGTCAGAAGGTCACAACAGTGGCTCACATGATCCTGGGACCCTGCAACTGTCATAAATATGAACCAGTTTCCAAACATCTGAATTTTGATCACATGACTATGGGGATGCGTAAGTGTGAATAATGGTCAAAAGTTGCTTTTTTCAGCATCATTGTAACTTTGAACAGTCATTAAATGAACTGCTGTAAGTTGAGGACTACCTATATGATGAGGGAAAATTGGAGGAGGGAGTGCTGCATATGACATCTCAAACCCCTAAAAGAAAGGCACACTAGTTTACATCAATCATTTATTCATTTATTAACTCGGAAATCTAATTAGTGATTGAATCCACCTTGTCCAATCATGCTGCTATAGAGCTGTGGTGGCGAACCTATGGCACGCGTGCCAGAGGTGGCACGCGGAGCCATAGAAGCCGGCACGCGAGGGTTCCCACCGGCAAACCGGAAGTGCGAAAAAACGCACTTCCGGTTTGCCGGTGTGCTGTTTTTTGCGCTCCGGAGGGTTCAGGGAAGCTCCCTGAAGCTCCGGAATGCAAAAAACTACAAAACGGACAAACCGGAAGTGCACTTTTCCGCACTTCCGGTTTGTCCGTTTTGTAGTTTTTTGCATTCCGGAGCTTCAGGGAGCTTCCCTGAACCCTCCGGAGCGCAAAAAACAGCACACCGGCAAACCGGAAGTGCGTTTTTTCGCACTTCCGGTTTGCTGGTTTCGTCGTTCCAGGCTCCGGTAAGCCTTTGTGCGGGGGTGGGGGTGTGTGCGCATGCGCAGGGGGCAGCATGGGGGGGTGTTGTGTGCATGCGTGGGGGGGGAGGGAATGGGTGTGGGCACGCGAGCGCACGCGAGCCGAAAAGGGTTCGCCACCACTGCTATAGAGCATAATGGGTTGACAATGAGCTTGGTGCTTGTTTGTACTGGACAGCTGCAGGCATTGCCATAGCTGGAATTTTGCCACTATTATTCCCAGCTGTGGATTCAGAATTTCTGTAGTTCCCATTCCCTCATTCACCCTCTCTCTCCTCCCTATTAAAAGCAAAGGGGAGACCTAGTTCATCACACCAATTTACTTTGTGAAAACCAAGCAGAAATGTTTCAGCCAAGAGAAAAAGTGAAGTATTGCTTCTTTTTGGAGGAATAGGAGAGGCCTGCTTTCACCTGGCAATGATGTGAAATTTGCAAGGGAAAGCTTCTACAAAATGTTTCTGAGATACAGAAAGATTAGTGCTTTGTTCCTAAACAACTTCTCAAATTATTTTACTGATGGAGATATCATGCCTCATAACAGACTCTAGCCTGCTATCTTTCCCTTCAAACACAAGTACATACATACAAACTTACAAAACTGTATCTCTATTTAATTTTATTTCTCTAGCCATCCATCTCAATATGGAATAGAATAGAATAGAATAGAATAGAATAGAATAGAATAGAATAGAATAGAATAGAATAGAATAGAATAGAATAGAATAGAATAACAGAGTTGGAAGGGACCTTGGAGGTTTTCTAGTCCAACCCGCTGCTTAGGCAGGAAACCCTACACCAGACAAATGGTTATCCAACATCTTCCTAAAACATGTACTTGACAAATAAATAAAAATAAAATAAAAACTTCCAGTGTTGGAGCATTCACAACTTCTGGAGGCAAGTTGCTCCACGGATCAATTATTCTAACTGTCAGGAAATTTCTCCTTAGTTCTAAGTTGCTTCTCTCCTTGATCAGTTTCCACCCATTGCTTTTTGTTCTACCCTCAGGTGCTTTGGAGAATAGCTTCACTCCCTCTTCTTTGTGGCAACCCCTGAGATATTGGAACACTGCTATCATGTCTCCCCTAATCCTTCTTTTCATTAAACTAAACATACCCAGTTCCTGCAACCGTTCTTCATATGTTTTAGCCTCCAGTCCCCTAATCATCTTTGTTGCTCTTCTCTGCATTCTTTCTAGAGTCTCAACATCCTTTTTAACATCGTGGCGACCAAAACTGAATGCAGTATTCCAAGTGTGGCCTTACCAAGGCATTATAAAGTGGTATTAACACTTCACGTGATCTTGATTCTATCCCTCTGTTAATGCAGCCTAGAACTGTGTTGGCTTTTTTAGCAGCTGCTGCACACTGCTGGCTCATATTTAAATGGTTGTCCACTAGGACCAGGGCTGTGGAGTCGGTAGATAAATGTTCCGACTCCGACTCCTCAGTTTTTTGTACTTCTGACTCCGACTCCGACTCCAGGTACCCAAAATTTCCTCCGACTCCTCGACTTCGACTCCACAGCACTGACTAGGACTCCAAGATCCTCTCACAGTTACTACTGTTGAGCAAGGTACCACATATACTGTACCTGTGAATTTTGTTTTTCTTGCCTAAATGTAGAACCTTACTTTTTTCACCATTGAATTTCATTTTGTTTGATAGTGCCCAATGTTCAAGTCTGTCAAGATCCTTCTGGATCTTGAGCTTATCTTCTGGAGAGTTGGCTATTCCTGCCAGTTTGGTGTCATCTGCAAATTTGATGAGTTCCCCATGTATTCTAATTCCCCATTTATCCCAATTATGTATAATTCTATACTTATGTATAGAATAGAATAGAATTATGTATAATTCTATAATTCTATACATAATTGGGAAGTACAGGTAATCCTTGACTTACAACAGTTCATTTAGTGAATGTTCAAGATTACAACAGCACTGAAAAAAGTGACTTATACGACCACTGTACCCTCTAAGCTGTGCGGCCGCGTGGCCACGCACGTAACAAGAGAATGCCGCGTGGAAGTTTCTAACTTCCCCATGGCATTTTCTAATGGCAGAGGTTGCGTGCCTGCGCATATAAAAAGAGAATGCTGCGCGGCAGTTTCTAACTGCCGGGTGCCGTTTTTTGAAGTTACAAGAACATTGCTTACGACCATTTTACCCTTATGGCCGTTGCAGTATACCCATGGTTACATTATTTACATTCGGATGCTTGACAACTGGTTCATATTTATGATGGTTGCGGTGTCCCGGGGTAGATCATCTTTTGCGATCTTCTCTAGAGATGTGAAGGCCGGGAAAAAACCGGAAAAATTGAAAAAAAACCAGGTTTTTTTTTTTCAAAAAATTGGAAAAATTGAAAAAAGAAAAAACCCATTGTGGAATATTTTATTTTAACATAATGAATAAAATATTTTAAGACAGGGTGTTCAAATATTTTCCAAATCATTTCTAAAAAAAATGTATGATATCAGATTATTCTAATTTCTGTGCACTGAGTGAGGACAAGCAAGTCCTAGGTAACAAACTGAACCCTCCAATGCAAGAACAGTATGCATTTCTTCCTTGGTGCTGCTATTGTAACAAGAAAAAGGTTTCAGTTTTGCTTTTGCATGTTAGTGGGTGTGTTTGGTTTGTTCTGTCCTCTTCACTAGGCCTCAAAAGCATTGGAAGAAAATACAGAGCAACAAAAAGGACCTGAAAGTATATACTTAATTAAAAAAGGTAAGAGTTTACATTTATCTGAATCCAGAAAACTGAATCATTTAGCTACATTAGTTTATCTTTATAAACTTTTGTGTAAATAATAATTGAATTACCAGTAATCTGGTTCTTCCCCAGTGACCCACACACACAACCATAGATTAGTGTCTTCTTGCAAAGTAGTCATTTTTTCTTGTTTTTATTTCCTACTCCCCTCAGAAAAATGGTGAGACCAACATCTAGCATATGGAGGTATTTTCACATTACAAGTTCTTCTGAAAAGAAAAATGTGATTTGCAAATATTGTCAGATGAAATATGCATTTCCAAATGCTACCAGGATGACAAAACACATTCTTGTATGTAACAAGTGTCCTGTAGATATTAAAAAATCCTTCATGGATCGAAGTGGACAACAATGATGACAATGCACACAGTTTTTCTCAACGTTCTCGTTCAAGAAGTCCTCTTTCTACTCCATCTATAACGTCAGCAGCAACACAAAGTGTTGTCCCATCAGCAGCATCTTCAAGTAAACAGATACTGAAGACAGCTGCATCCAAAAATTATTCACTAACTTCATTTATAGACAAGATGACACCTGAAGATCAGGAAAAAATTGATCAAGCTCTTGCAAGAGCAATATATTCTTCTGGAACGCTGTTATCAATAACTGAAAATACATACTGTCAGGAAGCTTTGAAATTATTAAGACCATCATATCAATTGCCCAGCAGACATTCTTTGAGCAAACCTCTTTTGGCGTCACAATATGAATGTGTAATGGAATCGGTGCAAGGAAAAATTAATGAAGCACTGTGTCTTGCACTACTTACAGATGGATGGATAAATGTGAGAGGAGAAGGAATTATAAATTTTGTTATAACACCACCTCAGCCAGTTTTTTACAAAAGCATTGAAACAGGAGAGAACAGACATACTGCAGAGTATATCAGCTGTAAAATCTGTGATGTCCTACAGAAAATTGGGAGTGGTAAAGTATTTGCTTTGCTTACTGACAATGCCAGCAATATGAAAGCAGCATGGGAAATCATAATGGAGAAGTATCCACATATTACTGCAATAGGATATGCAGCCCATGGGCTGAACTTGCTTTTTAATGATATTATGAAGTTGGACACCCTTCAAATGGTCTATAGACGAGCAAAAGAAGTTATTAAACATGTAAAAAGTACTCATATTGTAGCTGCAGTTTTCAAGAAGAAGCAAGTCGGGGGGGAGGCAAAGAATAGCATAGTTACGCTGAAGCTCTGTAGTAAAACTCGGTGGGCTGGAGTGGTGATCTCCTTTGAAAGTTTACTAAAAAACAAAGAAGCTCTTCAAGAAACAGTAATAGTTGAAGATCTTAAAGTACCCAGGAGTGTAAGAAACACTGTTCTTGATCAGGATGTCTTCTGGGTTCAGCTGCAAAATTCCCTGAAGATTCTAAAGCCAATTGCTGCAGCAATCACTGCATCTGAATCAGATAGTGCACTTTTGTCAGAAATTCTTTATCTAATGACCAAGCTAAAAACAACTGTTTTTGAAAATCTCAGTAAATCTCCACTTACAACTATAGAAGAAAGTAAAGTGCAATATTTTATTTAAAAAACAGAATAATTTTGTTGTCATCCAATTCATGCTGCTGCAAATCTGTTGGATCCAAGATTCAAAGGTGCAAACATAAGTGATGATGATAACACTGCTACTGCAGTTGATTGGATCACAAAACAAGCATCACATTTAGGACTTGATGTTGGGAAGGTACTTTCAAATGTTGCAGAATATAGAATATAGAACATCTTCAGGGATTTGGTCCAGGAATGCAATCTGGGATTCTGCCAAACATATTCCTCCTGCAACATGGTGGCAAGGTCTTTGCACAACACAGCCTCTGACTCCTATTGCTTCTTGCCTTCTCCAGATACCTCCATCTTCTGCAGCATGTGAAAGAATCTGGTCTATGTTTGGAAACACTCACACTAAATCAAGAAATAAACTGTCATGTGAAAGAGTAGAGAAGCTTGTTTCGATTCGGGCAAACCTTCAGTTTTTAGAAGTTCCTAATTGTGATGACGGACAAAAAAGAGTAGCTGCAGAAGCAGAGACGGATACTGATAATTTCAGCTCAGAAAATGATTCTGATTAAATGTTCATTGAAACTTAGTCCCACTCTCTTCTTAATACTTCCCCCATCTTCAATTCTTTTTATGAGAATGGGGTTTTTATTTTTATTTTTATTTAATACTGTGGAGAGGAAATATGAAAAATTGTTATTTTTGGTTTTGAAAATTGTTTTGTGGAGGCTTTTTGGCTGTTCCACATAAACTAGTAAGCAGTTCAGGAGATTGTTGCTCCCTTTGTTACAATTACAAATAAATATTATAAAAAAATAAATTCTGTTTGTGATAATTGTTTGGCTACACTATATTTTTAATATGCTAGTTGTGATAATTTTATGCCAAGTCAAATTGCCCATAGTCATATTTTATGTCCCTAAAGTAACAGAATGACTTTCAATCTTAAAAAGACAAAAAAGTGCTGATGTAGCATTTTTTTCAATTTTTCCGAAAATTTCCATCCGTCCCCCCCCCCCCCCCGAAAAAAACTGGGTTTTTTTCCGAACTTCAAAATTTCCGGAAATTTTACATCTCTACTTCTGACAAGCAAAGTCAATGGGAAAGCACAAGTCATTTAACAGCTGTGTTACTAGTTTAACAACTGCAGTGATTCACTAAACAAATGCGGCAAGAAAAGTTGTAAAATGGGGCAAAACAAACTTAACAAATTTCTCACTTAGCCACATAAATTCTGGGCTCAATTGTGGTTGTAAGAGGACTACTTCTATATAGTAATTGATTGAGATGACAATTATGTTTTCCCAGGACATAAAGGTGCATCTAAGGCCGTGATGGCGAACCTATGGCACGCGTGCCAGAGGTGGCATGCAGAGCCCTCTCTGTGGGCATGCATGCAGTCGCCAGCTGCTCTTCTGGTTTCCGGCATGCACATGCGCATTGGCCAGCTTGTCTTCGCGAGTGCAGGAGCGCTGGAAAACGGTCTGAAAACGGCTTGAAAAATGGCCTGAAAATAGCCCAAAAAAGCCCAAAAAACGGCCTGGAAACGGCCCCGAAAACAGCCAAAAAACAGGCACAGCTGGTCTTCGGGTTTCCAGCGCTCCAGCGCACGCACATGCATGCACGTTCCAGTTTGGCCATTTGGTGCCGAAAAGTTTCGCCATCACTGATCTAAGGATTAATGTGAGTGGCAAACAAATGAATGTCCTTTTTGATTATACAGTAATCCCTCGTTTTTCGCGGGGGTTAAGTTCCAAAAAGAACCCGTAATAGGCGAAATCCGTGAAGTAGGAAACTTTATTTTTTTTAACCCCTCCTACCCGGCTTCTGCGTTTTCGGCGCTCAAAAAAGGCCTGAAAAATCCTCCCAACCTCTCCCTCTCTTGACGTCTGCTGTGGCTGCTTGGCACTGATCTACAAGCGAGCTTGTAGGCCGTTCCCTCGTCGATTTGGCGCGAATGGCCATTTTCCCTCAGGGAAAGCTGACAGCGCGGCCCGCCCTACAGCTGATGAGCGGCAGTCCTTCTGCGCACGCGCAGAGCTCATCGGACCGCTTTACTCGCCTGCTGCTGCCAGACTGAAGCAGGAGACCACCACGCAGGCGCAGAACTCATCGGAGAGGTTTGCAAGTCCCGGAGCTGCGCGCTTTGCCGCTGACTGCCTGGCCGCCCACGCAAATCCGTGAAGCAGCGAGACCGTGAAAGGTGAAGCGTGATATAGCGAGGGATTACTGTAGTGGACAACATCTGCCCACCTTAACAAGACCTACAACAAGTGCCTTGAATATATCTTACCATAAATGTTCAAAACAATGGGAAATATTCTCTTAACTACTGTATATTTAAAAAATGCTTGTTTTGTGATTTGCTGCTACTAGACCACAATCTGTCCTGAAACCTAGTCTGTTCAAATTCAAGTTTAAACTGATAAAGCAGAATTTTATGTTGAAATTAAAAGAGCTTTGATGACTGATGATAGCATGTACTGTATCACATTGGAAGGCAAGCGGGAAAAAGAATCCTTGCTTGTGAAAAACAATTGTTAATTCCTGACGATGATAGTGCTGCCTATTTAATTATTATGGGGACAGAAATAGAAGTTGGATTTGGCATTTAACAAGACTAGGAATAAATCCTGCAACAGTTCATAAAATTTTCATTTGTTTCATTTACCATATTTTTTGGACTATAAGACACACCGGTGTATAAAACGCACCAAGATTTCAAAGAGGTAAGTAAGAAAAAAAAGTTTTTATCCTCCCTAGCCCCCAGGAGCACTCTGCAAGCCTCCCAAAACCTCTGCGCGCTTTTTTCCGCAAAAACTTTTTTGCAAAAACAGACGTTTTTGTCTCCCCCCAGCCCCCAGGAGCACTTTGCAGGCCTCCCAAACCCTCTGCGCACCCCATTTTTCGCAAAAACGGACCCGTTTTTGGGAAACCTGCAGAGTACTCCTGGGGGCTGGGGGAAGGCAAAAACGCTGTTTTTGCGAAAAATGGCCCGTTTTTTTGCAAAAATGGGGTGCGCAGAGGGTTTGGGAGGACTGCAGAGTGTTCCTAGGGGTTGGGGGAAGGCAAAAATGCCCCCATTTTTTGCCCTATTTTTTGCAAAAATGGGGGTGTTTTTGCCTTTTCCCAGCCTCCAGGAGCACACTGCAGGCCTCCCAAACCCTCTGCGCATCCCATTTTTGTGAAAAACGGGCCCATTTTTTGCAAAAATGGGATGCGGGGGCAGGGCTTCAGGAGACCAAAAATGGCTGTATTCGGCGTATAAGATGCACTGACATTTCCACCCTCCTTTAGGGGGGGGGGAAGGTGCGTCTTATACTCCGAAAAATACAGTAATAGGAATTTAGATCTCTTGATTTATTTACACATTTGCCAAATTATGGAGTAGATTCTATTCCCTAAAAGTTTCATAACAAATTTCTCTGTAGAATATTGCTTTTATTGAAACAACTTGGAAAAAGACATATCATCAGTCCAGATCCCAGGCACCCATTGGTTTGGAGCCAGAGGCTACTGAATGGTGTCTATTAGCGTGGTTTTCCCCTACCTTTGTCTTCCACTGCTAACCCAGTATATAGTAATATATCATAAAAGCAAGAGAATGCTAGGTGCCACACAGCAGAGGCTTTTCAGTAAGCATGTTCAAAGCCACTCACACAGTTCCTATGTTCATGTCCACTCAACAATGGTGAAGTTTTTTTTACTGGTCAGCAGTCACATAATTTGCTCTGTCCTGCTTATGCAACTCCCAAGACCGAAACATTCAAATGGCTGGCACAAAGCAAGAAATGCATTTTAACAAAGGAAACCAAACAGAATTTGGTAGTATGCCAGAAATCAATCTCATGGGTGAGACCATGCACCACTACACAGTTATTCCAATAAAAGGCTCGAGAAGGGGTGCAGGACAAGACAATGGCAGCTTTAGAAGAAAGACTGTAACCTTCAATCACTTTATAGATTTTCTCAGCCGTTTTTCAGGTCAGGCAGTTGGAAAATAATGACCGACCATGTTTCCAATCAGTATTGTTCATGAAATGTCTGGAAAAGACTAACATTATGCTCAGAAAAGCAACCTCTGCAGATCTCAGGTCAGAATACTGTCCAGCGTGACCACTTGATCTGCACACAAACCGGATGCCAACAGGGCCTCAGATCAAAGTACATCCTCCTCCATACACTGCGGTCATCCTCACTAGACATGAAATTGATTGGCATGGCATAGAGAATATGATCTTTCTACTCGGAAGTAGTATTCCTACCTCACAATGATTTGTGCTTGTTGTATACCATCCAGAATCATTTTCCATGAGAAGGGCAGTCATATAAATTTGATTATTAGGATTTTATTAATGAGATTTATTAATGAGATTTATATACCGCCCCATAGTGCAAGCACTCTCTAAGCGGTTTACACCATTAAGCAATGTATATATTTACATAGCCCCCAACAATCTGGGTCCTCATTTTTTTTTTTAAATAGTTTTTATTAAGTTATTTACATTTAAAAAACAGAAACATACAAAAGAAAAACATTTACGACATTGACAAGTACAATATAAACATATACAAAACATAAAAAACGCATACAGCTATAAAGCTGTCTATTTCTATCGTTTGTTCTACGGCAAATATATATTTAACATTTAATTTAACATGGTTTTCGAATTTTGTCTCATATTTTGCATTGTGTTTTATAAATCAAACGTAGTGGTAGTAAAATTTAACCATAATATTTATAATGATATAACAATAGTAATATTTGTAGTAGTATAGATAATAATAGTAATAATAGTACAGAAAAAAATAAGGCATTGTTGGTTTAGTAATATCTTAGTATACATATATAGTAATACAATATAACTGTTTTCTCTATAAATTCTCTAGTTCAATTTCTATATGCCTTATTTGGCTTATATTTCTATTTATTACATTGATGTTATTTGTTTTCGTTTTTCGTACCAATTGTAAAATAAATTCCAGATTTCATAGTAGTCGGAGTCTTCCTTTCCTTTCAGTTCCATGGTTAGTTTATCTGCTTCGGCACAGTCCAGGATTTTACTAATTACACTGCTTTCCTCGGGAATATCGTTTAATTTCCAATTTTGTGCTATCGTTATTCTCGCCGCTGTTAGTTTATGTAGAATAATATAATAGTATTTCTTTTGCATTTTTTGATTTATGTTTCCCAATAGGAAAATTTCCGGTTTGATATCTATATCTTGTTGTGTGATTTCTTTTAACCAGTTTTTGATTGTATTCCAGAAGGCTTTTATTTTTGGACAGGTCCACCACATATGATAGTAAGATCCAATTTTGTGTTGGCATCTCCAACAATTTGGTGATAGGTTTTTATACATTTTTGCCAATCTCGCTGGAGGGAGGTGCCATCTATAGAATTCTTTATAATAATTTTCTTTATATGAAACTGATTTTGTCATTTTGTAGTTTTGGTTCCAAATTTTTTCCCATTCATTAATTTGCATCTCATGTCCGAAATTTTTCGTCCAGCTTATCATATTTCCTTTTATTATGTCTTTTTGTGTTTTGTTTTTTAGGAGAAATTTGTATATTTTAGTTATTGCTTTTGGTTCTTGATCTAGTAAAATTTTATCTAATTCTGATTTGAGTTTTTGTATTCCGTATTTTCTCTTGTCGTTTTCTAATCTGTTCCTAATTTGGAAATATGGCCACCAATCAATCTTGATTCCTTCTTGTTCCAGTTTTGCTATAGATTTTATGGCACCTCCTTCTTCCAGTATTTCTTCATATGTGACCATTTTTTCCAGATTCGTTGTGTTTGGGTGTGTAATGGCTTCCATACCAGAGAACCAGGGTGGTATTTTGGTGTAGTATTGTTTTTTGATCTTAAGCCAAGTTCCTAAGAGAGAGTCTCTAATTTTATGTCTTTTGAAGTATGAGTGTGTTTTATGTTTATCATCCCAGAGGAATCCATGCCACCCTAAATGTAAGTCATAACCTTCTAGTACCAGTAAACGTCTATTTTTAATTTGAATCCAATCCTTTATCCATGTTAAGGCGGATGCTTGATAATATAATTCAAAGTCCGGTAGTCCGAATCCTCCCTGATTCCTATTTTGTTGTAAATATTTTAATTTAATTCTTGGTTTTTTTCCGGCCCATATAAATTTGGTTAGTATTTTATTTAGTTGTTCAAAATATTTTTTCTCTAATTTGATTGGAATGGTTTGGAATAGGTACAAAATTTGAGGTAATATTGACATTTTAATAGCTGCGATTCTACCAATTAGAGAGATTTGTAATTTGTTCCATTTATCTAATTTTTTTTCAATTTGTTTTAAAATTTCCATATAATTTGCTTCTTTTATTGTGGTGCATTTTGCTGACAGATTGATTCCTAGATATTTTATTTTCTTAACAATTTGTAGTTCTAATTTCTTTTCTAGTTCCTTATTTTGTGTGTCTGTCAGGTTTTTGATTATTATTTTAGTTTTTTGTTTATTGATTTTCAGACCTGCTACTTTCCCGAATTCATTTATTTCTTTTAGTAAAATTGGTCCTGTCTCTAATGGTTCTTCTATGTTGAAAACCAAGTCGTCAGCGAATGCTTGTAATTTATATTCCTGCTCTTTTATCTTAAGTCCTTTTATTTCTTTATTTTCTCTTACTTTTTGTAATAATGATTCCAATGATAGTATAAATAATAATGGGGAGAGGGGACAGCCTTGTCGAACTCCCTTTTCTATATTGAAATTTTTTGAAGTTTCTCCATTTATAAGAATTTTAGCAGTTTGTTTTGAATATATTGATTTGATTGTCCTTATGTAATTCTCTCCAAAATTCATTTTATTCAATTGATTTATTATAAAGTCCCAGTTTAGGTTATCAAATGCCTTTTGGGCATCTAAAAATATGAGTGCCATGGATTCCCCTGGGTGTGTCTCATAGTATTCTAAAATATTTGTAATTGTTCTTATATTGTTTTTAATATGTCTATTTGGTAGGAAGCCATTTTGATCTGAATGTATAATTTTGGTAAGTGTTTTTTTTAGTCTTTCCGCCATTATAGACGCAAAGATTTTGTAGTCTGAATTTAAGAGCGAGATTGGCCTGTAACTCTGGATCTTATGTTTCATATTGATGTCTTTTGGAATGATTGTTATTAGTGCCTCTGTCCATGAATCTGGGATTGCTCCTTTTGTTAGTACTTCATTGTATGTAATTAGTTGTATATTTTTTAAAATCGTTTGTAATTCTTTGTAGTACTCTGCTGGAATACCATCCGGTCCTGGGGTTTTATTGTTTTTCTGATTTCTAATAGCTTTTTCTAATTCAATCAATGTTATTTCTTCATCCATCTTATCTTTAATATCGTCTGGTAGTTGCACTATATTAGAATTTTTTAAATACTCTTGTATGCTCTGGAGTTGTATAGTATCCTTACTGTATAGCTCTCTATAATATTCTCGTGCTATGTCTTTTTTTCCCTCTATTTCAAACTGCATTTTCCCTAGCGAATCTTCTAATTGTTGTATTGTTTTTTTTTCCTTTTCTTTTCTTAATCTGTAGGCCAACCATCTGCCTGGTTTGTTAGCATGTTCAAAATAATTCTGTTTGGATGTCTTAATTTTTAATGCAATTTCTTCTTGTAGTATTAGATTTATTTTGTGTTTAGTTAATTCTTTTTCTTCTTTTATTTCTTTATTTTGTGGCATCTCTTGTAATTTATGTTCCAATTCCCCTATCTTGTTTTGTAAGTCCTTAATTTGCTTATTTTTATCTTTATTTCTTTTAATAGAGTATGCAATAGTTAATCCTCTTATATATGCTTTCATAGTGTCCCAAATATTTTGTATAGATGTGTCCTCGTTCCAATTCTCCTGTAGAAAGAAAGTTAATTCTTTCTCCATATATTGTTTAAATTCTTTTTCTTTTATTGTTTTCTGGTTCATCATCCATCTCCTTCTTAGCTTACTCGTTCCTCTTATTGTAATTATTATAGGGTTATGGTCCGCCCACGTATTAGGTTCTATTTCTACACTCTCTATTTTAATAATTGGTTCTATATTTGACCAGACCATGTCGAGTCTAGACCAGGATTGATGTGGGTTTGAAAAATATGTATATTGATTCTGTTTCTGGTGTCTTTCTCTCCATATATCTTTTATTTTAAATTCATTCACCATTTCAAAAAAAAATTTAGGTAGAGTTTTCCTTTCCATATTTTTTTTTGGTCCCGTTTTATAATCTTCTTTAACATCTACCACTGCATTAAAATCTCCGATTATACAAATGTTTTCTCTGTCTAATTTAATGATTTGTTGGTATAGTTTTTTATAAAATTCTTTTTGTCCATTGTTAGGGGCGTAGATAACTATTAGTAATATTTTAGTTTTGTCTATTGTAATTTCCACTATGAGTATTCTTCCTTCTGTATCTCTATATATTTGTTTAGGGGTTAACCAATTTTTGATATATAATGCTATTCCTCTTTTCCTTGAGTCGGCCAGGGATGTAAAGAGATTACCTATCTTGGGATATTGTAATAACTTATATTCTTCTTTTTTAATATGAACTTCCTGTAAACATGTAATGTCTGAACCTTGTTTCTGTAGTCTGTTGAGTATTTGTCTTCTTTTTATTGGTGAATTGATTCCATTTATGTTAACTGAAAATATTTTAATTTGATTTTGCATCTTATTTTTTACTTGTTGCTCTTGTTAATCTCGCGGTCTTTACTTCTTTTGTTTTCACCCTCCTATCTCCCTCTCTCTCTTGTCTTTTCATTCTCTCCATTTCTTCTATCATTTCTTTTTCTTCCTGGCTTTGTCCCTCTCCCTCTGCACTGCTCTCTCCTTCCTTTTCTAAGTGTGTTTCGATAAATTGATCTGCTTCTTCCATTGTTTCTATCTTAATTTTTTTTCCTTTCCACGTCACTAGGATTCCTTCCGGAATCAACCACCTAAAAGGAATTTCTTGCCTTATTAGTTTTGCAGTACAGTATTGTAGGTCTCTTCTCTTTTCTCTTATTCGTTTGGGAATTTGTTTTAATACATTGATTTCTCGTTCCTTATGTAGTATTTGTTCCATTCTCATTTTATCTACCTTGGAAGGATGGAAGGATGAGTCAACCCTGAGCCGGTGAGATTTGAACAGCTGAACTCAAATGATCACAGTCAGCTAAAGTAGCCTGCAGTACTGCTCTCTAACCACTGCGCCACCTCGGCTCAATAATTAATAAATAAGGATTGATGTTTTGGGCATCACTTGAACACTATTTCTTTTGCACAGCGAATTCAAATTTGAATTTCCTGACCATGTATTTCATAGCCATGTTTTTTACAGATACATTCTGCCTATGGTGTAAAGCAGACATATTTTTGTGGATCATGGATTGTCAATCGTTTGTATTATTTTCAATATCTTAACCATGTTGGTAACTGGCCAACAAATATTTTCATTATGTTCATTTTTTTATATAAAAACAATTGAAAAAACATGAGGCCCAATCAGGAGCAGATACACAGAATGGGTAAAGGCTGAGTCTCTTGAAATCATTTATATTCCTAATTAATCTCATTTGTTTATTATTTACTTATTTATTCTGTATGCCCCGACACCTGTCGCACTGCTACCCAACTTCTTCTGCGGCCACTTGCGGTCAGATGCCATGTAGCTCATTGCACCAGTGACACTGTTCATGTGCCATGCGGCCTCCTGTCACAAGTGGCACTGGCGCAATGCGCAACACGGCGTCCGGCTGCAACCAGCCGCAGTAGTCAGGCAGTGGAGCAACAGGTGCCAGGGTGTGGGAGGCCTGGCTGCAGCGGTCCAAAGGTAAGCGGGTGCAGGGCGCGTGGGGCAGCTCCACCCCCCACCCATTTGATTTTTACACATGCGCCTCACCTCACCTCATAGAACCAGATGGTGGGACAGAGTGAGCGGGGTCTTAACCAGGGCTTATTTTTGAGGTAGGGCTTATATTAGGTGCACAAATAAAAACCAAGCTAGGGCTTATTTTGGGGATAAGTTTTAATTTTGGGAAAACACGGGTATATAGAGATATACATATAGTATATACCCGTGATGGCGAACCTATGGCATGCGTGCCACAGGTGGCATGCCGAGCCATATCTGCCAGAACGCGAGCCGCTGCCCTAGCTCAGCTCCAGCGCGCATGTCAGCTGGAGCATGTCAGCTGCCAGCTGATTTTTGGCTTGTGCGGAGGCTCTGGGAAGGTGATTTTGGCCTCTGGGTGATCTCCGGGGTGGCAAGGGGAAGTGTTTTCGTCCTCCCCAAGCTCCAAGAAAGCCTCTGGAGCCTGGGGAGGGTGAAAAATGGGCCTACCAGGCCCACTGGAAGTCAGGAAATGGGGGAGTGTGGGGGTTGCGCACGCCTGCACAGGGGGTGGGGCGAGTGAGGGGGCTTTGAATTATGGGTGTAGGCATGCACACGCGAGCAATAGTGCGCGTGCGCACTATTTCAGCACCCGAGGGAAAAAAGGTACGCCATCACTGGTATATACTGTATTTTTCAGAGTATAAGACGCACCTTTTTCCCTCCTAAAAGAGGGTGGAAATGTTGGTGCGTCTTATATACCAAATACAGCCAGTTTTGGTCTCCGGAAACCCCACCTGCTTCCCATTTTTCCAAAAAATGGGCCCATTTTTTGCAAAAAAAGGGATGCGCAGAGGGTTTGGGAAACCTGCAGAGTGCTCCTGGGGGCTGGGGGAAGGCAAAAATGCCCCCATTTTTGTGAAAAACAGGTGGAAAATGGGCTATATTTTGCAAAAAGCGGGGCATTTTTGCCTTTCCACAGCTCCCAGGAGCACTCTGCAGGCCTCCCAAACCCTCTGCGCACCCCGTTTTTTGCAAAAATGGGTGAAAAATGGGCCCGTTTTTGCAAAAAACAGGCCACGCAGAGGGTTTGGGAGGCCTGCAGAGTGTTCCTGGGGGCCGGGGAGGACAAAATCTTTTTTTTTCTTACTTACCTCTTCGAAATCTTGGTGCGTGTTATACACCGGTGCGTCTTATAGTCCAAATAATACGGTACATACATGCATACATATATATATATACACACACACATACTACATACATATAAAATCTCTTTATGTATCCCAACTTTATTTATACACACACACAAAGACACACACACACACACACACACACACACACACACACACACCATAAAGAGTGAGAGAAACTGAAGGACAAGGCTTTTAGAAATGAGAAAAATTACATCTCTTTGAAGGGATGTATTTTTGATAGATAAAGAAACAATGAATTAGCACAGGTTTGAGATTCCAGGCAAGTATCACTAGAGGCAAAAAGTATGTATAGTGGAATGATATAACACAGGTTGTTTATTTGGTCTTCTAAAACATTTTGACTCCTGAGCAAACAGGTCTCTTTAGTGAGAAATTAGTTACAGAAGTAGAGTAAAAATAAATGGTTGGTTATTATAAAAGAGACACTGCCTATGCTCTGAATCTGAGCTGATGGAGACTCTTAGAAACAGATATTGGGGTCACAATTGATAGTTTAATTAAATTGACTTAAGAATGAAGGCAAATTGACCTAATCCAGAATGTAATTCTGTCTATTTATCATGTTTATCAGGCTCTCTTTAACTGCTGGGAGAGGAAAAATGTTCTCAGACAGGACTGTGGGGTAAGACCAAGCATCTTGTAATTAAAAGACTATATAAATAACTCAACTGTAGTAGTAACAGTAAGGAACAGGAATTTTCCCAACCCATGCAGCTGTCTTTAGAATTTTTGTATAAGGCCACAGAACCTCAAGCTTAACTAAGCAACTGCCGTGGCCAAAATGGTGTCTGCAAACTGTTAACTGGATTTGTTCAAAAATTGCTGAATTACCATCCTTTAGACAAAGGTTGTAGTCCTTTTCATATGGAACTACAGGTGAGCAGCCACATCTTAAAATGAAGCCTGAAACAACAGCTTTTGCCACAAATGTAACATTGGTAGTTGGTTGTCTATGGAGATTTTCAGTGATCCTCCAGGTCATGGTTGTCCCAAAAGTGTTTGTTCAAGAAGCAACTGAACTTTTTGGTTTTTTCTTTGAAGACATTTCTCTTCTCATCCATTCAACTGAAGAAGCTTCTTGGATGAGAAGAAAAATGTCTTCAAAGAAAAAAAAACAGAAAGTCCAGTTGCCTCTTGAGAAAGCACCTTTGGGATTGATAGTTGATTGTCCTGCTTTGAATTAGTCTTAGAATTAACCAAAGTGCCATCACTCTGACTTTAAACAAATTGTAACCATTGATTCCAAAATTACATTAACATTTTCAAGTAGATCTCCAGCTATCTCTCCACATTATCTTATTACAATCAAGTGAATTGCCCAGGTAATAATCTACCAAGTAGAAATTTAGAATGTAACACTTTGGAACAGAACTCAACTGAAGTGAAATTGAAAAGGATGTTTAGCTATGATACGCACAAGTACAAAAGGCATCTAGCATTTTACCATAGTGGCAATGGCCTCATGCATCCAGACATTCTTTACTGGGGGTCTTCTGTGCTCTGCCTCTTCTCCAGTCTCGCATGATAGCTTGAGAAAATATTTCTCAAAATAGAAGGCCCACATTGCAGCCTCAGTGGGAAATAAGAAAAGTCTTCAGATCACTCCTTAATAGACTCCACAATCATACAGTCCAGAATATGTCCTTCACAATGACATCACTGCCCAGGTGTCAGAACTGACTTGCAACCAGCTTGAAGAAAGATGAAAAAAATTCCAGCACCAGTAAATCACGTAGACAGCTTAGCCCAATTTATATTGTCAGCATTTCTCTCTTGAGGTCAGCACAGAGTAGAAATGAATCACATTCCTTAGGAGTTGTTCATCTCTCAGTGCCTTTCCCATTAAGTTTTACTTAATTACTACCTCCAAAATCCAAATTCTTTATTGCAAGATGTCCTTAATTTTGCCTATCCCAAGTTTTGAAAACATTGCTGAAAAAGAGGCAGAAACTGAGGATGAGGCAAGGATTGGCTGAAGCAGCTGCCTAGGGAGGTTGAGAAATTTCTTGAACATTTTCAAAAGAAGATCAGACAGATATTTATTAGCAGCTGTTTAAAGTCTGAGCTAAAAAATCTACAGCTGCCTTGAAATCTGAAATTACAAAGGCCTGTTCAAAGATAGAGCATGCAACTCTTGTGTTACTTTCTTGAAAAGATATATACTTCAGCAAGAAGCATAGTGCACCTTCCAAGCTGTATTTAAAAAATTTTTCAAAATGTTCTGTTCCTTTCTCCCGTTTCCTCTTCCTTTTATAAGTTTAATGTAGTGCAGCAAAACACTAGTTTTTCAAGCAACTATATCTCTGATACCCACATTTTAAAAACCTACCTCATTCTCCTCCACTTTTTCCTCTCTTTCTTTAATCTGATTAGGCTGTATCAAGTTAATGGGAATTCTTAGAGACATCATCAAATGGAGGGTACATCTTTGGATCCAAGAGAAAATAACCAGCCAAATATACACAGAGCTATTTATCTCCAAAACACTAAGTGCCATGCAGAGTCAGAAAAATCCAGGAAGGCTCATTTAGGAAACACCTCAGTTTTAAATACCAATTATTCCATCAACCAGTCTCATAAATATTTATGGCAGCTCAATACTAGGGTGATCAAGACTGAATTTTAGACAGGTCATACAGAATAGTTGGAAACATTTCACAGCAGAGTAAAAAGCCTTTCCCTTTCACCATTTAAACATAATTGAAGCAAGAACCAATTATCAAAGGACAGCAAGAAGTCAAAGGAGAAATATAACAGCCACACATATAAATGAAACCATTGCAGACCTCTCACATCATTTTTTCAGAAGTGTGTTCATATAGTTCATACAGTCACATCAGAGACACTCAACATAAAAGAGATTTACTTGGCTACTCAAAATACTGTATTTGTAAGATAAGTTTACATCCCCCACCCAAGGAGGATTAAAAGACCTCTTGACCTCCATTCCCCTGTCCAGCAGGGAAATGGGTAGACTAAATCAGTCTTATCAGGAGAACCTGAGGTATCTTATGACACAGCACAAAGAAAAACAAGTGCTAGAAAGAGTACCAGGCAAGAACTGAGCGAGAGATCATTAAAAAATACAATTAAATGAAATCTATAGGAAGGCTAGAGACACCATCAAGTGGGATCTGACAGGTAATCATGACCATGCTTTTTCTTGCTTTCTGCAGCAAGTACAGAGAAGACATGCTGGAATTCTAAAATAAGGCATTCACTCAAGTAAGTTTGCAGAATTTATAAGAAATAATGTTCTTGTCATGAAACCTCATCTACTTACCACAGAGATCAGGTACACTGTCAAACTGACCAGCATATGTAGCATTTGTTTATGATAATTTGTTTAACACCTGTTTGAAGTTATGATGGCACTGAAAAAAAGTTACTTATGACCAGTCCTTGCACTTATGACTGTCATAGAGTCCCTGGGGTCATATGATCAAAATTTGGCTACTTGGCAACCAGTATGTATTTACAACAGTTGCAGCATCCCAGCTTCATGCAATTTTATTTGCAACCTTCCCTGGAAGCTTCCGACAAGCAAAGTCAATGGGAGAAACCAGACTCACTTAAGAACATTTGCTTAACAATCATGGCAAAAAGGTTGTAAAGTCAAGCATGACTCATTTAACAACCACATCACTTAGTGATGGAAGTTCCAGTCCAAATTGTGGTCATAAGGACTACCCATATTGTAAGCAAATACAGTCCAGAAGTGACCAATTCCCAACTTGTATTGGTGTTCCAGCTCACAATCTGCCATAATACGCCAAAGATAGGTAAGATATATACCCCCCAACCCCAAAGCCAGCTGGGTGATTTCTGGGCCAGTTACTCTCTCTCAGACCTAGGAAGAAGGCAATTGCAAACAATTTCTGAATTTTTACAGGAACTTGTCCAGGCAATCACCAGGAGTCAATACAGATTTGAAGGTGTGTGTGTGTGTGTCTGTGTGTGTGTGTGTCTGTGTGTGTATGTGTGCGTGCACACACACACACACAAGCAATGATACTTCATCAAGAAGTAGAAAACAGTAAACAGTATTAGGTAAATTTGTCAACAGATTACTTTGTTTTCCTCAATTCCCAGAGGCTGTGTTTATGTAAAAACAAAAATACAATAAATATGCATCAGAGTCATTCGCAAAAATTATCATTAACTTGCTTCAGGGTTTGTATGATTTAGCATATTAATCAATCTCAACCTGTCAATTTATGATTTAATACATGAGAATCCAGAAAATGTATTCATTCCATAACCAGGCTGTACGTACGTACGTACGTACGTACTTACTACTTACTTACTTACTTACTTACTTACTTTATTTATTTATTTATTTATTTATTTCATTCTTATAGACCGCCCAACTCCAGCGGGACTATCCAGAATATTTCATCAAAGATCTCAATTTCCAGGTGTTGCATTGCTCTGAATATTTTATTGATGTGTGCGTGCGTGCATAAATGTGTATTTTAAATAAAATTATCATGCCTATAACAATTTAATGTAAGTACCTATTTTCCAAGAGGAGGATGGAATGTATTAACTTGGATTTGGGAAAATGGGATCTTTTTTTTTTACTTTAGGATGGATTAAATTGAACCAGCACCTCCTAAAATATATGAATCGTCTGTCTGTATCTGTGTAGCATTATCCTGATGAGTGACCTGATAGTCACAAAAGTAAAAAGCCATTTTCTAGGCCACCTAACCCAGTGGACCAGCCATTCTGCATTCTCAAGGTCTACAGAGTTACTCAGTCACCTCTGTACCTATGGGCTAGATCATGTATGAATCTATGTGCTCTGTACACAAGTCCTTACTGAACGGACTGGTTAATACACAAGGCATGTATATTCACATATCGCTAATCAAGGCTAGGAATATAATCATATCCCACAGCAGGTGATCAATGACTTGCTGCTTAAAAAATAATCACACATGGTCTTGCAAAACCAAGTCACTGGGATGTTCAGAACCTACGCAAGTTAATTTGCACACAGTTTTGCAGAATGCCAGGCTTGGGATTTTTACTTTTCCTGACAGACATTCCCCCCCCCCCCAACTTCAATCTTTCTAAATTCTCCCCTTTAGTCCAGACATTGGTGACAAAGTCAGTGCAGGGAGACAGACAAGACTCAAAGAAACTCCTGAGCCTCAAACTAGAAATTCCGGCATGGTCCTCCACAACCCAAATTTTGAAACTGCCTACAGAAGCTGAGACCATAATAAGCGCACAATCGTGCCTACCGTTCCTGTCCTAATGTACCCATATATTCTTATCTCTTTTACTCTTATTCATGCTTGTACTATTACATATATATTCAATCATGTTTTACTGTTTATACTTTTCTTATAATCATATATGCTTGACAAATAAACAAAAATACCGGGACACACGCAAGGACTCAATTTCCCGGCTTCCACGGCAAGAAGTCCGAGTGCCCCTTCTGCAGCGACATCCGTGGCGCAGCAAAGAAAGCTGTTTTTTTCTCCCTGGCAGCAGAAGCTTCTTCCACTGCTGCCCGGGAAAGATCGCGCCTTGCCACCTTCTCTCTCAGTGATCAAGCATCCTCCCCATCCCCGAGGAGTCGCTCTGCCGAGTCACGGCGGCCTGTAGCGCGCAAGCAGGTCCCCACCTGGCGACCCAGGACCAGGACGCGGCCGGGATGTTTGCTCAAGCAGAGAGAGCGCTCTCGCCGCCTCCGAGGAGCAGAAGCGGGATGAGGGCGAGCCGGCAGCGCGGCCCCTCACTAAGGAAAAGCCACAGCGCGCCGGCCCCTGAAGAAAGGCGAGCTGCGGCGGCAACCGCAGCCTCGAATAGCAGCACCCTTTGCCCCGATCTGCCTCCACTCTAGGGAAGACCCCCTTCGGGAAAGGGGACCGAAAAGGTTCCCCCGAACAAGCGGAGAGGGGCCATGACGGGGCACTTTCCGCCTCCCCGATGCCCGCAGGCGGCGGGAAGGGGCTCCCTCTTGTTGTTCTGCCCTCCCCAACCGCCTTCCCCTTCACTCACGGCGGTGCCGGCGCGGCAACGGCAGCTGGCTGGCTCCGTCTTTGCCCTCCCGACGACCGGCCTGACTTCTTACTGTAGCAGAGGTGGCGGCGGCTCCTCCTCCGAGTCCGCACCGACCGGGTCGGCTTTGCGGGGAGGGGGAGGAGGCTCCCACGCATGCGCCGCCCCCTAAACACGCACAGGATGGCTGGGCCTCATCTTCAACCCCGCCCTTCCCGCTGTCATAGCAATCACAAGCGGGGGGGGGGGGGAGGAGAGCGAGTGATTTGCTGCTGCTCCCATGACAACCGAGGCGGGAGAAGTCCCGCCTACACGCTGCTTCACAGTGCCCACCTCTACGCGCAGTGTCTCTGATAGATCGAGGGAGATCGGCATCCCGGCTGTGGGAAGCTCCATCAAGTGATCTCTTTGCACGCAGGACGAACCCACTCTTGTCTTTTGTATCCACCTCTTTTCGGTAAATGGCTTTACCGTGATCCGAGCCGCCTCTTTTCTTGCGTTTTAGCAGTTTTTCACGGATTAAAAAATAAATAAAACATAGAGAACTTGGGAGTTTCTTCCTCCTGACATCGTCTTATTAAAAAAAAATACCTCCAGACTGTGTAACCCTGAAAAAATTATCTTATTGGAGGATACGTACTCTTTGTCAATTCAACAATAGTTAAGCCTTCTTGGAAATTGTAAATACTGGGTTTCAGAGATTTTAGTTCATTGTACTGAAATGGGCATTGTAATCCAATAGACGAAATTCTTCTGTATACTGTATGCTACTGTACCAGAGGTGGGTTCCTGCCGGAGATGTCTGGTGTGGAGCGGCCGATTGTGCAATTTGCGCGTGACCGCTCCGGAGCCCTCTCTGATGGTCGGTTGCACGCGTCACCATCTTTTTTGGTGAATTTTTGGGCGATTTTGCTTCTGCGCATGCACGGAAGCAAAATTGCGCCAAAATCTTGCGAGGGGATGCACGCACGAGAGAGATTTTGGCGAGATTTTGCTTCCGTGCATGCGCAGGAGTGAAATTTGCCAAAATCTCTGTTGCGTGCACATCCACTTGCGAGATTTTGGTGAGATTTTGCTTCTGCGCATGTGCAGAATGAAAATCGCGTGAGGGGGTGCACGTGCGTAGCGAGCGAGCAAGCGCCCGCCAGAAATGTGGAGATGCGCGCGCAGCGCACCGCCACCGGTAAGTAAGCAACCCGCCCCTGTACTGTACATATGTAAATTCTATTGAAATCATGTTCAGTTCATCCTATAACCGTGATGGCTAACCTATGATGGCATGCCATCACGCCAGCCGTCGCCCAGCTCAGCTCCACTGCGCTTGCGCCTCCCACTGGCCAGCAGATTTTCTGGTATCTGCCGTGCATGCGCAGAGTGGGGCGCATGCGGGAGATGCATGTGCATGCACGGGGGTGTTGCACACACATGCATGGGTGAGGGGAGCCTCCAGAGGGTGAAAAACAGAAGTTCTGGAAGTCCGGAAAAGGGCCTCCGGAGCCCAGGGAGGCCATTTTCACCTTCCCGGAGGCTCGAAGAAAGCCTCCAGAGCCTGGGGAGGGCGAAAAACAGACCTACTGGAACTATCGGAAGTCCGGAAACAGGCCTGTTTCTGGCTTCCAAAAGTCCTCCAGAGCCCAGGGGAGGCTGTTTTCACCCTCCTGGAGGCTTGAGGAAAGCCTCCAGAGCCTGGGAGGGCGGAAAATGGGTCTACTGGAAGTGCCGGAAGTCTAGAAACGGGCCCGTTTCCGGCCTCCGGAGGTCCTCTGGAGCCAGGGGGAGGCCGTTTTCGCCCTTCCGAAGGCTCGAGGAAAGCCTCCGGAGCCTGGGGAGGGGAAAAAACGGCCTCTCTGGAAATTCCGGATTTTTAAATCCCACCCCTGGTTGTGCATGCATGCGTGAGGGGAAAACACAGGGGGATCACGCGTGCATGTGCGGGGGGCGGTGTGTGTGTGTGTGTGTGTCGCGCATGCATTGCATTTTGGGTGCCGGTGCGCGCACTTTCGGCACACGACGAGAAAAAGGTTAGCCATCACTGTCCTATAAGTTATGAAATGCTGTCCAAAGACATGTCTTGATTTAGGCTTAGCACACCTTGACATCTGCAGTATCTTTTTTGGCTGCCAAAGGGACCTCTTTTGGAAGCATCAGCCACTGACCTACAAACACTAAAGAAAAATTATCAGCAGCCTAGAGGAATGTCAGCTAATGTTCTGTCCCTAAAAATGGAAAAAGTGGAATTAGGATATGTCATTTCAAACTTGGTAAGAGCAAAAGACCTATGCATGGCTGAAGTTAGAAACAAGAGGAAAACAAGTTGACTCTCGGCCACCTTAGACTGTGGCAAAAAGGTGGATCTTCATAAAAGCCATAGGATGATTATGATGATAATGTTTCATGACATTCCTCTCTGTTAAAAGCCTTTTGACAAGACAACTCACATTTTTTGCCTTTTAAAAGAACAATTGTAGAAACCTATATTGCATACCTGTGCCAGGATAGAATAACTCCCACCTGATTGCCTTACGAATTCTGGGAATTGTCATCCCAAAACATCTGGAATGTATCTTGTTGAAGGCTGATGTATTACATCATAAACCATGATAAAATAAGAAAAGTTTTTATAAATTATTCAGATATTTGTGAAGTCATGCTAAACTAAACCTGTTAACCTTTTTTTTTTATTTGGACAGGACAGCTATCTTGGTTGAGAAAGACAACAAAGGATTTTATATTAACCATTTCACTGGAAGCCAATCCTGGAAGGACCAACAACAGGAGCCAAGGTAGCGCAGCGGTTAGAGAGCAGTACTGCAGGCCACTTTAGCTGACTGTGATCCGCAGGTCAACCGGCTCAAGATTGACTCAGCCTTCCATCCTTCCGAGGTACGTAAAATGAGGACCCAGATTGTTGGGGGGCAATATAAATATACATTGCTTACTGGTATAAACCGCTTAGAGCATGCTTGCACTGTGAGGCGGTATATAAATCTCACAAATAAATAAAGAAATTTCATATTCAGAAAGAGAATTATCAAGACTGATGCTCGACTTACCACCACATGTCCTCGACTTACCACCACAATTGGGATAGAATTCAATTTCTGATTGAGGTGGTTATTAAGTGAGTTGCATCCAATTTTACAATCTTTTTTGCCTTGGTTGTTAAGTGAATCACCTTGGTTGTTAAGTGAATCACACAATCATTAAATTAATCTTACTTTCCCCATTGACTTTGCTAGTTGGAGCCACACAAATAGCCGCATCCCATCTTTGATCTGGAAACAGTGTACTGTTGGTCCTCAACTTACAACCATATATTTCGTGACCAAAATCAAGTTACGATGGCCCTGAAAAAAGAGGCTCATGACTGGTTCCCACACAACCATTGTAGCGTCCTTGTGGTCATATGATCAAAATTCAAGCGCTTGGCAACTGGTATCTATTGCGACCTTCCCGATTGGCTCCAACTAGCAAAGAGAGTGGCAACCGACCACACCGGTACTGTGACGTCACCAGCAGGCCGCTACCGGTGCTATAGAGTGGACCGCACCAGTAGGAACTCACCACTGATGCTTTCCCAGGATCCTGCAGCAACTATAGAGGGAAACTGCTTGAGCTCAGGACCAAATGCATCCGTGCATATGTTTTAGACAGTGTAGTGTTTGTATTCCTTCATACTCTGAAGCACCATTTGAAGATTGAATCCAAACAATTCCACAGTGTTGGTAAGTTATACTCAGATCTGTTGTTCAAGAAATGAGAGAAACAGGCTGATATACACCACTTCTGAGTATTCTTTCAAATGGAGATGTTTACGGTTAAATATTTTTCTGGTATCTCAAAATACTGATGGCAAACCATGCCCAAGGACATGCAAGATTGTAGAGAAACACAAACATTCTCCCTGTTCTATTTGGTGTAGATAGGCAAAAGAGGATTGCAGTTGCCTTCCAGGTCTTAATGAAGAGAATGCTTTAATCTTCTACTACAGATATTTAATGATGCACTACCTGGGTTAGATAAGAACCAGGGCTTGATTTTTAACACTGCCCTTCTGTTCGATTTTGTTTTGCCGTGCTTGTTGGTGATAAAAGGGACAGGAAGAGGTGGCATAAGGGATGAATTTTTCTGCTTTACCAAAGAATTTTCCCAAAACTTCTATAGAAATATGGAATATGTATTTTTAAATGTTCGTAATTTCTCTTAAATTAGGTAGGAGTCTATGGGTATGCCCACACAATATTTTTATTCTGCTGGTTTCCTCTTTTTGCTGTCTTTTCATTAATTTTCATTATCTTTCTGTTTATTTCCAATAGTGCTTTATCTCAATGTGTTCTTTTAAAAAAGCAAAACATAAAAGACAACATTGGATTTTAGGAAGCAGAAATAAATGTAGGCACTCAAACTAATAGCTGACTGTGATCCGCAGGTCAACCGGCTCAAGGTTGACTCAGCCTTCCATCCTTCCGAGGTACGTAAAATGAGGACCCAGATTGTTGGGGGGCAATATAAATATACATTGCTTACTGGTATAAACCGCTTAGAGCGTGCTTGCACTGTGAGGCGGTATATAAATCTCACAAATAAATAAAGAAATTTCATATTCAGAAAGAGAATTATC
Source organism: Diadophis punctatus similis (assembly GCA_023053685.1). Classification (NCBI taxonomy): domain Eukaryota; kingdom Metazoa; phylum Chordata; class Lepidosauria; order Squamata; family Dipsadidae; genus Diadophis; species Diadophis punctatus. The sequence goes on from JALIGW010000001.1 coordinate 26,027,077, forward strand.
AAGACTGATGCTCGACTTACCACCACATGTCCTCGACTTACCACCACAATTGGCTGGCAAGTCACACCCACAAAATAAGCCACGCCCACAGAGTGGTAGTAAAAAAATTAGGAACTCGCTCCTGGAAAGCATGAAGCTACTTTAAGATGTTGCAGATAGGAAACAGATTTGCAGCCCAAAGCCTGTAGATTACAGAGAGTGCATAGCATAGCCACAGCATTCAAAACAGAGGTGAACTCCGTTATTAGAGGAAAAAGTTACAGCAGCAACAAAAATGAAGGAGGTTGCTTGATGTTCGTAAATGAGCTGGCAAAATTACGTTAATGTCGATTGATGGATCAGTGAGGCAGAATGCTGAGAAATATGCTTGCTTCATGGAGATAAAGTTAACCTGACTATTTAAGTTTGGAGGCAAATATATCAGTTACACCGAAAGCTGATGGACTTTCCAAGTTTGCATGGAGTCACTGTGATGTTTTATTAGGGCTGTCATCCCCAATTACAAATATCTAGATAAGCAAGCAGATGGGACCAAGACATCCTAAGTTTTATGCACTTCTTTGCTATCATTGATGGTCATTGGGTAATTGCAGACCAGATAGGCTAATCCTGATAACACATCCTGATAATACCCTGATAACAAATCCTAATATTGCACATGAGAGCAATGGTGGCACACTGGTTAGAATGAAGTAGTGCAGGCTACTTCTGCTGACTGTCGGCTGCCTGCAATTTGGCAGTTCGAATTTCACCAGACTCAAGGTTGACTCAGCCTTCCATCCATCCGAGGTTGGTAAAATGGGGACCCAGAATGGTTCCTGCCGGTTCGGAACGGTTCTATAGAATTTCCCCCCGCTCGCCGAACCGGCAGCGATGGCTGGCTGGCCACGACCCCGAACCGTCTCTCTAGGCGGCGCCTATGGTGGCGTCATCTTGTTTTTCGCTTCTGCGGACGCGCAAAGTTGTTTTTTGCTTCTGCGCATGCTTCTGCGCATGCTTCTGCGCAAGCGCGCACCTCTGCGGTGCGGCTGTGTGGCGTGCAATGCACACGCGCCCACACGGCGCAGGAGGAAGTGAACCAGCAACGAGGTAAGTTAGAATCCACCCCTGAATATGTTGATTCTGTAAACTGCTTAGAGAGGACTGTAAAGCATTGTGAAGTGGTATTGCTACCACTTAGAGGACTGTAAAGCATTGTGAAGTGGTATCTTATTGCTATTGCTATTTTACTTAGAACTTTGAAGAAATGCCAGGGCTGATAATCTGGCAAAAGGGGACAGCAACACTTTCTAGATGGCTATCAGCCTTTGAAGGTAAACTAGGAAACCAAAATCATGTGGACCAATGTTACTTTTATTGTAAAGTTATACGAACAGAATCTTGCAAATCTGAATGTGTCAGCACAGTCCCACCCTTTACCTTCGTGTGAATTAAGGAAGGGCTTGTCTGAGTTGTTTATGCATACTACAGTTTTTGCCCCAAACTTAAGATTCCTTTTATCTGGCCTTTGCCTTAGTGGCAGCTCTTCCTCCTGTAACAAATGAAGGCAAATATATGTGTCCCAGGATAATGTTGCAGGATCCACCCTAGGTCAGTCACTGGGACCAGATGTTTTGTCTCCTCTCGTGCTGGAGCCCATCCTCAGGGAACTTCTCTGTGTGCTTTGGGCTGTTCTGTGTGTGATATTTATATGCTGCCTGTTGTGTGTAGCTTTTTAGATATAGATTGAGGAGTTGATGGGTGGCTATTAAGTCCTTGGTTGCAGTGGTGAAATCCAATTTTTTTTACTACTGGTTATATGGACGTGGCTTGGTGGGCGTGGTGTGGTGTGGCTTGGTGGGCTTGGCTTGGCAGGGGAAGGATACTGCAAAATCTCCATTCCCTCCCCACTCCTGGGAGAAGGATATTGCAAAATCTCCATTCCCACCCCACTCTGAGGCCAGCCAGAGGTGGTATTTGCCGGTTCTCTGAACTACTCAAAATTTCTGCTACCGGTTCTCCAGAACCTGTTAGAACCTGTTGGATTTCACCCCTGCTTGGTTGTTGTTTTTTTGTGCTGCCAAGCCCCTGCCTCCTAAGTATTAGATAAGAAGGGGGTAAATCTTCCTCCTGTCTCTCAAGGCCATTTCTCTATTTTCTACAGTGGCTGAATTCATAGAATGAGATGGAGTAATGCTTCATCAGGAGCCTTACGGGAAACTGAAAACACCAGTGCTGAGTATCTACCCAGTTGCCTGGCTGAATACATAGAAAGGATGGAAAGAGTTCATTAACAAGACCTACCCAGAGCTGCAAGCTTTAGCTCTCCAAACACAGAGAGCACTAATCAGGGTAGGCCTTAAGAAGTACAGAAATATGTGAATGAATGAGAATACTTCTGAATTCTTTTGTTTTCCTAATTATGTTTCTTTGAATTTTCCATTTGGCAGTCTTTGTTTTGCATAATATAAAGCCTGAACATATAAAGCGGTGGGCACATTCACACAGTATGTTACTTGCTGGTGAGATAGGTGGGACATAAATTTAATAAAAATTAATAAAAATATGCAGTTTGGTTAGTATTAACTTTAGATTTTTTGTCTGTCTTAGTGTGTACATGTATTATTTGATTAGATTATGGTTTATTGTGTTGTATGCTCTCAGCAAATCGATTAATTCAGTAATCTAGGTTAAATATTTTGTGTGACTACAGCCATATTCTCATTTTATGGTGGGGAAATAACATTTAAAATTGGAGGTGGGGGAGTGTTTACTGTATGGTGATGAAAGGTAGAGATCCACATAGACCGATTGTATAGAGATCTTACGCTTAGTGTAGCACAACATAGATACTTCAGAGAGTTTTACTGCCTTGGTCTGCCCTTGGGACTCCAAAATATTTCATCATAACAGCAGAACCAGTGAAACTTAAACCTAAGGAAAAAAGAAGAGAAAGTAAAAGAAATTTCATGCCTTTCAATCCCAAAGAGGCAGTACTCTTAGGACTGAGACTGTTATGCCCCTGATGAACTCAGGTATGCTAGTCATGGAAACAGACTCTTAACTTCCAATTATTAATGAATAGTTTAGCTACTCTCTCTCACTTGGATCTGCTTAGAGGACTTTTTGATTTTTTGTGCATACATGTTAGAATATTCATGACTTGGAGAGCCATGTTAACAAGGTCAGACAATGAATAGGCATAGCAACTAAGTCAGCCAATTGGGAGCTAAAACACTTCTGAGTCTGTGCAGAGAATCAAAACTGAAAACTTAAGCTTAAGGCTGGGCGTGGCTCAGCCCACTCTGTACTCTCTGTCCACTCAGCCCACTCTGTGCTTGTCTGCTCTGCTGAAATGAAACTAACTCTCCTACTTGTGTTTACTTGAAGAAATAATCTACTTGTGGTATTGTGTATATATATATATATATATATATATATATATATATATATATATATATATATATATATATATATATATATATATATATATATATATATATATATATACACACACACACACAATATATATATATATATTACTATGTTTATAAAGAAGTTAATGAATCCAGCTGAATCAGTCATCTGTGTGTGCTTCTGGTTTTGATTTTTATGCAACAAACTCTGATACATGTTTTCTTTTATAGTTATGTTTCAGAACAAGCCAGACTCCCTCTTAATTATGCTATTCTGATATTTTAAGAGCATGCCTTGAGAAAGTATACAACTGCTGCCTCATTTTTCCACTGAGGTCTCCCGTTCCTTCAAAGAGTTCATATCATGGAAGGAGACACTCTATGCATGATCTTCTAAGGGCAGGAAAGATAGAAGAATGAACAGAGTTATAAATGCTGTGTTTTCTCTCTAGGAAATGAACCATAGAAAAGAACGTTCTACTGAATTCATCAGACCAAAGCAGAGCCAGTGAAAGGAGCAGCAACTTTTCTACAGGACAAGCTACATATACTTGTGGTGTGGGGTGTATGTGTGTATTTCTGAGTATAAAGGTGATCAGCTTCTGCTCTCTGCTTGAAATCACTCAATTTCAAAGACATTTGCACAATTTGGCTCAATGTGTGGAATGCAATTCTTTGTCCCCAAGTGTCTGGGGCTCCATGAGAGTATAAAAAGCACTGTTGTAAGATATGAAGATTTTCTGAGACTGCATTAAAGGCAGAAACTTATAATGTGCCTTGCTACAGGCTTTTCTCCTTGAGAAGAAAATATCTCGTCTTCTGTTTGAGAGGATTGAGGATTAGTTGCAAACTCACCATCAATTTTCACATTATTTACCTGGGTGGGGGGTGGGTAGGTTTCTAGTCCCCTTCCAAGGCCATCACTACGTGGCAATCCCAGATGGGAAATTTAGTTATTTTCTGAGGGGAATGCTTGAAAAATGCCAAGCAATCAAGGAATACATTGTCCAGCCTGGGAACTGATAATTATGAATCAAGTGGTCAAAGTTTCCACATCTTAAGGAATTTTCCACATTGAGATATACTTGGGCAGAGGGCTGGAGCAAATGTCTACATGAGATTGTAAATCAGAGTTGGAGTATGGATGTATAGAGAATCTGGTTTAAAAATTATTTCCCAGATCTACTATTGACAATATATTCTGGATTTAATTGGACAAGCTGAGAAACTGACCATACTAGACTGACAAGAGAGCTTTCAGGCTGGCAAAATATCTGCCTCTATATGTGTATGAGAGAATAACAGAAATTAAAATGCAAATATATTTATAAAATTCTAAACGGCATGAAATATTATTTTAAATATTACCATTTACTATATGTGCTCACCCAATTTTAAATTAGCATCAAGACGTTTTCCTCTTGATTCACTACTGTTTGAAATGCACAAGTCTACAGAAAGTGGTCTAGATTGTGGTACTGTGTTAGTGGTGATCCGTCGTTCTTAGAAAAAGTATCTGTTTTGATTGTTTTGGTGTGAAATGAAGGCAGTTTTAAACAACTCCCAAGATTTTAGTAGATTGCTATAGCTCCGTGATGGCGAACCTATGGCACGTGCCGGACGTGGCACGCAGAGCCATCTCTCCGTGCACACCAGCCATTGCCTGTTGCTCTTCCGGGTTTGCGTGTCGGCCAGCTGGTCTTAGCTCGCGCGAGTGCCGGAAACCGAAAGAGCAGCTCCCCGGCATGCATGCGCACGCAGGGAACCTGAGCTTCCGGTTTCCGGGGTATGCACATGTGCTGCCCGGCTATTCTTCACACACACATGCACCCCAGAAACCAAAAGAACACATGTGCACCGGGGAGCTGCTCTTCCGGTTTCCAGCACTCCCCTGCATGCGCGCGTACTCCCGTTTCGGCACTCGGTGCTGAAAAGGTTCGCCAACACTGGTATAACTGATGCTTCGGTAATTATATATTTAAGCTACATCAATATTAAGGCACCAGAACTTGCAGCACTTACCAATTCACCCCCAAACGCTAAGAGAGCACAGACCTGGTTATTACTTGGATGGGAGATCACCAGCAGGAAATCCTAGGAACATAGGCCACATTGGGAAGAACATTCTGGCAGAAGGCAGTGGTGAACCATTTCTGTAGTCATTAAACATATATTTTTAAGGCTCCTTCCAACTACAAGTACTAAGCATCAGGTGCATGGTTTCCATGTTGAGGTTCATCTTCTCCTCCCCTGCGATGCCAAAAGACTGGTTCTGAAGCACAGACCCAAAAGCTTTGTATCATGAGAACAATCTTTAATGAGGAAACATATGCACTGCAGGTGCTAAAACAGTCATTACAAGACTATTCCAACATGTAACAGGGCAGGGCTGGCTGAGTTCACAAGCCGAGTCCTCCATCGCGGTCCTGGGAGCTGAGGACTCCGTCACGCCTGGCCACCCAGCTTCATATACCTATGGGTACCAACTATTGAGGGAAAAGTGCACAAGGAACAGTTCACATTTCACGCTATTTCAGAGGGAGGCATTAATGGGCCGAGGGTGGGGAAACGGAGGCTTCATGAGCCCCAACAATCAGCCAGGTGGGAAGGTTAGCACCATCAGGTTGGGAGAGGATTGGAAGGAGATCTCAGAGCACACATGCTTCTCTCAAGATATCCTCTGGCTTGAAAGGCCAGTGAATAGCTCAGACAGGAAATCCCTCCATCCCTCAACATGGAGAGGAGAAACACTCTGTCTCACTGAGTATTAAAGGTATCCTTTATCCCCAAGCTCAGAGTAAAGAAGGTGGCTGGTGTGAGTGGATGGAGAAGCTGATTCAGCCAACCCATACTAATCCCTTTCTGTTGACAGTGCTGATGGGAATCAACTTCTGCTCTGGTAGCTCCTCCTCTGCAAGATGAGGAGAAGAGGCACTAAGGGGACAGGGCAACTAGGTTCTGCTGCTCTTTCACCCTACCTCCAGGCAGTAGGGGCTAGGATTATGGTCAAGAGGCTGATACACTTGGACAGGACAAGGCCTCTCCTTGGACAGAGACGTCTAAGAGATTGGGAATAGAAAAGCTTCGGGATATTCCAGTACTTTAAAAGAAAAAAAAACAAGCTACAAAGAATGAGCCATGAAGACAGTTGTTGTTTGATATAGGCCAATGGGAAGAGTAAAACAAAACTTCTCGGCTACTATCTGTCAGCTTTGGAAGCCTCCATCCTCCCACTCTAACCATAGACTCTATTATCCTAGAGGAGCCGGGAGGACAGCTCTTTCTCCTATAACTGAGTGTGTGCCCAACGTTCATTTCTACTTGGGATACAGAAGAAAGGGGTATCATTTGGACTTGGCCATCTTTTATACAGTCCTCTCAAGAGCTTTCAGTTGAGAATATGTAGCAAACCCAAATAAAGGGGTAGCAGCTCACAACTGTTAGCGACATTGTCCTATGAGACAACAGAGATAAAGGAGGTTTGTCTACTCTTGGGTAATTCTTGGCTGACCTCTTCCCTTGGACAGTAAGTACAATGCCTGAATGGGGACCTCTGTCCTCCAACCCAGCTGAGCCCCACCCTAGCCTGGCCCACACACCTCCCCCTTCTATCCTACTGCTAGCACACAAAGCACCTTTATTTCAGTATTTTTTTTCCATGTGATGCACAAACAAGTCAAAATGTCACTTATCCAAAAACCCAACGTGCAAAACAGAAAGGAAACGGCACAGACAGGCCCCCTTGGCCCTGTCCCCTCCCCAGGGCCGCCCCCTCTTCCCCCACAGTACTTGGGGGAGCTCCCACCTTCTCTAGGAACAAAGGCAGGTCCTCCCTCGGTGCATCACCCGGCACTTAGTGCAGCTGTGGGGTGAGGAGAGGGATAGGGCCTTGTCGTCTCATTCCCAGAGGGGAGCAGGTGGCTCTGCAGGGCACGGCATTGGGTGCAGGCAGCAGAGCGCTTGCCCGGGTCAGTGGCTCCGGTGAAAAGTGTGGCTGCCATGAGCTTGCAGGGTGTTGGTGGCAGCCAGGCAAGTGGGGGTGGAGATGGTGTCCTTAGTTGGGGGACAAGTCTGGAGGGCAGCTACCAAATGCCACTAGACCTGCCTCCGGGGGGAGCGAGAATCCGGGCCGAAGCTCGCTTTGGAACATGGTCATCGATTTGAGAACCTGTGGCAAAAAAAAAAGGAGACAGAGAAGGTGCAGGGTCAAAAGCAAATTGGCAAGGAGAAACCACATCCTATTCACCCTGTCCCTACAGGGTCACTACAAAGACCAGGAGAAAAATCACCTGCATTTATAATTTAATTTTTATAAAATAATTTATTTGAAGTCATCTTCAGTAGAAAGCAAAATAGGACAGGTGTGAATGGAAGGATAGAGATGGGTTGGCAGTCTTTCGGATTAGCTTTACAGAGCAGATACTCCCTCCTGTGATCCATGAAGAGAGATTTCAAAGAGTTCCTTATCATTAATAAAGTTTTGTGAAAGTCCACAATTCCTGACTGTGGAACTTCCAGCACCCAGCTCTGTAGAGTAGAACCCATAGATTCCCCCTCCCCCAGTTTCATAAAAAAGGTATTGCAAGTGATATATATGGCGTGATGTGGAATTGGAGGAGCTCTCTGTGATTCTCGTGTCATGGTCAGATCATGCCCTGGTAACCATGAGATTTTCTGGCGGTGCCCCCGCTGCTGTGGAGAGGGAGGAGCCATTAGAACAGTTCCTCCTTGCTGACTGATGGAACCAGAAAGGTTCCAGAGGGAGTCAGGGGTTATCCTAGCAGTCTATGTACTATCCAACTGAGATCTTAGTGCCACTTGGAATGAGAAGGTGGTTTTGGCCATGGATTGGATTGTACCCATGTGACCTCTCCTTCTCATGGATCCCATTGCTCTCTGTGGTTTATGAGGGAGCTGAGGGAAATGAAATAGGAGAAGACAAGGCTAAAGAACCACTGCAGGACATTGAAGGATTAATTCAACCAAACGGGGATAAAAGCCTCTATTAAGGCCCATTGCTGTCGAGGGGCCTTGTTTTGGGTGACCTGAACCCTTTTGGAAAAGGAGAACCCAGAGATTAATCTGCAAGGTTGGGTGAAGGAATTTTCAGAGCCTCTGCCAGACAAAATGGCTCAGATTCATTCCCAGTTAGATACCAGCCTTGGTGCAGATCTGATGGAGATGCACACGGCACAGTCTTTCCTTATTCTGGGAATAAAAATCTGTTGGGCCTGAGGAAAAGGACCTTTTAACTGCAAGCTCAGTCACCTGCTCCCTTCTGCTGCACCTGCCCCTCCCATCCACCCATCCTATCAGGTACAGCAGGGGGGGCTGCTGGGTCCCATCTGCGAAAGAACTCCATCAGATGGGTCCTAGAGCCTTTTCTCTTGCAGCACCTGCCTTCTGGGACACCATCTCTCCTGAGGTTAGATCAGCCCAACCTTTATGCCCTTACAGAAATCCCTCAAAACGTTTTTTTTCCAGCAAGCCTGGGGACCCCTGGTATAGTGATCCTGCATGTTGTCTACATTTTATTGTTTACACTTTTCCACCTGCGGCCCTGTTTTATCTGTGTTTATTGTTTTGATTGCTTTAATTGTTCTTAATTATTTTAACTGGTTTGCAGAATGTTTTTAATTGTTGGTGTTATTGTAGACCACCCAGAGTCATTTCACGTGCGATGGGCAGCCATATAAATTTGACAAATAAATAAATGTATAATCGGGAAGAGAAAGAGACGCGCTGAAATCTAATAGGCACCATAAGCAGCATATTGCAAATAGTTAACCTGAACATTTTATTTTGTATAAAGAATCAGAGGGAGGCTACAGTCTAAGTGATGGTGAAGGATTAACTTGTTTTTCTTTTCCGGCCTACCTAGGGACTACATCTTGGAAGCAATTTACATTTCGATTAAATATTAATGGGAAGTTTTTATGTAATAAAAATAGCAGCTTTAGAGGGAAGATTTTTGTTGGAATATAACCAAGAAATGAGAGCAACGTCTAAACAATATTGTTATGAAAAAAACCAAATAAGGTCAGATCTATTAAGAGCTTGGATAGGACTCCATCAAAAATCCCAAGCTTTTCAAAAATTGAAAACATCCTGGGGAAAAAACTAATATTTTTTACATAGTTAGCAAAGAAAGTACATAGATGTGTCCATGAAATCAGCAAACAACTGAGCTGGGATTGAGGGAGTCTTTAGTCTTTTAGCAAAAGGTGATGCAAAAGCAGTTTCTTCCATTTGTGTAATTAGTATCGTGTGATGCACTCAGTTATTAGCCTTTCTGAGACATGGCTAAAATAAGACTGCAGCTGTAATGTTTGGGAAGATCCCTTTATAATGAGCACAAACTACATCTTTGCTTTCCATTACAGATTATAAATCCAGACTTGCCAGACTGGACCATCTGGCTTCCAAGGAGGATTGAAAGAAAGGGCTTTTCTCAAAGCTGATGCTAGTCTGCCCTTCAGTGTCCACAGTTGGTGGTTGTGCTGACTTCACTTCAGCTACCTTTTTCCTTTGGAGCTAGTAGGTGCAGATGATCCAGCCAGAAATGTCCGTTCCACTTTGGTTGTTCTGCGCATACCAGAAGGGGAGAGCTGAAGTTGGCTCTCGGACAACTAAAACTTTACAGAGCTATAGCCAGTAGCACTTAAGACTTACCGTATTTTTCGGAGTATAAGACGCACCTTTTTCTCCCCTAAAAGAGGCTGAAAATTTGGGTGCGTCTTATACTCCAAACTAAGCTTTTTTTTCAGCCCTAACGAGGTGCTAACGGGATCGTCCATGCTTTGCTAACTAAGCGATCTTCCCTTTGCCTGCTTTTTTCATTGCTGCTCCCTCCGACAATCAGCTGAGCCTTTTTTCAGCCCTAACGAGGTGCTAACAGTGAAGTGATCTTCCGTGCTTTACTAGCAAGGGATCTTCCACCTTTTTTTTCAGCCCTAACGAGGTGCTAACGAGTGAAGCGATCTTCTGTGCTTTGCTAGCGAAAGGATCTTCCCTTTGCCTGCTTTTCTCATTGTTTCTCCCTCTGAAGAGAGAGAGAAGTGAAGTGTTTTAGAAACTGGTTTTTATCCCCAACCAGAACATAAAAAGCAAGCATGCGTGCTCAAAACCAGCAAACTAATGTGCTGAAGCTGACCAGACTAAGGACTAGCCAGATGAATACCTGGTAGGCAGATTATTTTTTCCCTATTTTCCTCCCCCCAAACTAAGGTGCGTCTTATACTCCGAAAAATACGGTATATATTGCTCCATAGTGCTCTGCAGCCCTCTCTAAGGGTAGACATATTGCCCCCAGCAATCTGGCTCCTCATTTTACCAACCTCGGAAGGATGGAAGGCTGAGTCAACCTTGAGCCAGTCAGGATCAAACTCCTGGCAGTGAGCAGTTAGCCTGCAATGCTGCATTTCTAACCGCTGCGCCACCATGGCTCCTTATATTATTGGCATACGTTTTCCTGAAATTTTTGGCTGGGTTCACATAATACATCAATCCTAAATTAGCAAAATTGATATCTTTGTGTAAGGTACTACGCTGCAACAAAATACATTTACAGCTGGTCCACACAACCTGTTAAGCTTATAGCTGGATTTGTTGACTGGTGAATCCACAAACTCTTCAACCCCGTTTTAGCTGCTGCTAGTGGACTGTGTGAACATAGTCCACTAGCCTTGGAAAGTTGCTAAGAAATGCTTTATGCAAAGAAACATACAAACCAACTTGCTATTTTAATGCCACCAAAATACCCCAACAGACTATTCTTTCTCAAGCTCTTGATTCAATCTCCCTACAGATAGTTGTAGTCAACAAATTTTATTTCTGCCCTTTCCTCTTTGACACATATCATCTTCCACCTGGTCTTCCAATCCTTCTTCTTGTCTCTTTTAGCCAATATACAGTAGAAGTGCCCCCCAACCATCCGCCCATGAAAAGCATAACACATTCTCTAAAAAAAAGTCAAGACGAGACTAGGAACAGGCAGTGCAGGCATCAAAGTAAATCAGGATGGGAAGTAGCTGTTTAGAAGCAAAGGCATGGAAGGATGAAAGGGGGGGGGACAGGCGGCTCAGGACCAGATCCTTAACAGGGAAGTCTGGTCCCATAGATATACATGGTCCCATGTATAAAACCAGCCAATTCTTCTAAGGAAGGACTTAGAAAGTAGCCCTGTGAAGATGGGGAGCGAGGAGGAAGCAAATAATACATAAGGCAAAGACATAGAGGAGGAAGAGAGTAATGCTGGCAACCTGAGTCAGAGGAGCATGAAGGGTGGGCAGAATCTGCCATTTTGCTATCCACCCCAAAGAAGACTTGCTCCAGCCCCCATCCTTACCGGAAAGGCTGAAGCCGGACTCGTGGAGGTCCCTCATGCCCCCATGTCTTGTGACCGGCCGAGTGGGGGTATCTGCAAGTGGTGTCCCCGTCTCTTTTTTCCCAGCGTGCACAACCATGGCTACGTCCCCCAGATATGGGGTGCGGTCCACGCCTTTAAGCTTTAAGCTCTAATTAAAAAAAAAATACACAAAATAAAAGTCAGCTTTGGCCCCTCCCCCAAAATACTATCTGTGGAAACTCATAATCTCTGGAGAGCCAGGCCTAAAGGAGTTAAGACGCCTAGTGTGAGAAATCCAGATTAATCTTTTGGAGTGGATGATGGGGTTAAGACAAGTGTGAGCAAATGGCCCAGCCAGGCCCTCTTTGGCTGGATGAATGTTAGCAGCCAGCTGCCTTTGGCCAGAATCTGACTTAGTCAGCTGGATCTTGCACATGCCCGATAGTTTTGTGGTGGGTTTCACTTGGAGAAGAAATACTGCTGAGTTGTAGGAAACAAGCACTACCATGATGGCTGGATCTATGCTAGCTTCCTCTGGAAATATTTTTTCTCTTTACTTTTACCTGGGTTTTATTTTATTTTTAATTATGAAGAAAATTTATATGGCTGCCCAATTCACAGTACTTCAGGCAGCTTATAGAAGTACAAAATTAATTAAAGCCCATACCTCTGGTGATAACAATCACTTGACAATAATTATTCTCCAAAATAAACATGTCTTATTCCCAATATATCTCTCCCTCTTCCCTTGAAATTGTTCCCTAGCTGATCCCACTCTCTGTTTCCATATCTGTATTTCTCTTTCTCCCTGCCTCCCCCCTTCGCATACGCAACACTTGATTTTTTCTTATAAAATCAAAGCTAATTTTATGTGGTGGAAAAAGGGGTGACCAGGAAGAAGAAGGCTGAGAGTTAACCTCTCTTTTCCCTCCCTGTGATCATACTAAGTTTGTTCTGCATTACACAGCCTCATCTTTTGGATATCTTCATTGCATTTCAGAGCACCCGAATTCTGGAAAGGCAGTGGCTTTTAGCTCTGTGTTTGAACCACGGGGCACGGAACTCTTCCCCCTCACCTGGGCAATCAGAGAGGTTTCAGAAAATCTAATCATGTTTAGAAGCTTGCATCTTATTTGAATAAACACTGATATTGGAACCAAGGGGCACCACACCAATCATGCCCATCTACCCTCTGATCTTTTGGGGATGTAAGTCATCCTTCCCAGTGAAATCTCTTCCTCCTCTTGAGTCCTCCTTCTGCTTAGCAAGTACCTACGGTAGTGAATTCCTCTTTTCTCTTTCTCTCTATTTCTGTCAAGTCTCACTAACATTAAGCTTTAACATTAAACATTAAAATCTGGTCATGGCCAATTTTCTTTTTGTAGGAAGAAGACTATAATTTTGTTTCTTAAAATCCCTTGAGGTAATTTTCTGTAGCTGTTCAGAAAACGAGAAACTCCAGTGGGATGCACACACACTTGTCCCTCCAAATCGTTCTTTCCACCCCCATGTTCCTGAAATCAATTACTGTTCCAGAAACCAAAATCCGTAGTACTTCTCTAAACAGAATCCTCCTCATTGTGGAAAACTTGCTCTGCTCGACCACTTCCGCTTCCCCCAAAACCATTCCTACTTTCCTTAGCAGCAGGAAGTGCTTTGGATTCTGTCAAATAATCCACAGATGATTTAGCCACTAATGTGTTATAGATTGTAATGTGTATTGGATTACTACCAGTGTTAGGGGCAACATGCCTCTGAGAAGCATTTGTTGGGGAACATGATACGGTAGATGCAACTGCAGTCATGTACTGTTGTGGCCCCCTTGAAGTTATCTAATTGGCTGCTGTGGGAAACTGGATGTTGGCCACATAAGTTTTTGGCCTAATTCGTGTGTACTTACTGGTCTTTGGCCACTGATCCTTTTAAGGCATTTTTATTAGCAATTATATTGCTCCATTGCTATGCCTTTACTGTACATACAGTATATGGCCTTGTTTTGCAACCCTTACCTCATTTTCTGTCACAACTGTTCACTATGCTAAGGGGATAACTGTCCTCAGATCAATTTTGTAAATGACGTTTTTATTCACTGGGCACTTTTCTGCACCAACTTTTCATATCGTTGCTCTTCTGTCATGCTGAGTGACTGATTTGCTACCAGACAGTGTGAACTTATGGAAAAGGGATAAGCAGTACAGGGAAATCCCTCCCAGCCCCCACTTAGTCCCATGACTCCCGCCTGCCTTTTTGCTTGTCCCTTTTGGTACCTTTTCTCGCTGCACCAGTTTCTTGTACACAGAGTCTGGAAAGGAGCGGAGAGGGCAGAACTTCCCGGTGCCTTCAGCACACATAAAGGCTCCATTCTCGTAGACGACACGCCCGTGGCTTATAGTAACCAGCGGCACCCCATGGCAGCGCATGTTCTCATACAGGTTCACATCACCACCCTGGACCTGGGTACTGGCGGAGATGGTCCTAGGAAAGAGCAAAGAGCAGTGAGATCTGCAGGGAAATGGCTCTACTATCTTAGCACTGACAGCATCTGGTCTTTTCCATTTCTAGGATCTCCTAATTCAAAAGAAAGGGAATGCTGTCGATCAACCTTAGTTGACTTCAAAGCATGAGGGTAGAACCACTCCAATGCTTAACAATTATAAATCAATGAACAATGTCAAAATGAGGCCAAAGGGAATACAAATAAAAGGTAACAACTGATCCCAGTAATTTTCTGGAAACTTTTTCCTTTCTAATTTTCCAAAACTCACACAATCTGAGTTGTTAAAAGATGTAACACTGCTCCCATCACCTTCAATATCAGGAGGAACATTTTTTAAAAAATTAGGGTCACATTAGCATTGAGGGAGCTCAAGTCAACCTTCCTCTCCTCTCTCAAATTCTGAATCGGAGAGTGAGGGCAGGAAAGCTTGGAAAATGAGTTTATTTATAAAATCTATATATCATATTTTTATTGTGTTTTATGGAAAGGAGAATCGTGAAACAGGACGTATTTGACAGGGTCTCTGAACAAAGATATTCTAAGTGTAACATTCTGTTTAAGACCTTACTAATGTATCTCTTAAGCATGTTCTTTCTGATAGAGGTGACATCAACTATGTATTGGAGAAAGGTACAGGATGAAACTACAGATAAATAGAACTTTTTTTTGTCAAAGAAGTAGAAGCCTTGCTTCGTTGCTTAAAAACCACTGAAAAATCTGAGAAGATTCTTAATATTTTAATATAAGCTTGCTTAATATAAGCAGGAAATTCAGGGAACCAAATAGATCTTCCTTTCTATTGACTTAAACATCTGGTGAATTTCAAGGGGTCAACCTTTAACACCATTTGTCCTGAGAACTTATAAATGAGAAAGTGGCTATGCCTATACAACATGTTTAATCAGTTAAGTTTAAAAACTTAGATGGCTTAGCTAGCTTTTTAACATGACTTACTAGATCTTTAAAAGATACTAGATCAGGATATTCTTATTATGATTTTATATAACAATATCTAGATATTATTAGTTTGCTTTAATTCCTTAATTAACTGTATTTTCTATATAGTTTGCTTCCAGCATGCACTGAATATTTCTTTTTTTATTCACAGTCCGTAAATTTAAATTATACTGACTGCTGCAAATTTAGAATAAAGCTCCATCAGATAATATAAGAGGACTTAAGTCTAAGTAAATATGACACTTGCAGCTTAGTCCTATTATTTACTCTAATTTAGATTTATTTTGTTTTTAATATCTTTCTTTAATAATATTTATTGATTTTACATGTTATTCTCATGAAAACCATTGTATACATCTTAATTTAAGGAGAGAAAGGTGTAATAAATAAATAGATAAGTAAATGCAGTATCTTCCTGGAAAAAATAGTCAGCAATTCTGTCAAATGGAGAACCTCAAAGAAGAAACTTCATTTAATGGCTCCATAATCTAGCATCATTAATCTAGCCTGACAGTTTTCTGCTTTTTGCAAATAAGCAGCCTGGCCTAACCTATTGAAACATCATCTTTGACACTGGACTAATTCATGTGGAAGAACCACAGGTTTTGGGCTTTATTTTGACTGTTACTGGAATATGGATTAAAATTCCATTCTATCTGCAGCTAGGTCCTGGAAATATTAAATAGATTAAACTACTTAGGGATTGTTTTAGAATAAGAAATGCTATACAAAAGTTTTCAGTAAAATAAATTTAAATTTATGCCACATAGTCGATAGTCTTTTGCTATGCCAGTCCCCTGTCCTATTGATTGGGGAGTCATCTTGTCTAGTGATTAGATTGATATAGGATTGGTTTTTGCATTCCCTATAGAAACACTAACTCAAATATTTATGGCATCGGGTCTTACCTAATGCTAAGCTATAAGATTGCCTTGGGAGCAAATATTCTGCCCACAGGCTCTGCCCTTGAGGGGATCAGGTAGCAATTTTTGTCTGTGGCTTTAGGGTTTTGTTATCTAGCATATGGTACTAAGATCCTGTGCTCACATCAGAGGTGGGATCCTACCTCTGATTGCCGGTGCGGTTAATCGCTGAGTTTGGCGGAGAACCGAAGACGCTGCTCGAGCCTGCTCCCATTTGCGGAGCGGGAGCTTTCCCCGGGCGCTTTCCCTGCCCGGGGAAAGCTCCCGCTCCACGAACGGAAGCAGGCTCGAGCAGCGTCTTCGGCTCTCCGCCGAACTCAGCGATTAACCGCACCGGCAATCAGAGGTAGGATCCCACCTCTGGCTCACATGACAATGTGATGTGGTAATTAACGTGCCGGATTGGCACCAGTTAGATCCAGGTTTTAGTCCATTCTCAGTCACAGAAACTCATTGGGTGACTTCAGACCAGTCTTTTTTTTCCAGCTAAACCTACCTCACAAGACTGTTGTTGGGGGGGAATCAGGGATGGAGCATTATGTATGCCACCTTGAATTCTTGAATGAAAAGTGGGATATACATTGGTTAATGACATTATGGAGAGTTTGATCATTCAATCAATATTTAGATACTGTGGTTAATGTCCTCTCTCCCAACAGTTTACATGGTAGCAATAGCAATAACACTTAGACTTATATACTGCTTCACAGTGCTTCTACAGCCCTCTCTAAGCAGTTTAGAGAGTCAGCATATTGCCCCCAACAATCTGGGTCCTCCTTTTACCCACCTCGGAAGGATGGAAGGCTGAGTCAACCTTGAGCTGCTGAGATTTGAACTGCCAAACTGCAGCTAGCAGTCAGCTGAAATAGCCTGCAGTACTGCACTCTAACTACTGCGCCACCTCGGCTCAATGGTAGTTAGAAGGACTAGCACAGGTTCCCAACTACCTATCCATTCATACCCTTGGATATTTCCAGTGGTTATAAATAAGAGTTAAGTCAGGAATTGCAGCCACCTTGGGGGCCCTGGCACAAAGGGCTCCACCTGGATTTTCACTGTTTAAAAAAAAAATCAAACCTGACTGTGGCCTGCTCCAAGACAACATCTCCCCATACAGCAATCTAAACATCTTATCCTGCACAATGGATTAAGGCTAGTGAGATAGGAAACAGGGTAAACATGGCAGACAACCTGAATTCCCTAGCCATCTTCCACATATCTGAAAACTCTCAAAGTTGAGAAACACTGAATTAGAGGGACAGCATATAGCCACGGCCAAACTGTCACGATGTGAATATTGTCAGTTTGTGCATCTCTATGTTTTACTGTTTCTTGTATTTATGGTCAAGCTGACGTATGATATATTCTATTACGCATGTCTGCATTCCAGAGGTTTCCTCCTTTTCTTTTCTCATCGCCATTTCTACCAAGGTAGAAATGATTTATTTCTTAGCCGATACAATGTAGCCTAATAAGAATTCTTTATTATTTTTCTACTGAAATAAATATTTTGTTAATTAGATTTGAATCTCGGGTTTTATTTTCTAAGTAACTATGTCTTCAAAAGGGAAGCCCCGATCCATCGACCTCCGGAGGACTGATTCTTCCGCTAACACAAACCTCTCTTTTTCTCCATCTAACAGTCATCCAGACTCTTGATCTGGCAGCCCTAAACCTGCTGGTGCTATCCATTGGCAAGAAAGTGCCCTGAATCCTCACTGCTGCCATTCCTCCCTGGAAGTGATTTTTATGTATAAGCCTTGTTATCAGAACAAACCTAGTGGCTTCTCTAATGACTAATGTTGGGATGTCCCGCATCTGAAATTTGCACAGAAATCTCTTGTTAGGACCCTGGCTGTTCCTCTCCTCCCAATCCCATCTTCCCCAGTGCCTACTTGGTGGCCTCAGGGTCCCACACAACTACGTCTGCATCGGCTCCAGGAATGATGCGGCCCTTGCGAGGGTACAGGTTGTAGATCTTGGCAGCATTAGAGCTGGTGATTGCAACAAAGCGGTTCTCATCCATCTTGCCCCCTACCTGCAAAGGAGCAGAGTCAGAAGATTCAGTTCTTGCTCAGGATGAATTTTAGAGTTATAGAATGGTGGTGTTAAAGAATTTGGTTTGGGTAAAGGGACTATAGTCTGTTTGGGGGGGGAGAGGAAAATTGGATTGCAGGCACAGAGTATCTCTTTACAAGTCATCGCCATATACCGGTAGGAACAACAACTGTCTGCTATTTCCTGCTTATTCTCTTATATGAACCATCGCTTATTGCTCAATTGTTCATTTGCAGTTTAGTTTTTCCTCAAATGTTGTGTTCTTTTCTTTTCTTTTACTAAGGCCCAGCTTTTAATTTGGATGATAAAATGATATGTAAGTGTGCAAGTATAGGGCTACAGAAGCCACTCAGTTGCCTCAGACTGCGAGATGGATGGCAAATACATGTAATAATAGTAATAATAGTTACAGGGAACTGCCTTTTCATGAAGAGTGTGACTAAAGGTCAGATTTGAAAATATCAACCTGACAGCCATTGTTTGCCCATTGCGGACAAATGGCTTTGAAGACTGTGCTTGTGATAGAAAGCAGGAAGCTATAGAAGAATGGCATAGAAACACTAGGTAGGATTCTGCTATACTATAAGATGAAAAACAGCAATTATTTATTGAATGCATTTGGAATCAGCCAAAATACTCTTGGGTGATTGCCAATAAAAGAAAATAATTCTTTTCTTTAATAATAAAACACAAAGAGTATAGTGGTTGCAATGTACAACTTGGACTACAGAGCTCCCTTCTAATTTTTGGACCAATCACTTTTTCAGCCTGACTACTTCTCAGGTTTGTATTGAAAAAATTGAAAAGAACCACTTATATAAGCCACTTAAGTTGTCAGAGAAAAGGCAGAATATCAGTGAATGAATGAATGAAAATATAAACAAAAGCTGTAACAAAGAAATCTAGCACCAAAAAAAATCCAATAATAAACACTCAAAATAGCACTATCATTCTTAATAGGTGTTAGCATGTATTCATAATTAAAATTATTTTTATCAACTTTCAGTAACGTATGAAAGCACCTCAGACACATAGAAGATACCTTTTTCATATGGTAATTGGCTGCCTTCTCAATTAACAGAAAGAAAAGAAAGCAATGTAATTATCCTGTACAGGTTTCTTTTGAAAACAGAGAATTTCCTTGGGAAACCGAAGCACAAGATAACAGCACCTGATTATTCTTCATTTCCTGGAGTAACTCCCATTCACAACTCAGTGTATTTTTTCCCCTTTAAATTAGAGAACAGGAATTTAGCCATTGCCTACTCTGTTTACAAAGCAACTTATCTGCTCTAAGAGTGAAGCAACGGGAGCTTGCCAACTGAGAGCCATTGGGAGGAATATATTATCAAGATAAAAATGGAGGCTGAGCATTAAATTTATGTGGGTAGCTGCAACTAAGACCCAGAAAAAAACACTCCAGAGAGGGAGAATGGAGTAAGGAACAATTTCAGGAAGCAGAAAGAGAGGGAGAGTCTTCTGAGCAACACAAATCAGATCTGGAGAATTTCCAGAAAAGGAATGAAATAAATCCTTACCAAAGCCATATAGAATCTTAGAGAACCTGTGTGCAAAAACCTAACAAATTTCTTAGATTTTCTAACAAATAGTTCAACTTTTCTCCTTTAGGACTCTTGGTCTCCAGAACATTTTCACTTCCAGTTCTATAAGGAAGAAGGTATATTGCAAGTTAATTGTCATAGATCTTAAAGATTATCATAGAACCACAAAATATGCTGTGATTTTTGAAAATGTGAAGCCCTAGGAAAGTGTATTCACATAATGTTCCAAAGGCTACAGTTCAGCTTCAGAAATACTTTCTATAGATGACACTCCACAATAAGAGTACCACAACCAAAATGGCTCTTTTTCGCACCTTGGGTAACTGCATCTCTTTGGGATAAGCCATTCAGAAAGGTCCTTTGAAAATGAGCTTGAGTTGATAAGCAATGACAGAACTTTGAAACTGCAATAGTGGACTGCTACTGCGTAACACGATAAATCATCTACCTCACAATCCAGTCTTCTCCCACATGATGACCAAAAAGGCTATGGCTACTGAGCTGAAGGAAGGCTGTCTTGCTCATTGAAAAGCTTGCAAGCCACAACTGTGCCTCAGAGTTTTTCCAGTTAGTTGTGACCTCTATGTCACAACTATCACTGGCTCTGAGAACAGAAATTTCACTATTCATATCTACACCGTGGTTACCTGGAGACTGAGCATTTGATTAGAAAGAAGAGCAAAGAAATTACAAAATGTGCAACTGCTTCCTCAACATGGTATCAGGAAAATGGATATTGGGAAATTCAATACAAAAAAAAAGACCAGTATTCTCTCAATGTTAAAAATGGATCAAAGAAGGTACAGGTAACTATTGTACAGATCAGTTTAATTTTTCTTCCTGATAAAAAGCATTAACAGATATGTATCAGAGATTCAGAAGAACAGGTCCAGATGAAGAAAATCAGCACAGCTTTTGAGAAGCTAACTCTTATTACACTGTTCTGCTAGATTTCTATCAGCATATCAGTAAGTAAATAGATAGGAGCAAACTGATAAGATATTATATATTTGGAGTTTTAACATGCTTTTAAGTTCTACACCAAAGGCTCCAATCAACATAACCTGTTGGATAAGAGCACAGGTCTTTTCATCTGGCTAACGAACAGTAAACAGAGCCTAGAAATAATTATCAAAATCATCTTTCTTCCTAGAAAGGTCTATATAAGGTGAGCTTCCACAAAGTTCAGCATTGGGAATCTGTTTTAGTATTTATTTGGAGTTAGGAGTGAGCAGAGAAAAGGCAATTTTGTTGATATCACAAGTAATTCAGGATAGAAAAATGAAAAAAAAAAAGATATTACAAAGGGCTTCAAAAGGATATCTTCACATTGGTTTAATGAGCTTTAAAATGGCCAATGCAGTTCAGTATAAGTTAGTGCAAAGGATTGCATGCTGAAGGAAAAGCTCACAAGTCTGAATTAGCAAACAGTTACACAAAAAGTTTCTTGGTATCACGTTTTATAGCACAGTGCAAAGTCCAACCCAGTATACAGCTGCTGCAAATAAGGTGAATTCCTAGGCTAAAATCTCTAGCAAAGGTACTGAAAATAAAACTGAAGTATGGTAATGTCCTTGTAGGGCTGCATTTGAAGCATTGTCCCATTCTGGTCCCTTTAAAATGACATCCAAGAACTGGTACAGAGACAGGCACTGAAAATGGTGAATGGAGTAGCTCTGCTAAGAAGGAAAATTGATGGCTTGATTTTTCAAAAGAAGATAGGTAAGAGATACTATATTATATTTCCGTGTTGGAAGCATCAAAGTGCTTCTGTGGTGAAAGGGTCAGCCGGTGACATCACTGTTGCCCGGGGGACGCCCAGTTGAGGGCTCCTTTCATGTCCCCGTTAAGTTGCCCACCGAAGAGGTACCCATCTATCTACTCATGGTTGCCCACTTTCAAACTGCAGGGTTGGCAGGAGCTGGAGTGAATGAGAGCTCTCCTCGCCATGCGGCAGCAACCGGGTCTTGAATGCGAGCCTGCCAATCATCATCCCTGTGTCCTAACCACGTGAGCTACCACGCTCCTAGGTAAGAGATGAATGTGGTAAAGATACATAAAATTGGGCTTTTTGTGAAAAATGTGGATAGCAATTTTTATTCACAATGTTAAAAACTGGATCATCCACAGACACATAAAATGATATTCTCATGATTTACTCCTGCAGAAATCATATTTCTGAGATCAGTAAACTTTGCTTCTGGATACAAAACAGATCTTTATTTCTCTACCAACTTAGTATACTTCCCTGCTCCTATTTAGGAAACCAGAATGGGCATCCTCTTTTCTTAACAGCCAAATTCTCTTTGATACTATTACTTACCACTCCACGTTCCCAGATGACAGCCATGCGGTCCTGTACCCCACTGACTCCATGGGGGATCTTAGTGAAGTCTTCCTTCCCCATTGCCTTCTGTTTAGTGGTGAAAGGGCGGTGATCAGAGGCCACAACATTCAGGGTGTCACTGAGGGGAAAGATAAAGGAAGACACAGGGTAAGTCCTAAGTACTGTTTGTTGTGCTGATACTTCACCCCAAATTTCACATGAGTCGTAGGGTTGAGTGGTCTAAAGATTTCATAAATGAATGAATGAATGGTCACAGACTTTCCCTTTCAGATCTGCCCTTTTCTACCCCTTTTAGATTACGTTGCAATTGATTCTTCAGGTATTATCTAGATCAGTGTTTCCCAACCTTGGCAACTTGAAGATGTCTGGACTTCAACTCCCAGAATTCCCCAGCCAGCTGGCTGGGGAATTCTGGGAGTTGAAGTCCAGACATCTTCAAGTTGCCAAGGTTGGGAAACACTGATCTAGAGTTAAGTAATCCAAAACTTCTTACTTGGCAAGCAAACTCATGAGGTAGGCAGAAGTGTTCGTATCTAGCCGCAAGGGTGGCACCGTGACGTAGGCTGCTGCATGGGACCAGTCTTGGTGATAGTAGTGTAAGCCTGTTACCGTAGTATGTGCTGTGGTGGTCTCTGCATACACAACCTTCCCTGCAGATAAGAAAGCGGAGAAACCATTGACCCCCCAAAGAGTTAGATCCAACCTTTTTAAAGAGTTTGATGCATTATAGGCAGTGGTGGGTTCCTACCAGTGCGGTCCACTCTATAGCACCGGTAGAGACCCGCTGGTGACGTCACAGTACCGGTGCGGTCGGTTGCTGGTGCCTGGGCGCTGCCATTTTTTAAATAAAAAAATTTATTTTAAAAAAAATTTTCTTCTGCGCATGCTCAGAAGCCGAGCTTCCGGCACTGCACATGCGCTGCCTTCCTACCCCACAGTGAGTCCAAGCAGGGGAGGGTGGCTGAGGGAGCACGTGAGATGCTGAAAGAATGGGCGGCAGGAGCTATCTCCATTCCCCTCCCTTCAGCAGTCTGAGAAGCCACGAATGCGCGGTGATGATCCTAGGCATTTTCGGACGTTCGAGATGCTGAAAGAATGGGCGGCAGGACCTATCTCAGTTCCCCTCCCTTCAGCAGTCCGAGAAGCCACGCCCACCTGGTCACATGGCTGGCAAGCCAAGCCCACCCAGTCATATGGCTGGCAAGCCACACCCACAAAATAAGTGACGCCCACAGAGTGGTAGTAAAAAAATTAGGAACCCGCCCCTGATTATAGGGTGATAAATAGATGAGGCGACTCATCAGTCTTTATCTGAAATTGAATTATCTGCATAGGGTGAGTAAACCCCTGGGAAAGACTTTGAGGAAACTGAGGGTAGGAGATTGGAAGAGGAAAATAGCACTCTTTGTAATGCCACATTTAAATATACAGTTATTAAAATGTAGGAAAAGTCTCTGGAACCAGGATGGGGTAAATGGAAAGGTGGGATTCAAAGCCTGATTTCCATCTGTTCTGAAATAATAATAAACACCATGTTTTTTTGCATTAAGTGGTGGTCTCTGCACTTAGAATCAGAAGTTGGCTCTCACCTTGCATTTTGGCTGTAGCTATAACATCCCCGGCTGACATGCTAGAAACGTTGACCAGATAGACAGGGCAGTGAGTCTGCCAAAAGAGGAAAAGCATCAGATTGAGCTGTGAACTAGGTTTCACAATAGAATGTATACAGAAGGGTGCAAAACATTCTACCTTCTTGCAAGGATTTGGATAATGAAAGTAGCCTACGAGAAATTAGGGCTCAAGTGGACTGATGTAGAGTGAGACCAAGGAATCCACCCAAGAAATTTCCTTGAAAAGAATAAGCTTGTAGTGGATATAAGGGCTCAGCCATTAGCACTAAGGTGGGTAAGTTTGGTTCCCCAGGGAAGAATGGGGAGAGCTGGCTCTTACCCGATTAGCAATGGTGATGACACGATGTGTAGCTTCAGCCTCTAGCTGCAATGAGAAAAGGACACAAGACAGTGCAAAATATAATCCATGCTACTGCTCTGCTATTAGTAGCCCATGTGTGCTTAAAAACCCTACCATATCCCCATCACTCAAGCAATGTTCAACTATTTTAAAGTCAGCTTGAACAATTGACAGCTTCATGGTAAGGTGTTCTAACTACAAGATACCAATAATAAGACCCATACTGTGCTACAAAGAGCAATTAAATCAGTGAACAGAGATACCGTATTTTTCAGAGTATAAGACGCACCTTAGTTTTGGGGGAGGAAAACAAGGCCTCTGCCTCCCAGCAATTTGCCAAACAGCAAACAGCACAGATGATATACACTGTTTGCTGTGTATTTCTGTGCATGTGTGCCTGACCCATAGAAATAGCAAAGAATTGGAGAAATGTACATTATGGCAGTATATTAATCCCAGAAAGTTTTCTTAAATGTAATCACACTAACTCCTCCCAATTATTTAAATAGATCTACTCCAAACATGACTAAGTCAGGGTTTAATTCAGCTGCCTTATTTTAATACTAATACTTAATACTAAAACAGGACATTTCAGATTATACTTTTACAGATCTTTAAAATTGATGTGGCTTTCTGGAAGTATTCTCTATTTAAAAGAAGATACAATAGCACTGGGCCTCTTCAGAGCAAGCATTTATTTTAAAAAGCTTCTTCATTTTGTTAAGTTGTCTAGAACAATAATAAAGCAGTCTTTAAAAAACAAGTCTAATAATTTGAACACTCTACAAACTTTTAACAAAATAACATATTAACAGAATCTGCCTCTACCTAGGATAGAACTCACAACCTCCTGATTATGAGGCAAGAGCTCTACCTCTAGCCCACAGCAGATATAGCTTACCTCCTTGCAATTTCAGCAGTCCAACATTGCCAGCAGTTTATCTCCCAGCAATTTGTCTCATTACAGCCACCGTAGTTAGTTTCATTTTCCCACATGGCTTGCAAGCCTCAGTCAGCTGTAGGTCGGGAGGCAGATAATCTTTTATTGTGCTAATCAGGCTTTGCCCCGTTTGCTGCAAAGAGGTAAATTGCTGGCAGGCAGAGGCCAAAGGGTGGGGGTGGCTGGGTGGGGCTACATTCAGTGTATAAGATGCACCCAAATTTTCACCCTCTTTTTGAGGGTAAAAAGGTGTGTCTTATACTCCGAAAAATACGGTAATCATGTCCTGACCTGTCTACTGGGGAGGGGGATTTTCCCCCCATATCCAATCACACAGGTTCATGGGACGAGAGAGGAAGGAACAATTTCGGACTGGAGGATGCATGAGCGTGTGTACATATGCCACATGGCATTTTTACCTCTTCTGGTCGGCTGATCTCAATTCCCTCTGGACCAGTGATGCCCAAATCCAGAGCTTCTCTAGCCCCCTGTACAGAGAATCAGAACAAAAAGTTCAGGATTGAAACAGTGGTATCCTTTTTTTCTTCTTGATGCTTTTAATTACACATTTTGAAACCAACTTCATAATCTGGAATGCCAATGCCTGATATAAAGGTTGTGTGAAGTGTCTCCCACTTCACATTTTCAGTGCGTGTGGTGGCTGAGATAGTGATTCCAATCCATAATTCTTATTGTATATGAAAATAAAAAAAATGATAAGGATTCTGGATTAATGAGAGCACGACTGCATGGGTAGTGTAGATTGCTTGTGAAAACAGGTCCCAATTGTTCAGAAGACACTAATGATAAGAATGAGAGTGTGTGTGAGACGAGGCCAGGCTTTGCAACATTCAGAAAAGAATGACGGAGGAGATGATGTGCCCATCCAAACAATTTGCATCCCAGAAAAGTGGCAACTTCTAGAGCCGAGGTGGCGCAGTGGTTAAATGCAGCACTGCGGGCTACTGCTAGTTCAGCAGTTCAGCTGTTCAAATCTCACCGGCTCAAGGTTGACTCAGCCTTCCATCCTTCTGAGGTCGGTAAAATGAGGACCCAGATTGTTGGGGGCAATATGCTGAACTCTGTAAACCGCTTAGAGAGGGCTGTAAAGCACTGTGAAGCGGTATATAAGTCTAAGTGCTATTGCTATTGCTAACAACACTTTGAGACCCTCTACATTCATGAAAACAGCGATGCTCAGACCCATCTAAGGTGGCATTGTTGGACCCACCATACCACCCTCCAAAGCAGCTTACCTCAGCCACTAGCTCGCCATTCTCAGCGTGAACACGTGCAATAGCTCCAATATCTTTGCAAGCACGGAACACCTGATAGAGCTCACTGTCTCGGAGCATGTACAAGTCTTTGTATGTCATGAACATCTGGAACGAGTTGACACCCTTCTCCCGAACCAAAGTTTCCATTTCTGATTTTACCTAAGATACCAGGAGGGATGGGGTTAAGAAAGAATACATTAATCACTATTTGTAATTTTAAAGAAATCCTGCAGACAAAAATTTCCTGGCCATCCACTCATAGACAGAAAGTATAGGAGAATACCGCATGTCTGAAACTCAGAATTCAGTGTCTCCAGAACTGCCAAATAAAAAGGTGAAAGATCCATGACTACAGGACAGAACCTGCATTTTAAAATTTGCCTTCTTGCCGCCCCACATTGTACCCTAACCAGCTCATCGCTTGCTCTGAGCAAGAAACTTCGTAGCATATTGGTGCATAGTAATTGTGTAAAATCACCCAAACTTTTGTTTCAAGGATAAAATGTTAAGCCTTAGCTCTGCAGCACTACGTATTTGCATACTAGCTAGGCAAGCTCTGTGATAAAGGAAAGCCATTGTAACTCTTGTTCAGGGGTCCTGAGTCACAATCTGAGTTTTTCAAAAATGTCCTTTCACAGGTTCATCTGCTCTGCTTGAACTTGAATTTCTCATAGGATGTTATACAGTGTCAATCATCAGCACAAAAGGTAGGATATAAAACAAATCATATAAATCAAGTTACACGTAATTGTATATATGTATAATATGGGTGTCAATGGTTCACATGCAGCCCAAATGCCTAAAGGAAAAATATTACATGATATTCTATAATCGCAAGCCCTAAAGCAGCTAGCTACAGCATGCTCCTTCCCCCTCGGTCACCATCAGAAAAAGGACAAATGACAGCCCAGAAAGTTATACAAGAGGGCTGAGCCAGGCCCTCCATAAGGGACATAGGGACAGCTTTCCTTAGGATGCTCACAGTCTTTAAAACAGGAGTCCTGATAATGACAATATTTTTAAACCAACTTAGTGAAATGCCATATGCAAGGGAAACCATGGCACAGCCAGAGGTGGTATTCAGCCGGTTTATAACGGTTCGGGCGAACTGGTAGTAGTTACCTGTGGGTGGGCCTGCCACAGCCCACCCGAGCGCTATCCCATCCTATTTAGGTATGTTTTGAAGCCGCGTGCATGCATGCAAGCCGCACGTGCAAGCAAAGGACATGTGTGGTTAGGGTGCACGCATGCGCGCGCTCATATTTTCGTTGCTGGGTGAACCAGTAGGCAAATCATGTGAATCCCACCTCTGGCAGCCTCCTGCCTGCAGAATTAGAAGCAGTACAGTAATCAATGAACCCCCTAAAATGGGTAAATTGAGTAACCATGTAAAGTGTGCTATATAATTACAGTCACTAAAAATGCCATTTTGGAGTTACAAATTGAAGCATGAAGTGAATAAAGTGTTTCAAATTTTTCTGCTTACTACTTCACTATTCCAAACTAGTGTTTCTCCATCCATCTCTTTCCAAATGTACTATACTACAAATCCATCGGAGTTCATAATTCTGGGAGTTGTAGCCCTGGGCTCAACTTGGAGAAAGCTCTTCCAAAGCATGTTTCTTCTTAAAACTTCTGGGACCAGACATAGAGGATAAAACCTCCAGAGAAGAAAATTCAGAGCAGAGTGAACAGAGTGAAAGAAAAACAGTTCAAGCAGAGTGTTGTCAGAAACTGAGGGTGGTAGGAGGTTGGAGAAGAAATGACTGAGATGAAGAACCCAAACAAAAAGCTACTGTATCCTCAATCACCCAACCTGGACAAGATGGCCAGAGGATGGGTGTATATAATCCAGTAAACATGGTCTGTAGTTCCCGAACAAGCTCCAGATGTTTGAGGCTAAATACATACTTTGTAAGAGGAACTGCACAAGGACCTGAGTTGAAGTAGGCTCCAGCAGATGACAACATGAGGACAGGAGAATGGATGGAAACCTGTACGTAACATTGGCAGAAAGCAGGGCTGTTGGGCGATGATGATCATCATCCTGGATGAACAGGGTAGGGCCACAGTTCAAGCTCAATTTTTGGTAGGATGTGACAGGGTACTGCCAGCTACTTTAGAGGGTCACTTCTTGTCAATTTAGAACAGTTTTCAATGTTATACTACTAAGTATTATTAGATTCCTAAAATCTTCAATCAGCATGCCCAATTATGGAGAACCACACTGAAGGCTAATTTTCTGGAACACATATGGTGACATTACAATGCAAATCTTACATACTTGCATTCAAATGTTGTACATACATAGGAATCCAGTATTGGGTTTTACTGGTTCTTAAATACACAGATTTTAACTGATGGGAGTAGGAACTACCTTCTGGTCTGCAGTCAGACCAGATGTGGATTGCATCAGCAGCACACCCACTGTACAAATACATGGAAGAAATTGTGTGCTTTTAAAGCAATGTTAATTCCTGGTGACTACCTAGATTAGTTGCTGCAGTTTTCTTGGCGAGATTTTCCATTGCCTTTTTTCTGGGGCTGAGAGAGAGAAAGTGACCCAAGGTTGCCCAATTGGCTTTGTGCCTAAGGTGGAATTAGAATCACTGCCTAAATATTATGCTTGCTAAAGAGGATCTTGAACCTAAAAAGATTGAAGACTAGTAGTACAGAGGATACTAAACTAGACAATTTTTTAAAATTGCTTCATATTCCCTACCAGGTTCATCCCTCTTACCTTAGGTGCCCACCAGGTGATGCCCATATGCAGGGCATAATCACAGCACACTTTTGGGTCAGCCAGGCTGCGACATTTCTCATAAGCATCTAGCAGGGAAATTTCTTTATCTGGAAGTACATGTCCAATAATCATGGTGGTTCCCCCAACCAGGGCTGCCTACATATGGAAGAAGAAAACAATTCTTTAGATACTTATATTTATATATCTGAAATTATTTATATTCCTTTCCTGCATCATTTTTACAGCTTTCAGTGAGCTAAATATCAATAATAGTAACTATCTCATATTAGCAAAAGTAATATATTACAGGTGTTAGCAACAATAGGATATTAAAATCTTTAAAAATCCTCCAACACAAGAATCTATTTCTATGCCGCCCAACTCCCGAAGGACTCAGGATGGCTCACAGCAGGAAGAAATACAAATCAATATATCAATTAGAAAAAATTAAAAACAGGTTAAAAATACATTTTAAATGTAAAATAATTACAATCATCCATACACTCCTGGGCCGACCTTGCTAGTTGTCACCAAGGTCAGTGGCTCCAAGCCTGATGGAAAAGCCAGATCTTAATGGCTTTCCGGAAGGCCAGTAAGGTGGGGGGTAGTGCGGATCTCAGGAGGAAGCTGATTCCAGAGAGCCAGGGCAGCCACAGAGAAGGCTCTCCCCCGCGGCCCCGCCAGTCGGCATTGTTTAGCTGACGGGACCTGGAAGAGACCAACTCTGTGGGATCTCACCGGTCGCAGGGAACTGTGTGGTAGGAGGCGGTTTCGAAGATAGGCTGGTCCTAAGCCATGTAGGGCTTTAAAGGTGATAACCAACATACTTTAAATTTACCTAAACTAAATTGGTAACCAGCACAATACCTATGGCATTAATGTTACATATTCACAACACTGGAAACCATTAACAATTAGGCTGCTGCATTTTGTAATTTCTATGCCTCATGTGAAGCATCTTATTATAATCTATACGGGTGGTAAGAAGGACACAAGTTAACTATGCCAGGTCCTCCTGCACCAGGTAAGACTGCAATTAGCACACCATCTGGAGCTGGTGGTTCTTGCTTCGGTGATTAAGCAAGAACTGAGTGTTCAAAACAACCCTCAAATTGCGAATCTGCTTCTTTACAGGTGGTACCTGCCTGTGAGATGGCTTTGGTTGCTCTTCAGGATTATTTTTATTGGGACTGGATGGGGGTGATGTGCCTCTTCTGTTGCTTTTAGATTTCTTGGTGGCTTTTGATACCGTTGATATGAAACCATTGTGGGAGGTCATGCAACAGTTTGAGGCGTGGTATCATTTCACTGTTCTATTGGGGATGCCTAGAATGTATAGAAAGGCCTATGGGGGAAAGAACAGATCAAAACTGAACCAAAGTGAAATGGAGTTGCTGTTTGTATATCAGGCTTCTTTGATATTAGTGTTGTTGGAGAACCTGATATACAAATAGCAACTCCATTTTGCTTTGATTCAATTTCAATATGTTCCCTCCCATCCAATTCCAATAAAGATACGGTAATCTGGAAAAACCACCAAAGCCATCTGTACCTGAGCTGAAGTCTGATTGAAAAGGGTCAAGATTTCTAGGGTACTGAGGTTTAATCTGCCACATTTGTCTGAACTATCTTCCTCACAAAAGGAAGGTTTAAGCCTAGCCAGCAGTGGTGGTATTCTACTGGTTCGCACCGGTTCGGGCAAACCGGCAGCAGCAGAAGGCTCCGCCCACCCACCTGGACATAATCACGGACGCTCTGCGCATGCGCAGAAGAGCCACGCGCGAGCTCCCATGTCCGAACCAGTAGCGAAGGTAACTGAATACTATTACTGCTGGCCAGTAGTCTTCTAGGAACGTAGGATCCAGAGATGGCCTCTTCAAAAGGGGGCATATCACAGCTTCTTTCAGGGCTGCTGACAGCTTCCCCCTCAAGCAAAGGGATAATTAACAATCTCATGAATACAGGCAGTGACTTATCCAACCCCTCCTTGCAATAACCAGGATATTAGCTGAACAAGAGCTCCATGTTCAACAAAACAAATATTGGCAGGGAATCCAAAGGAGAAAGCTACTGCCCATATGCTTTCCTTTGGAACTTTCTGATAGGAGAGCTAGGCCGGAGCCAGCAGAGCTGTTTGGTAAAAAATAAAACCGCCCAGCTTCAAGGCCACTAAACACCATGCCAAGAATCTGGAATCTGTTAATTTAAACCACTGCAGGCAGGGTCATAATAATCATTTTGTACCACTGCAGTGGGGCAATCAGCCCTTTTGAATGCCTTTGTTTTTGTCTGCTGTAAATAAATCTTATCTGAGACTTTCACGTGTCTAGATAAAGAGCTGAGCTAAAGCAGGAAGTATTTATGATTTATTGCTAGCTCCAGAGAATACAGCCTGACAGCTAGGAACATCTGGCTAGTTTCTAGTAGAAACAGGATGTAAAGTTCAGATAAGAAATAGGGAACTCGTGGGATTTGAGATGCTAATGAATTAATGAATACATATCATCGCTGGAAAAAATGGATATTCTGGTAACGGATACCAGTCCTCTCTCCCTCAACAAGGCAGATATTTTATTGGCTCCACTATTACAAATTAAACTTGCCAATAACCTCTCTCAAATAATCAGAATGTTGGTATAATATATGTTAAGTAGATATACAATAACTTGCTCAAAGAAAAGGATCTGCTTTGAATACTGAATAATCCATGTATTACTGCCTGGATTTTTATGAATCCCACCCTGCCTGAGACCCAGGAGAAGTGATTCTACTAGGCGGCATTCTGGGCTAAACCACCATCAATCTGACCCGACATTGCAGGCAATTGCGCATCGTGTCTCATGAGGACTGTCTTGAGCAGAATGATTTCTGTCATAACAACCACTTCTGGTTTCTTGCCAGTCTAACCTCATCATTTGCATTATTGCTTTGCTCAGTAAAAAAATGTTACATGTACCTCATTCTACTTATAGGTTTTGGCTCTGCTTTAACTGAAACCTATTAATCACTGCAACCCCAGAAACACTGGAGTGGAATAGTGACAAGCCCCAAACCCAATGATATTGTGTGATGAAGTTTCAGGACAGGCATCAGTATATACCAGAGGTCTTCAAACTTGGCAACTTTAAGACTTGTGGACTTCAACTCCCAGAATTCTCCAGCCAGCATAGCTGGCTGGAGAATTCTGGGAATTGAAGTCCACAAGTCTTAAAGTTGCCAAGTTTGAGGATCCCTGGTATATACAGTATGGGTATGTGCACAGAAGCTGTTGCAGACAGGCTTCTACATTATCCCAGACCAGAAGAGTACAAGTTCAAGACCAGGTGATAATTAAGGCATACAAATCTGCCTACCAGGTATTCATCTGGCTAGCGTACTTAGTCTGGTCAGCTTCAGCACATTATTTTATCCCCTGGTTAGGACTTTAAAAAACCTTCTTCGGAGAGAGTAACAATGAAAGAGCCTGCAAGCCAGTAAGAGCTGGGAAGATCGTTAGCACCTGGTTAGGGCTAGAAAAAACCTTTTTCGGAGCAAGTAGAGCAATGAAAAAAAACCTGCAAAGACTTAGGGCTGGAAAAACTTTCTTTGGAGAGAGTAACAATGAAAGAGCCTGCAAGGTAAGAACTGGGAAGATCGTTAGCACCTAGTTAGGGCTGGGAAAAAAGCTCTGAAAAAGCTAGATTCAGAGTATAAGACGCACCCAAATTTTCAGCCACTTTTAGGGAGGAAAAAGGTGCGTCTTATACTCCAAAAATACGGTATTTTGAATACAAGGCTGAAGCCTATTGAATATGATGTGTGAAATGAATTTCCCTCACTTATTAGGCCAGAGGTGAGGTGAAGGAGAAATTTCAGCAAATACAGGGGAAAGGAGAAAATGGAGTAAAAAAAAAAGCTTAATGGTGTTTGGACCAGATTATGGGCTGTAGCATAGCAGCCCCAAATTATGAGCTGAAGTTGTAGCTTATCTATCTGTAGTCATGTTCAACTACATAATAAATATATATTTTTCTGAGTTTGTAAATGTATATGGAAAGCAGCAACTAATATAATGACATATTTATTTGGTATTGTTGTTCAAGTAATTCTCAAATAGTAGAGGGATCAGTAAATTGGCATTCATGTGAAGTTGACTTGAGAAAAAATACAGATTTTTTAATTTTTTTAAAAAAGGAGATCTAGTCAGTGTTCTGTATTAACAAAAGCTAAGAGCTTCTTTTATTTGCAGTAAATGCCATTTTTTACTCCTAAAGCATAGAAAATAGGGGGTCTTTTTACATTGATAATCAGAAGAATAATTCAGTGTAGTCACAACAATCTTGTTCAAATTATTTGCTGTCTCTCAACTACCATCTCCCATCTGAGGATCACTCTCCAAAGCTCGTAATTAAAGGAATTGTACCTCTTCACATGCTCACAGCTAGTTTCCAGTAATAGAATCAATAACTCCCAACACTGAATCTGAATTTGTGAGATGGGTAGCTATATAAATTGGTTTAGTAATAATAAAACTATCTCTCAGATACTCTATTTTATAAAGTAGGAATACTAGCATTTGAAACTGGGCTTTGGCCAGGCTGTGCTCCAAGGTGATGAAAGCTAAAGCTACTTCTTTGTCACTATACAACCAGTGAAATCGTATGAAAGATGACCCATTTTTTTACTTCTCCAGGTTCTACAATAAATTACCATATTTTTCAGAGTATAAGACGCACTGGAGTATAAGACGCACCTTAGTTTTTGGGGAGGAAAATAGGGGGGGAAATCTACCTACCAGGTATTCATCTGGCTAGCGTCCTTAGTCTGGTCAGCTTCAGCACATTATTTTATCCCCTGGTTAGGGCTGAAAAAAACATTTTTCGGAGGGAATAGCAATGAAAACAAGCCTGCAAAGACTTAGGGCTGGGAAAAAACTTCTTCGGAGGGAGTAGGAATGAAAAAATCCTGCAAGCTGGGAAGATCGTTAGCACCTCGTTAGGGTTGGAAAAAAAGCTTCGAAAAAGCTACATTCGGAGTATAAGACGGACCCAAATTTTTAGCCTCTTTTAGGGGGGGGGAAAGGTGCGTCTTATACTCCGAAAAATACGGTACCTAATCTTCCTTATTTGCCTGTCCCCAAGTAAAAGAAGACAGTTGATGCCACCTCATTCAAACTCCCCCCCCCTTTAATTAGGGATACTGACAGTTGCCAAAAATAGTTATTACGCCTACACCTTCCAACCTTATCCTTCCTTTCCAGAGAGGCTGAAAGTCTTATAAACTAGTAGTATAAACTTATAAACTAGTTCTTCCTTCATCTCAGACTATTAATATTGGTGAAGGTTTCCTTCTTTTCAGGAAGAGGAAATAGAATGATTGCTTTCCATTCATGGGGTGTTGCTGATACCAGTACCAAAGTATCACAAGATGGGTATAAAAGTGGCAACTCTAATAAGTGCACAGATTTCAAGCCATTTATTTTGCCTTCCTTTCCCAAGGCAGTGGGGCCCAACTGCTTCCTTCCCTTCTCAGATTGGCATTCTCCTGGAAGAATACATTCTATTACATTACTCTCCCACACAATGACAATGGCCAACAGCTGTCTCTCATTGAACAAGGCGCATATGCCTTTTACAAGAGTCTAACCATGGGTGAGATGCAGATAATTAGATCAATTAATTAGGTATCTAATCAGGTTTGCATGTGCGGTGCCAATGCAAAATCCTCTACGGGTAATGCATTGTTACTAGAAGATGATCAAAGAAAGAATAGTGCTTCTGCCTTATGGAAGTAGAATCAGATATTTAATGTAAGCTGCTGTGTTA
Organism: Diadophis punctatus similis; assembly: GCA_023053685.1. NCBI lineage: Eukaryota > Metazoa > Chordata > Lepidosauria > Squamata > Dipsadidae > Diadophis > Diadophis punctatus. The sequence continues at coordinate 26,061,898 of JALIGW010000001.1, forward strand.
CTGCTGTTCTTAAACATCATTATTCCTTAACTTGGCTTTTATGTACCACACATAGTACCTCTACTTGTTGTCGCCAAAGAGGCAGGTTGGTCTCCCGTAAGACTTACATGCAAGAGATGGGTGAATATGAATAATTCCCTCTTGAGAAGAAAGGGAGTAGGGGCTTCACAACATATCATACAATCAAGGGGCGGGTTCCTAATTTTTTTACTACTACTCTGTGGGAGTGGCTTATTTTGTGGGTGTGGCTTACTGGCCATGTGACCAGGTGGGCATGGCTTGCTGGCCATGTAACCGGGTGGGCATGGCTTCTCGGACTGCTGAAGGGAGGGGAACTGAGATAGGTCCTGTCGCCCATTCCCCCTCCCCTCAGCAGCTCGAGAAGCCTCAAACGTGCGAAAATGCCTAGGATCATCACCGCGCGTTTGTGGCTTCTCGGACTGCTGAAGGGAGGGGAATGGAGCTAGCTCCTGCCGCCCGTTCTTTCAGCGTCTCACGCGCTCCCTCAGCCATCCTCCCATGCTTGGACTCACTGTGGGGTAGGAAAGCAGCGCATGCGCAGTGCCAGAAGCTCGGCTTCTGGGCATGCGCAGAAGAAATTTTTTTAAAAAAATTAAAAAACATTTTTTTAAATGGCGGCGCCCAGGCATTGGCAACCGACCGCACCGGTACTGTGACATCACCAGCGGGCCACTACCGGTGCCATAGAGTGGACCGCACCGGTAGGAACCCACCACTGATACAATCTCCCTCAACCAAGCTCCTAATTCACTGCATGGAGTTACAGCTATTAAAACTTCCTTTCATGGACCATTTGACAGCTTAAGGATCAAAGTTATTTTGTAACACATTCATTCATATGCAAGAAATTTGACCTGGAAAATGATGGTTTGGGAACAAATAATGTGAAAGATTGTGCATACCCAAAGAACATGTTCTGTTGGTAGTTTGTTCCTCAAACACCTAAGTCAATAATTGTTGAAGGATAGGCATTTAAGATTTAATTACAGTCCATAACTGAGTCCACAGCCCATAACTGAGACTCAAATACAGAAATAGAAATGGTTCAGCATAGCTATTTCCAAAAGTCTTGCAACTAAGATTCCCTATTGGCGTACCCCAGCTTATTCCAACATGGCACCAAAGATGCAGAATGCTCCACCACTTAACAAACTTAGGCTCCTTTCTTCGGGTCTTCTTTTGTAAGGCCAAGCATCATTTCTGTCCCATCCAGCTGTTCATCCATTCTTTTTGGCTGGCTGTTTACTGCTTTGCCTAATTATATTATCTGTACACCAATTCTTCTTTCTAGGAATTCAGTACTGAAGTGGATTCAGTTGAGAATGAATTACTTTTGATAACCTGGTAAAGATTAGCTAATAATAGCTGATTAGAGAGCAACACACTTCTGAATCAATTCATTTCTGAGTTAATATAATGAATGATAAACTAACTAAACTGGGTTCCCAAAGAATAAATAGGTTCTATAGCCTAATAAAGATTAACAGTGCACAAGCTTATCCCCAGCTCCCATAGTTTCAGGATCAACCAGAAATTTAGAATTAAGCCAGTATTGCGAATGTCAACCAGCATCCCAAACAGAATCAGACATTCAGTTTGCCTTCTGACACAGAATCATCATCTTCATAAGGGAGTGATACTCTCTCTCTCAGTAGGCAGAGAGATAATCTCAACTTCTCCCTTGGCTGGGAATATGTATGCAGATCATATAAAGTTTTTTCTATAAATATTTATTTATTTATTTATTTGTTTGTTTGTTTGTTTATTTATTTGTGAGACTTCTATACCGCCTCATAGTGCAAGCACTCTCTAAGTGGTTTACACCATTAAGCAATGTATATTTATATTCCCCCCAACAATCTGGGTCCTCATTTTACCTACCTTGATGTAATGTGCCGCTGCCTGGACGATGTGAGGGTCTGGATGGGAGTGAACAGACTCAGGCTCAATCCAGACAAGACTGAGTGGCTCTGGATATTGCCTCCCAAGGACTATGTCGACTGTCCCTCCTTGGTTCTCGGGGGAGAAAAATTGACTCCCTCAGAACAGGTTCGCAATTTGGGTGTCCTCCTAGATCCACAGCTAAAATTGGAGCAACATCTTTCAGCTGTGGCTAGGGGGACCTTTGCACAAATCCGTCTTGTGCACCAATTGCGACCTTACTTGGAGAGGGAGGCCTTGCTCACAGTCACTCATGCCCTTGTCACCTCACGGCTTGACTACTGTAACGCGCTCTACATGGGGCTACCCTCGAAGAGCATCCGGAGACTCCAACTGGTACAGAATGCAGCTGCGCGTGCAGTAGTGGGTGTACCGAGATACACCCACGTAACACCTATCCTTCGCCAGTTGCATTGGCTACCAGTTAGTCTCCGGGTGCAATTTAAGGTGTTGGTCGTTACCTTTAAAGCCCTACATGGCTCAGGGCCAGGTTACCTGCGGGACCGCATCCTACCACATACCTCCCTAAGACCGGTTAGGTCCCACAGAGAGGGCCTCCTCCGGGTCCCGTCGGCCAAACAATGTTGATTGGCGGGGCCGCGGGGGAGGGCCTTCTCTGTGGGAGCCCCGTCCCTCTGGAACCATCTGCCACCAGAGATCCGGACCATCCCCACCCTACTGGCCTTCCGTAAAGCCTTAAAAACATGGCTCTTCCGGCAGATGGGGTGAATAGGATAATCAAATTCCCCCTGAATGTTGCGTTTATAATGTCTTCTTTTTAATTATATTTTTAATTTAAATTCATGACTATTGTTTTTAAATGTACGCTTCTTATTCATGCTGTACGCCGCCCTGAGTCCCACGGGATTGGGCGGCCTATAAGAGCGTTTAAATAAATAAATAAATAAATAAATAATACCTCGGAAGGATGGAAGGCTGAGTCAACCCTGAGCCGGTGAGATTTGAACAGCTGAACTGCAGATCACAGTCAGCTAAAGTAGCCTGCAGTACTGCACTCTAACTGCTGCGCCACCTCGGCTCTTTATAAATAAAGCTCTATACTAACATAGTTTAGAAGTTATGAATATAAACATGAGGTCACATCATTTGAATAAACAAAAATATCTGGCATCTTCTATATAGTATAATCTATTCTGACACTTTGAGTGATTTAAAAACAAAGGGAGATATCTAAGGACTATTCAAGATGAAGGTGCATGCTAGAGTGAAAAATAATTAAACTAAGAGCAGTCTTCTCCAGACTCTGATCAAAGTAGACTTTTCAGGGGAAAAACATTCATCGGTATACCACGGAAGGGACACATTTTAAGAGTTTTCTACTTTTATTTATTTTATTTTTATTTTTGTATTTTATTTATATTTATTTATTGTATTTTATTCTCCTTATGTACACTGAGAGAATATACACCTAAGACACCTTGTGTATCCAATCACACTTGGCCAATAAAGAATTCTATTCTGTTCATCCTGTCTTTGGATATTAATTTTATTTGGAATATTTTCGTAATCTGTATTTTTAAAGGTAGCATCTCTCCTGTTTCCCAAAGGAAATTGCACTTTGTAGCAGACCACTGCCATCTTGTGGTCCACCTGAAACATTGCATATACTTTTGTAAATCCCAAATTTAATAAGGAATTTTAAGTTTGTTCTTTTAAAATAAAATTTGCTTTTTTAATAAAATTATTCTACTTTCTAAGAAACACCTAAGAAACTTCTACTCACATAACTTATACATGAAGTGATCAGGAGGTTACAGTGTAGAAATTATTTCAATTTTTATATTTTTAATAATCACCAAAGCAGCACAGATTTTGGGAGCCTTGGCTCTCTCATGCATCAGGATAAGGGAAGTATATCAGATAAGGTGCCCACCAGAAGATAAGTGATGGCAGCAGGATTATCAAGGCACTACCCCAAAAGTAGGCTAACGTCAAATTGTAAAAATCTGGAAGATTTGTGGCAGAGATAAATTCTTTTGTATTCTCTATTCACACATGCAAACCAAAATAACAGGTGTGATATAAACCAGAAAGATCATAATTAACAGAAAGCAGTGATTTTCAGCTGAAGCAGCAGAATATTTCTGCAGTTCTCCCATGTTTTATGTCTGTACTAAGCATGCCTCCCTTCTAGCGAAATAAAGAAATATAACAAATAAGCGCAATAAGCAAAATACTCCCTCACATACACACACCACACACACACAAACTTTTTTATTTTCATTTTCTTCATTGTTATAAATTGTTGTTGTGTCAGCAATTTAATTTTCTTTCTTTCTTTCTTTCTTTCTTTCTTTCTTTCTTTCTTTCTTTCTTTCTTTCTTTTTCTTTCTTTCTCTCTCCCTCCCTCCCTCCCTCCTTCCCTCCCCCCCTTTTAAAAACATTTTTGGCATTCAGATGATTTTAAGGAGCAAAATGAATTAAGGCACCCATTTCACTGATCCCACAGTTTTGGAAGAAAGCCCTCAGATATAACACAAAGCCCAATGAGGTCATTGAAGCCATAAGTTGTTTTGCACTCTTGATCTGCATGACAATCAAACATATTTCTCAAGAAATGGGAAACTAAGAGTTTATTTCCTTAAGAAGAATGGGTTGAACAGGTTTCATGGCAGTCAAATCCCAGACATTTAAATTCTGATGCCTGAGTAGCACAAAAGAAGCAGTTATACAGTAGCTTATAATGGGTGATATTCAAGACTACTTTTATGGTACTGTATTTCACCTCTGAAGGTCAGAATGTAGCCCACTGCCCCTAAATTACAGGTTCCAGTAAAAGAAAGCTCTCTATCTCATGAGTCTGCAGGTCAGCTGCCCTTTCTTTTTTCAAACACTGCTGCTTCAAAGACTTAGAATACAAATACTTGGAAGTATCTCTAGGATTTCCTGTCCAAATGAATTTACTCATAGCAAATATCAAGATAGCACAGCAAAAAGTGGGCAAGCCCCATAAAATAATCTTGTTTAAATTGTATTAATTTATATCCGTAATATGATCCTGCTTGAAAAAAACCAAGACTACAACAGAACATTAACATTCATCTGTATGTGGTTTGAAAACTCTAATCTGATCCAGTTGACAAATGAATTTATTTCAACTGCAAGGCTGATCTGGAACCCCCAGACTTGTGGTTTGCAAATCTTAATACAATCTCGTAACTAAATGCAGGCTGGGATAGATTTTATTTCAATATTGAAATGCTATGAAGAATTTCTAGGTAATCGCTCTGAATAGATACACGGTTCTTCTTTGTGGTTTTTCTAAATATATAATTTCTGAATTTTAAGGTTACCTACTAAATTCAAATTTTAGGAATGTGTGTAGGGCACTGTAGCCTGTCTTCAGATATTATACTGTTGACTTGGATAGGAGCTGGGAGGAAAATGGAAGTAAATAAGTCCTGTACTTTGTGTGTTTGGTTTAGCATCTGACCCAAAGCAGACTACCATGGAAGAGAGAGATCAGATCTAAATCCAGCCCACCTTGAATTCCTTCTACTCTTATCCCCCGCTAATTTCCCTTCACTGCTTGTAGTTCAGATTCTTGTTGAGAGCTCAAGCTTATAATAAAAACCCATTTGAACTGTCTGGATCTCCTGATTTTCCTGGTGCTTGATACTACACTTAAAATATGTAGTAAACAGACTACTGCATGTGTCTGTGATTCTACTGTAAATGCCAATGGATGTCCACTGTTCAGGACTGGGGTGGTTTATGAACTAATCAGAGGACATCTACCATGGTCAAACATTTCTCAGAAGTTGTGGAAATCGAGACTAAAATGTATGAACTCAAGAGAACAGGTGCACACAAAGAGGCAGCTGATAATTTTGGTGAATCATGACTGTTCAAGAATGAAGAATTATACAGGTATTCACTCCTAAATTATTCTCATTCTCACTATGTAAGAAGCACGGAGGGAGGTGAGAGGGGAATCCTCTGGAAAAGAAATCATATAATAAGAAATTCTATTAAACCCCATTTGCATTACAATATTTTGATATGAGTGGATATATTTTGAGTTTCGGCAAAAATGGCTGCCATGATAGGCACAAGTTGTTGCTATATATTCACTTCACAGAAAAGCATACTAATGGGATCCAAAGACAAGTAATCTGCCTCAAATTGTGAACATATATCACAGCTTAAAACAGAAATCCATACCTCTGAACACATAATATTCTGCTCCAATAGAAACAAATTTAACAAAAAAGCAAAGCAATGAAGCTAAAATATAAAAAAATAAATTATAAAAAGTAAATGTAGCAAATGATGCTGGAACATAATCTACCGTATTTTTCGGAGTATAAGACGCACAGGAGTATAAGACGCACCTTAGGTCTTATGTGTGTGTGCGCGCGCATGTGCAGGGGGCCGCGCATTGCATTATGGGTGCTTGCATGTGGAAGTGCTGGCACATGCGTGTGTGCGTATGTTTGGCACACGGCGTCAAAAAGGTTCGCCGTCACTGTTCTACTCAAATCAAAACAATGGAAATTGTGATAATTCAACAGTACCTGCAGAAAAAAGAGCTTTGATAAGTAATCATTATGAAATTAGAAAGAATGGTTTTTTAAAGTAAAGTTATTTGAGATTACCATTATAGAGGTGAGAAGGGAACTACAATGGACAGAAGCAGATAGGTTTTTATTACAGCCTCAAACCTGTATTTAAAACTTCTTTTGCTAAGGATTAAAAGGGGCTCACTTGAGGCTTTAAAACTTGTTGCTCCAAAGGTTCTCAAGAGGTGACAAACAGTTAAGCAATTTTCAAAAGTGATTAAGAAATAAGGCTTGGTAAACTTTATGTCTATATAAGCTACAATATAACTGTGAGATTGATTGAAATCCCTCAACTCCCAGCCACTTGACTCATGAGTCAACCAGAAAAATCTCAATTTCTGCAGCCTACTCTCAAGGAGTTGCTCTCTGAAATACATGTGAGTGATACCATAATATCTCCTTTTCCAGAGAGAATTCACTAGCCAGAATTTGTCAACTGGCTGTCGATCTCCACTGTGAGGCTGTCCCTGCTCCTTCAGGGACTTATAGTTTGCCATGAGTCCTCACAGTTGTTTTGCTCACTGTGTCAAGATAATTCTCATCAAAATGTCCATCTTCAAAATGAGCAATCACCAGCCAGTCATATCCAGCAATTCGAGTGATTTTGAAATTAGAGAGGAAATAAACTAACACACAAGCTCAATGAAAAAACAGAAGGCTTCACTGGAAGGCTGGTACAATAACATTTCTTAAGAAACAGTGAACTCCCTCCCTCCCAAACTATATATAATGGCATTATCTGAAATAGAAATTGTGAGTTAAATAACCTTGATTCTGTAGAAATAAATATCCCCTCCATGGTAAGCAGAGGCATTTATTTTTGATAAATGCAGGTTGCCCTCATTGCTCTGCCAGCCCTGCTTTCAAAAAGGAAGAAAGAAAAACAGCTGGCGAAAAGCCCGAAAGAGCACATGCAGGGCTGCAGGGCTTTCCGAGAGTGGGAAGACACACAGAGGTAGGGAGCGAGACAGAGCGACACACATACACACACACACTCACATTCACAGACATAGAGAGAGAGAGACATACACACACACACAGAGGAAGATAGACAGAGAGGGAGAAAGGAGACAGGGAGGGAGAGAGACAGAGAGAGTTACCTATTTCCCATAAAAAACACGGAGCCACAAAACCTGGGTAGGCTTGGCTGGCAGGTCATGTGACTGGGTGGGAGTGAGTGACATCAAGTTGGCCATGCCCACCCAGGTTTTGTGGCTCCCAGTGTTTTGTTTTCTGTGGGAAACGGGCCCAAGTGGCTCTTTGAGTGTTTAAGGTTGCCGACCCCTGAGCTAGACCATTAGGAATATACTGAGTTTCTTTGGAAATATAGGAATGTGGTAACCACAACCTTACTCTGCTCTAGTACTGAAGATACTACATACTTTCTGATAAGAAACCAACGTTTGCCTACTGTCCCTGTCCTACTGTCCCCCATTTATTCGTATCCATTTCCTGTACTCATAATCATGTTTATACTTATATCTGTTACCTTATACATATTTGACTGACTGACTGACTGACTAAATAAAATAAAATAAAATAAAATAAAATAAAATAAAATAAAATAAAATAATAAAATAATAAAATAAAATAAAATAAAATAAAATAAAATAAAATAAAATAAAATAAAATAAAATAAAATAAAATAAAATAAAATAAAAATAAGACAAAAGAGTTGACCATAAATTAACAATAGCAGGAACTAGGAATGGGTCACAGCCGGATTAAACATCCATTTACAAGCCTGCCTAAAGAAACCCATGAAGCTATTGTTGAAGCTGATAAAGGTATATTGTCATTAAGAAACAGTATTCATAAATACACCAAGCTAATTAGATTCAAGAGTGTAAGGGAATGAGTCCCATCTTTCATGTTTACTTAGAACACTACTGTAATATTGTCTGTGGTAGACCAGATAGAATCTCAAAATTTGGAGCACTGGCACAGTCATAAGCAGCAGCAGCAATTACAAAAAATATGAATATTTGAGTACATTTGAACCTCTGTGAGTTATAAGATGATATTTTTCTGAATATCAACTGAATATTTTCTGAATATTCTTGACACGGTGAAGACTAATGAGGAGGAAATGGAATGGGGACTTGCACATCAAGTATTTTCTATTATAATACAGAGCTACCCAATCATAATATGGAAATATATGTCCTTAAGGTCAACTTCTTCATCATAGTCTGATATTCAGTATTCAAGTCTTTCATTAAGTCACCCCCATTCCATTCTGCAGGTATTAATTTTTTTATTTTTCAATCATCTCAAGAGTATCATCTATTACGGTACTGAAATTATTCTCAATAAAACAAACAGTTAATCTTCTGCAAAAGATCCAGCCAGAACAACCTTTTTTTTAAAAAAAAATCTTCAATTGCCAACTTATTAGTTTCCCGTGAAGATGACTAAATTAAAATTCAGATTTGATATCTCAAAAGAAGGACTGATATTATATCTTCCAGGTTTAAATATTTGTAATCTTCTTTAAAAAGACAATAATTCTTGCATTCCATAGCATCTGATCCATCACTCTCTCTGACAACAGATGTAATATGAAATTGAATAAGTGGTGATCAATAAAAATAGTATATGAATTGCCTCCATGACAATGAACTTTTGAAAAAAGTTGATTTTCGGATGTTGAAAAACAAAATAGCAATCATATTGTGGAACTCCAGATAGTTTTCCAAACTTTTGTCACTGGAGGCATTGATGAAGATGTTCCCCAAGCCTTATTTGCTACATTCAGAAGAGCTTGTAGAATTGGCAAAATCATAGCTGTACAGATTTCCAAATGCATCAGCTGCAAAACTAATCAATCAAACACGAGATATTGGTGAACTCTCAGTTCAAGACGTGTTCTCCCCATAGAACCTTGGGACACAGTGATTTTTTTATATCCTTATCCTTATTATGAAAACATCCTTATGTTCCAAGTCATATTCTTCTGGAAATCCTTCCATTGTAGGTGAATAACTAAGCTGTTCTTGAAGAAGTAGCACAAGGCAAGTTTTTAATATGGCAAGCATGGCTGGATAGTCGATTGTGATTTTATTGCTATGCCATTGAATGTTTAATATAACTTTTGATTTAATTACTGTACATTTTAATTCTATTACTATAATGAGTATAAGCAACTCAGAATACTTTGTTTCTTTGGGTATCACATAAGTAAGCATAAATAAATACATAGGCTTGCAGGTTTCAACATTGCCAGGCGTACCTTTGTTTCTTGGAGCATTATTTCAAAAAACAAAAATGCTGGGCTGCAACCAATCCATCATTTGTGTTTTCTAAAAATGCCTATAAGGTAAGACCTATGGAAGGCCCAAAGGCACACTTATACACAAATATGTGGGCTTCCATTTAATAATAATAATAATAATAATAATAATAATAATAATAATAATAATAATAATAATAATAATAATAATAATAATAAGAATAAGAATAAGAATAAGAAGAAGAAGAAGAAGAAGAAGAAGAAGAAGAAGAAGAAGAAGAAGAAGAAGAAGAAGAAGAAGAAGAAGAAGAAGAAGAAGAAGAAGAAGACTATGAAGTAGAAGAATAGAATAGAATAGAATAGAATAGAATAGAATAGAATAGAATAGAATAGAATAGAATAGAATAGAATAGAATAGAATAGAATAGAATAGAATAACAGAGTTGGAAGGGACCTTGGAAGTCTTCTAGTCCAACCCTTTGCTTAGGCAAGATATCCTACACCACTTCAGACAAATGGTTATCCAACATCTTCTTAAAAACTTCCAGTGTTGGAGCATTCACAACTTCTGGAGGCAAGCTGTTCCATTGATTAATTGTTCTAACTGTCAAGAAATTTCTCCTTAGTTCTAAGTTGCTTCTCTCCTTGATTAGTTTCCACCCATTGCTTCTTGTTCTACCCTCAGGTGCTTTGGAGAATAGTTTGACTCCCTCTTCTTTGTGGCAACCCCTGAGATATTGGAACACTGCTATCATGTCTCCCCTGGTCCTTCTTTTCATTAAACTAGACATACCCAGTTCCAGCAACAGTTCTTCATATGTTTTAGCCTACAGTCCCCTAATCATCTTTGTTGCTCTTCTCTGCACTCTTTCTAGAATCTCTGCATCTTTTTTACATCATGGCGACCAAAACTGAATGCAGTATTCCAAGTGTGGCCTTACCAAGGCATTATAAAGTGGTATTAACACTTTGTGTGATCTTGATTCTATCCCTCTGTTAATGCAGCCTAGAACTGTGTTGGCATTTTTGGCAGCTGCTGCACACTGCTGGCTCTTATTTAAATGGTTGTCCATTAGGACTCCAAGATCCCTCTCACAGTTACTACTATTGAGCAAGGTACCACATATGTGCATTTTGTTTTTCTTGCCTAAATGTAGAACCTTACTTTTTTCACCATTGAATTTCATTTTGTTAGATAGCGCCCAATATTCAAGTCTGTCAAGATCAGGGGTGAAATTCAAAAATTTTCCCTACCAGTTCTGTGGGTGTGACTTGGTGGGTGTGGCAGGGGAAGGATACTGCAAAATCTCCATTCCCACCCCACTCCTGGGGCCAGCCAGAGTTGGTATTTGCCGGTTCTCCGAACTAATCAAAATTTCCGCTACCGGTTCTCCAGAACCTATCAGAACCTGCTGAATTTCACCCCTGGTCAAGATCCTTCTGTATCTTAAGCCTATCTTCTGGAGTGTTGGCTATTCCTGCTCAATGTTAAATGGATGGGAAGGAAAAATAAGCAGAAGTCAGTGATGTTTTGCTGGATTCATTGTCTAGTAATGAATAAATAATTCTCCTCAGAAACCATCTGAGTTGGGAACTCAAGTCTTCCCACCATAATCTTTCTCACATACTACAACTAACTACTGAATCTCTCCTCACAGCCCCAGATGAGGCAACCCTTTGAGTGCCCACTTTCCCACCTGCCCACTGCAGCAGCATGCACAAAAGAGAGATGTACCTTGGTGCCATGATAAAAATCATCCACGCAGGTTGCATTCATGAAGGTTTGGTGGAAGTGGGTGCTGGTATCAATACCACCAGGGATCACCAGCTTGCCAGTGGCGTCTATGACTTTGGCCCCACCAGGAATCATGAGTTCACGGCCCACTTGCTGTATGATGCCATTCTCGATATAAACATCAGCTTCGAGGGTGCAGTCATCGTTCACCACTTTCCCCCCTTTGATGAGGATCCTCATGATGGCAGCATTGGCAAGCATGATTCTGAAAAAATTAAGGCAGCAGACAGGTTAGAGGAAAATTGAATGGGCAAAACACAGTTTCAGTCCGAACAGCTGATCGCCAAACAACTCTGTGAGTTTAACAGTACAACCGTATTAGTATTATGGTTGGTCATAGAGTCATACAGATGTTTAGACTAGAACTACATTTTTGTCCACCTATCAAGTCCTTCCCAAGGATCAGGGATAGACAGTTGTTTAATAATACGGTAATAATAATACGGTAATAATAATACGGTAATAATAATAATAATAATAATAATAATAATAATAATAATAATAATAATAATAATAATAATAATAATAATAATAATAATAATAATAATAATAATAATAATAATAATAATGCAATCAAAGCCAAGATTGAAAAATCAGCTGATGACCCAAAATGCAGACTTTGCAAGGAAGCTGATGAAACAATTGATCACATCCTCAGCGGCTGCAAGAAAATCGCACAGACGGACTACAAACAGAGGCACAACTACATGGCCCAGATGCTTCATTGGAACCTGTGCCACAACTACCACCTACCAGTGGTAAAGAACTGATGGGATCATAAACCTGAGAAAGTAGTTGAAAACAAACATGCCAAAATACTTTGGGACTTTCGAATTCAGACTGACAAGGTTTTGGAACATAATACACCGGACCTCACGATTGTGGAAAAGAAAAAAGTGTGGATCATTGATGTCGCCATACCAGGTGACAGCCGAATTGATGAAAAACAACAAGACAAACTTAACCGATATCACGATCTTAAAATCAAATTACGACGACTCTGGTATAAACCAGTACAGGTGGTCCCAGTGGTAATCGGCACACTGGGTGCTGTGCCAAAATACCTTAGCCAGCATTTGAAAACAATAAACATTGACAAAATTACGATCTGTCAGTTGCAAAAAGCCACCGTACTTGGATCTGTGCGCATCATACGAAAATACATCACACAGTCCTAGACGCTTGGGAAGTGTTCGACTTGTGATATAGTGATACAAATCCAGCATATAAATCTTGTATGCTGTATACTACTGTCTTTTGTGAATAATAATAATAATAATAATAATAATAATAATAATAATAATAATAATAATAATAATAATAATAATAATAATAATAATAATAATAATAATAATAATAATAATATACACAACAATGTGAAATCACAGCTGTCATTTCTTTAGCTGGTGTTGGCCTTTATTTTCATCAAGTTTTTCTCTGGGATGTCATAACGTATCAGCGTAGTGTATGTGCAGATCCCAGTAGTATCACTTTTTGCAATTGACAGATGGAAATTTCAGCAATGCACAGATTTTCTAAGTGTCATCCAAGGCTTTTTGGTATGGCACCCAGTATGTGGATAATTATTACATTTTATTATAATAAATTATTGATAATTATATAATCAACTAATAAATTATTACAGCTGCCCACTGCAGGAGATGCTGGTTGGCTTATAATATCTAATATTTAAAAGACAATAAAAAACACATAAAGATAAGGCAGCAAGGCCAAACGCAACCATTTCAATTTTTTAAAAATCCAATTAAAATCCTCAACATACAACAGTTCATTTGGTGACCCGTTCAAAGTTACAATGGCACTGAAAAAAATAACTTATGACCATTTTTCCCACTTACAACCATTGCAGCATCCCCATGATCATGTGATCAAAATTCAGAAGCTTGGCAACTGACTCATATTTATGGTGGTTTTGTGTCCTGGAATCATGTGATCACCTTTTGCGACCTTCTGACAAGCAAAGCCAATGGGGAAGCCAGATTCACTTAACAACTGTGTTGCTAACTTAACAACTGCAATGATTCACTTAGCAACTGTGGCAAGAAAGGTCGTAAAATGGGGCAAAATTCATTTGGCAAATGTTTCACTTAGCAACAGAAATGTTAGGCTAAATTGTGGTTGTAAGTCAAGGACTACCTGTACAATCAGTGTTCGTCAGGTGTACTACCCGCAAGGCTGGGAATAGAGGTGAGTTTAAAGGCCTTCCAGAACCCCAGGAGAGAGGGTGCTTCATTTTGGGGGCATGCTTTTCCAGAGGTCAGAGGAAGAAACAGAGAAGAGATATTTCCTTAGTTCCCAAGATGAATTGAGGGAAGTGGAGTGCACCCATTATACCTGAATGTACCAGGTGGGAGAAACAACTGAAGATATCTGGTGCCTCAGATATCAGGTCCTGAAAGGTGAGAGCCAGGCATGAAAAGCAGTGCATTTCAATAGTCCAGTTGTGAGGCAACTAGGACATGAGTGCCTCTAAACAGCCTCCTGATTAAAGAAAGGGCCAACTAGTGCAAAAGATGAACCTGCCCAAAGGCCCTCCTTCCCTAAGTTGTGATTTAATGAAAATTGTCCAGGATGGTTGGGTCTAGCAATGAGGGAAGGGTGCAATACTGCCTACTTCAAGGCCAGAAGAACTATCCCCTCTCTTGGGAGGTCAGTACCACTGCATGTCACTTCCTAAATACCCTTTACAATAGTCAGAAGGATCAAAGATCTAACAAAGAGGTGGCTAGGTTAACAGTCCTAAGGATGTTGTCCCTCTTCCCAGGTAATCAAGCATGACTACGCCTGCATACTTTGACTAGTCTAGACATCTCTAAGATTTTCATGCATTCTTCTTCTTCAGAGCTATTCTGATTCCAAAAATGAGACATGTGAATGGCTACCACATACTGAGTTTCCAGACGCAGACAACAGGAGCTATGAAAACATACAGACATGCCATGCCAGTATTACGTAAAGTTGTGTTCAGTGAACAGATATGATGGACTCTCTGAAAGCTGGGAGTTGGGCAAATAAGCTCACAACTATATGATCCCCGTTTCTGGGCCCAAGAGAAAATAGTTGTGGGCTTTTTTGCCCAACTCACAGCTGACAGGCAGATTGGGACAGGACAGTCTCACAGCTGAAATACTCTATTATCAGTGGTGGGTTCCTACCAGTGCGGTCCACTCTATAGCACCGGTAGCGGCCCTCTTTCACATTATTTGTTCCCAAACCATCATTTTCCAGGTCAAATTTCTTGCATATGAATGAATGTGTTACAAAATAACTTTGATCCTTAAGCTGTCAAATGGTCCATGAAAGGAAGTTTTAATAGCTGTAACTCCATGCAGTGAATTAGGAGCTTGGTTGAGGGAGATTGTATCAGTGGTGGGTTCCTACCGGTGCGGTCCACTCTATGGCACCGGTAGTGGCCCGCTGGTGATGTCACAGTACCGGTGCGGTCGGTTGCCAATGCCTGGGCGCCGCCATTTAAAAAAATGTTTTTTAATTTTTTTAAAAAAATTTCTTCTGCGCATGCCCAGAAGCCGAGCTTCTGGCACTGCGCATGCGCTGCTTTCCTACCCCACAGTGAGTCCAAGCATGGGAGGATGGCTGAGGGAGCGCGTGAGACGCTGAAAGAACGGGCGGCAGGAGCTAGCTCCATTCCCCTCCCTTCAGCAGTCCGAGAAGCCACGAACGCGCGGTGATGATCCCAGGCATTTTTGCACGTTCGAGGCTTCTTGAGCTGCTGAGGGGAGGGGGAATAGGCGGCAGGACCTATCTCAGTTCCCCTCCCTTCAGCAGTCCGAGAAGCCACGCCTACCCGGTCACATGGCTGGCAAGCCACACCCACAAAATAAGCCACGCCCACAAAGTGGTAGTAAAAAATTAGGAACCCACCCCTGTCTATTATGCATGATTCTAGTTACAGTCCCGTAAAAACAGAGCTGAAAAATGTACAAGAAAGGGCAACCACCATCACCAAAGGAAGGGTTAGATAATTTATTTTGAATAAAATGACAACATTTGGGGCTTCTTAGCTTAGAAAAAAGGACAAATAAGCAAACATGACAAATGCACAAAATGAAGCAGAAAAATTGATAATAGTAAAAGATGGTCTCATTCACTGAAGGCAAATGGGAAAATAAGTTAGGACTGACAATAAGCTTCTCAAATGGCACAATTAAATTAGGAAATTTACTCCCACAAGTTTTAGTGACAACCCAATTTGAGCAACTTAAAAAAGAGATGAGATCAATTCATGGATAACAAGGTTTCCAATAACTACTATTTATTTTGGCATATATTTCTGGAATCAAAGACAGCAGGTTTCATGGTATCAGTTCGTCACAGCATTTCTCCTTGTAGAATGCTGGAACTAGGAAGGAATTCATTTTGATTCAGGATGATTCTTAACATTTTATATCACATTTCTTTAAAATATAAATAAACAAACCACTTTCAAGCTCAATTCATTACTTTTAAAGGACAAAGCAGTTTCTGTAAGATCTTAGGAAGCCATCCTTCAGTGGGAGAAATATATTCTTGACTTTGAAAAAAAAAACCCGTGTTCATGTGTATGTATAGTATATGTGTGTGTGTCTGCGTCTAGACTTTGAAGCTGACTCCACTTTTTCTTCCATTTCCCTTCCACCAGAGATACAAGCAGCATCCATACCGATTTTTTTCAGGACTGAATGAAGATAGTATCTTAAAAAAAACATCTTATTTTTTAAAAGCATTTATTTTCTGATCAATAAATAGTATTTTTATGTCACTTATTTTGTAATCATGGATGCAGGTCAGAGATTATAGGTATCAGCAGAATGGCTTCACTCCATCAGAAAACTTTTTTTCTGTTCTGCCGCAACCACAAAATCTATTTCCATAAAAAAAGGCCCCAATTGTCACTTACCTTGTATACAAAAAGAACAGAATTCTTCATTCAGCACCAGAAGCTCCCCTTTGCCATGAAATCTAGGCTGTTTATGGCTAATCTGACAGCTACAGACCTAGAGGGACCCAGAGAACTCACAAGCAAAGCAATCTTGCATCCCCACAATCAGAACTAAGATCCGGAACGGCGTTTCTCAAATTTGGCAACTGTTAAGATGTGTGGACTTGAGCTCCTAGAATTCTGTGGTTATTATGCTGGTTGGGGATTCTGGGAGTTGAAGTCCACACTCTTAAGCTTCCTAAGTTGAGAAACACTGATAAATAGATACAGATAGATAGATACAGACAGGGGGGGGGAGAGAGAGAGAGAGAGAGAGAGAGAGAGAGAGAGAGAGAGAGAGAGAGAGAGAGAGAGAGAGAGAGAGAGAGAGAGAGAGAGAGATCAGTCTTATTCTAAACACAAGCTAATGTTTTGTTTGTGTGGACAAGTATATTCATACTTCCACCTCTTTCTTATTTATTTATTTATTTATTTATATATATATATATATATATATATATATATATATATATATATATATATATATATATATATATATATATATATATATATATATTTATTTATTTATTTATTATTATTCTTTGTTTATTTATTATATTTTTTATTTATTTTGTCAAGCATGTATATGATTACAGACAAAGTATAAACATGATTGTGAATATATAAGAAGTACAAGCATGGTTATGAGTACATGATAATACTACAATACTAGAAAACACAGTATCAACAGTAAAGACCTTCAAATTTCTAGGTTCTACCATATCACAAGATCTAAAATGGACACCTAACATCAAAAACGTCATCAAAAAAAGCACAACAAAGAATATTCTTTCTGCGCCAACCCAGAAAGCTCACACTGCCCAAGGAGCTGCTGATTCAGTTCTACAGAGGAATTATTGAGTCTGTCATCTGCACCTCTATAACTGTCTGGTTTGGCTCTGCAACCCAACAAGAGAGATACAGACTTCAGAGGATAATCAGAACTGCAGAACAAAACAACTGCTACCAACCTGCCTTCCATTGAGGACCTGTATACTGCACGAGTCAAAAAGAGGGCTGTGAAAATATTTATAGACCCCTTACATCCTGGACATAAACTGTTTCGACTCCTACCCTCAAAACGACGCTATAGAGCACTGCACACAGAACTACTAGACACAAGAAGAGTTTTTTCCCAAACGCCATCACTCTGATAAACAAATAATTCCCTCAACACTGTCAAACTATTTATTAAGTCTGCACTACTATTAATCTTCTCATCGTTCCCATCACCCATCTCCTCCCACTAATGACTGTATGACTGTAACTTTGTTGCTTGTATCCTTACGATTTATATTGACTGGTTCCTAATATGATTTGAGTGCTTATTTGTACCTGGACTATCATTAAGTGTTGTACTTTATGATTCTTGACGAACGTATCTTTTCTTTTATATACACTGAGAACATATGCACCAAAGACAAATTCCTTGTGTGTCCAATCACACTTGGCCAATAAAAAATTCTATTCTATTCTATTCTATTCTATTCTATTCTATTCTATTCTATTCTATTCTATTCTATTCTATTCTATTCTATTCTATTCTATTCTATTCTATTCTATTCTATTCTAGCCAATGGCTACAATAATTCCTGTGATAATTCTACAGCCATGCAGTTTCATTGGGGTTGATATGGGGAACAAGGAAAAAGCATGTGGTTTTCATCAGGTGAAAGACAGCACCAGAATACTTAAGAAGGGTTGCTGGATATAGACAAAATCCACACAATGAGATTGAAATCACTCAAGGAAAGCAGTCCTCCTGCTTGTCACAGTCAATTTCAAAACTGCTTGAAAAGCTGTAGCAAGACACAATAGGGCCAATCCGTTATTCAACAACCAGATCTCAAGGTGTCAGAAGGACGTCAGCTCAATGATACTAACAGATACAACCGCTTGAAAAAGTACAACTGGAGATGATTGGGAAAAGAACAGTTTGTCCAAGCTTCTAGCCATAAGGTCTGTTTATTCACCTTTCAGCACCGTTCAGTAATACACAATGCAGAGCAGTGTGGACTATAAACAGAGTGCCAGAATATTGCAGGAATGATAAAATAGGACCAAAAAAGCAAAGCAAGCAGACCAAGGGACATTCTACAGAGGAGACAATTTATTTGCTCGGCTTATGACAAAGAATACTGTTTTGAGATTTGCATCTATGGAAAGTTATACACAAATACATGAAGTTTAGAGCGGAGTTAAACACAATTCTTCCTACCCCATTCCAATGGTTAAACCCTGCAGCCCATAAAACAGGCCAATTAATCTTAACCCACCTCCATACCCATAAAATCAATGAATTAAGGTGGATTTTGTACTGTCATGGAGAGAAATGGTGGAAACAGGCTGCAGAACAACTGCAGTCAACAGCTGTGAGTTTGACGACTTAAGTTATAAAACTGCGGCTATAACTTTGTCTCTTCTCATAGCAGCTGAACACATCAGAGCAACAACTGAGGAAGAAAACCCAGATTTTGTGTAGTGCCCATCTTGGAAGACTTGACATACACAGCACAGAGCTGTGCAAAATGCAACTATCTAACAACAACCTTAAAAAGGGATTATCCCCTCTAGAATAGAAAACTGAGGCTTTCTCACCAGGACACCAGAAGTTTATGGATCAAGTCCTCGGAGGAACAGCAGCAAGTCCTGCAGCCCCCAGGCAAGAGAATCCAACTCTAATCTAGTCATTCAGATTTTACTCTTGAGGAATTCTAAGATTCACTACTAGATTTAGATACTACAGAGCTGCTGAAAAAGCTGCAGTCTTTTAATTTACTTCCAGTCGAGAACTCTAAAATTACCTCAAAAACAAAGGACTATAAAGCACTTACTAGGAGGATACACCTGGCCCCTTTTCATGAAGGAAGAAAATGGGTTGCTCTGGCATTTGCATTAGTTTCCAGACAGAAAGGCTGGAGATAGACAGCTGCTTTCAAAATGTATTCAAAGGCTGTGCCTGAGAAATTCAGAAATGAATTATTTTCCTTTCGCCTGAAGTGATGGAAGAATTATGCAAAATAAAAAGCACCCGTACTCGGCCACATTATCCAACTCTTCTTCCTCTGCAAAGCCACTAAACCAGTGTTTCCCAACCTTGGCAACTTGAAGATGTCTGGACTTCAACTCCCAGAATTCCCCAGCCAGCATTCGCTGGCTGGGGAATTCTGGGAGTTGAAGTCCAGACATCTTCAAGTTGCCAAGGTTGGGAAACACTGCACTAAACCATCACCTACACATCACCAAGTCTAGAAACTCCTCTAACCAATCAAATCAATCAATCAATCAATCAATCAAAGAATTGGAACAAGGATAACAGGAAAGTCCTCCTTGTAATAATGAGACTCTACAGAGCTATCAGTTAAAAAGACAATCTTGGGTTCCTTATTACTCCAAAGTATTTGATTTGGAGTAAAGAAGGTACCTGAGTTTTAAAAAGAAAAAAAAATCCACAAGCAGCAATATCATTACAGCATTTGACCAACTGAAGCTGCACAAAACTGCTGCAAACATTCAGGTGTTGAAAAATTCTCATCAAGTAAATCGAATTTGCAGAATCTCTTGGAGGAAAAATAATAATAATAATAATAATCCAGAAATGGAATTACTTCCAGAAATTATGAGTAATTATGAATTACTTCCAGAAATTATGCTGAACTGACTTTTGACATATTAGTACTGGGTCTTCTGATTTGCCTATTCTCTTTTGTATTACAATGTGCCTATATATCCCAAGCCCCATTGACATTTCCTTTCCCTCTTTCAGGAACTCACTCCTCTAAATGTTTGTATCCCCTACTTCCATACTTGCCTGCTTCTTCTTGCCACTCGCTGTAACCAGGTTCCCCTCCCACTTTCAGTTTTAAGAAAGTGTTAAGACCCAAGCCCACTGCCCAAGGATTATTTAGTACACAGGTGGCACTGAATGCTTCCCGGTAGCAGCTTGGGACTAATACATGCCAGTTTTTCTTCTCCCCAGGGACAGAAGCAGCAATGAGATGATGAAAACCCCCACAACACAGAGAAACCTTTGTGTCCTAGAATGAAAAAACAGCCATTATCCCCTTTGTCCCATCTCTATTGTTCACGCTTCTGCTGCCCACTGTATTTATTTCCCCCTATCAAACCCCAGAGGGCTTTTTCTTCTAAGCCTATTCTAGTACCTAACAGATTTAAGGGTATCATTAAGACAGTAAGAAAATGAAAAGGATTCTCTAACATCATTTGCAAAGCTGCTAAGCCTATTGCGTGGATCCTAGATGCAGCTTTAGACTAAAAGAGCGGGAGTTTATGATTGCAAATGGATCCCTTTCCCTCAGTCCCAAGATTAGATTCAGCTGGGGGCCAGCTGTGCAATGTCTGAGTGGGAACTCCTCCTTCTTGCACCTGGGCCAGGGGTGGGTTCCTCCCGGTTCGGACCGGATCGCCCGAACCGGTAGCGACCCGCTGGTGACATTGTCATGGTGTGAATATTGTCAGTTGTATGTCTATGCAGGGTGATGCACCCCTATCTAATATTATGGTACATTCCAATACAGGCAGAACACGTGATATAATGAGTGCGCATGTGTGCATTCCTAAGTCACCATTATTCTCTTCTGCCTTAGCTGTTGATCTGAACGGTCATGTTTTCTTAGCAAAGATGTAATTATTCAGGATTTATTGTTTTTGTACTGAAATAAATATTTTCTATTAGACTTAAATCTCGGTTTTATTTCTAACTGTCTGAATTCCAAGAAAAGATCCTACATCGCCTCTATGAGATATCATTCTCACCCCAACAGACGTCACTGTCGGTGCCGTTTCGTGTGCGCTGCCATCTTTTTTTGGGATTTTTCCCCTTCCGCGGCTTGAAAAAGGGCCCTTCCGCCCTTTAATTCTGATCTTTATTTCTTCACCCGAAGCACAGCTGATGAGCTCCTCAGCTGTGTTTCGGGCTAATTCCTGCTTCTGAGCATGCACAAAAGCCAAATTGCACGAGGGGACGCGTGCGAAACGTCACGATGCGAACCGGTGGCGAAGGTAAGTGGAACCCACCTCTGACCTGGGCACTAGACCCACTGAAATAAAGTTAGACATCCCACCCCAAAAGTGATACAGAGCATGGGGACCAGTTTATTTACGTTTAATTTCTCCCTCTACGGATGCTTTTTAAAAAGGTGCTTCACCCCAACTTCTTCAGGCACTTTGCACCTTTGTACATTTGCAACTGAACTCTCCCAAAACACACAATACCCATGATCATACTACAATTACACAAGCCAGCCATTATCTATACCTCTGAATACAACTTCAGGGGTGTCAAACTGGTGGCCCACAGGCCGGATGTGTCACGCGCAGGCCATGCCCACCCGAGCTCCACAAAGGGAAAAAACACCGCGATACGTCATGTGACGGCAACGTGACGCGCTGAGTTTGACACCCATGAACTAGATCATATATATATGGTTTTCCTTCATTCCAAATATTAACTTTTGAAAGGTATTTCCACAAAAGGAGGGCCATTTCAGTGGGACAAAGCCAGAACTAGATATACTTTTGTTAGGACCCGAGAGATCAGGCGTATACTGTACTTGCAGTAAGCCAAAACAAATGAATCACATTACAGCTTAAAGAGCGATAAGTAAACACAGCCAACAGAGTTTCTTCGTAACATTCAAGCTTTACACGTGCAAAGCAATTAGGAAGCATTTATGGGATGGCACAGGTCCATGAGCGATTGTGTGAGTTCATAAATACTTGAATTGGAACAGAATAGCAATAGCAATAGTACTTAGACTTATATACCACTTCACAGTGCTTTGCAGCCCTCTCTAAGCGGTTTACAGAGTCAGCATATTGCCCCCAACAATCTAGGTCCTCATTTTACCCACTTTGGAAGGATGGAAGGCTGAGTCAACCTTGAGCCTGGTGAGATTCAATCTGCCAAACTCCTGGCAGCTGGTGATCAGCAGAGGTAGCCTGCAGTACTGCACTCTAACCACTGCGCCACCACGGCTCTTAATACATCAGACCCTCTTGCCCAAATGAACTAGAGCAGGGGTGTCAAACTGAAGGCCCAGAGGCCGGATCCGGCCCGCGGGGTGCTTAGATCTGGCCCGCGGGATCGCCCTGGAAACAGTGAAGGACCGGCCCGCAGTGCCTCTTGCCAGTGAAAATGGAGCTCACGAGGGCCGTGTGCAGCCCACCCAAGCTCCGTTTTCACAGGCAGAAGGTTGCAGGAGGCCATCACAGGTGAAAACAGAGCTTGGGCCACCACAGGCACCCCCAACACAAGTGACATTGAGCTGGCCATGCCCACCCCGGTCCCCCGAGGTCAAACACAACCCTGATGCAGCCCTCAATGAAATCGAGTTTGACACCCCTGAACTAGAGACAGGAAAAGAGGAGAGTTTTGATCCTCAATGAACCACAAAACAGACATAAACATTTTACAGTTGAAGTAAAGCAGAGATGCTTGACCAGTTTGGCGCTGGGATTTAGAGGCAGAAGGAGGGCATCCTACATATTTCTACAAATAGCATATACAAAACCCAGAGAGAATCCATCCATTAAAATGTGCCTGCAAAAATCAGGCACCAGATATTTCTCTTTCACAAAGTGCCAGCAATTTTCAATAATGACTGGTGCATTGCAGCACGGAGATGAAAGCAGGTTTTGTTTTGGTGTGTTCTCTCTTTTTTTTTGACAGGAGCTGTTAGTGAAAGCTTAATGAGCAAAGGGGTTTGAAAAGATTCCAAGCAATGACAGCAGTTGATTTTTATACAGCTCTTTGTTTTGAAGTCCATGTAGTGAATGTTGACAGTCTGTTGAAGACAAGAATCATTACAGAGATCTGAAGGTAGGCAAAGGAGCTGTACATCTGTGGCCTCTTTTAGAGGGTTCTGCATTTCTAGGGCAAACGATGGGTTTAGTTTTCCAAAGCTGTCAAGGAAGCCACATTTGGTATGAAACGTAGGAGTACACAAGTCAAAAATTGTCTCCAGTCACCATCTTCTAGAACCTTCCTTATAGGTTTGCTGTCACTCCTGGGGAATGCACAAAACCATGAAACTGGTAAAGGAACAAGAGGCACAGACAGTAATATATAAGCTCCCTCATTTGTAAACATCTAAATCAGAGGTGGGTTCCTCCCGGTTCAGACCGGTTCAATAGAACCGGTAGTAACTTGGTGGCCTGGGTCGCTGGAACCGGCAGTGACCCAAGCCTGCCACGCCCTCAAACCGGTTCTCTCTTGGTTTTTGCTTCTGTGCATGCGCAAAAGCTTTTTTTGAGTACTGCGCATGCGCGCGCCCCGCGGCATGTCCCTGAGTGAACCAGCAGCAAAGAAAACCGGAACCCAACCCTGATCTAAACAGAACAGGGAAACTCAATTCAAGAGCTAGGAAACATGTGGCATAGTTTGGCTACAGAAAAACTTCCTTTTTCCCTGAAAGGTTAAGTATATTTACAAAAAGGGGTTAATGAACTGTTCAGAAAACAAAATCAAGACACTGAGAAAGTGATAGGCAGCATCAAAATGTAACTGAAGTATTTCAAAAGTAACACTGGAAATGTCAGATCAAAACCTGCAAGTCACAACACTGCAATACAAAGATAGGAACAACACAGCAATGATGGGCACATCATTTTTAGAAATCAATAAATAAATTATTCATGGCCAGTTGCTGATCTCTCAATATTCAAATATCACACTAGGGCTGGCATTAGCCTTCAAATATCACTCAAGTGTCTCTAGCTTTTTCTTTTGGTGACATATAGTCTCTCTTCCAACTGGGCATGCCACATGGCAGCCATTCTATTAATGGGCAAACTCTCTCCGCTACAGCAGCCATAATGCCTACATTATATCATCAAAATCCCAAATGTGGTAACTCATCAAAAAGAATGAGGGATCCTATGCTAAGTCATGATTTAATGAAACAAACAGAATAGCTTCATTTGCATGAAACCATTCCTAATTGCTGGGTTTACTCATTATACTAAACTAAAAATAAAATAAAAATACATTACAATTTAGCAAAACATCTGAATTTAACATCAGATTAACTTGCTCTGAAAATAGAAGACTGAGTGCTATCATTCTGGCTCCAAAAGTGAGACAAGGCAATTCCAGTGATTTGCAGACATCTAAATAGAATAGGGAAACCTATTCTATTCTTAAAAGTGGGAAATATAAACTTAAGGAAATAAGTAAATAAATACATAATGCAAATTAGCCCATTTAATTAAAACCAAGTTAATTTCTGCAGTCTCTGGGAAGCTTATAGAAAACGAACCATGCAACAAATTCAATTTCAATACATCCTAAATTTCTGTGATTCATCAAAAGCAGCAACGCTCCATTGCCGCATCTTATTCAGCAAGGATCAGTCCTTACAGCCCCAAATTCTGGAGCTCTTGACAATCCCAAAATCTTCCCATTACAGCAGGGGTCGGGAACCTATGGCTCGCGAGCCAGATGTGGCTCTTTTGATGACTGCATATGGCTCGCAGCAGGGGTGAAATCCTCCCGGTTCGCCCGGGCTAGTCCTTCGGCGTATAGCCGATGGAACTGGCGGCGGTTGCGGCGCGGAGCTTCTCCTGCCCGCTTTCCCGTCCCGGCTGAACACAATCACCGCTTTCCCGTCCCGGCTGACCACAATCATTTGGGTTATTTTTCCCTCTGTGCATGCGCGCGCATGCACAGAGGGAAAAATAACCCAAATGGCGGCGTTCAGCCGGGACGGGGGGAGCTAAAAAACGGCCATGGCCACATCCCCGCCGTTCTCCAGCCAAGCGGCTGAAGAAGCCCCGGAGCCCCGCCGCCAACCTGCGTCTCCTGCTGGGAAGGAGCCTCTGTCGCTGTCTCTCGCGGGGTTCCAGCCACCCGACTGAGTCCCTGACCGCGGCACCGGCAGGGTTAATGCGTATGGGAGAGGAGAGAGAGCGCTACCCGCCGCCACTGCTGCTTTCACCGCTCCGATATTTCTTTGGTGGGCGCGCGCGGGAGGGACCATGGAGCAGAGGCGCCCGGCAGCTTAAGGCAAGAGGCGGGTGGGAGACGCGGGCAGGAGCCTGTCGCCGCCGCCGCCGCCACTTCTGGCATCCCCACGCCTCTCACCCCGCTCGCTGGGTGCCTCTGCTCAGCGGTCCCTCCTGCGCAGGCCCACCAAAGAAATATTGGAGCAGCGAAAGTAGCAGCGGCGGCGGTAGCGCGCTCTCTCCTTCCCTCCGCCGCTGCTACTTTCGCTGCTCCAATATTTCTTTGGTGGGCCTGCGCAGGAGGGACCGCTGAGCAGAGGCACCCGGCGAGCGGGGTGAGAGGCGTGGGGATGCCAGAAGTGGCGGCGGCGGCGACAGGCTCCTGCCCGCGTCTCCCACCCGCCTCTTGCCTTAAGCTGCCGGGCGCCTCTGCTCCATGGTCCCTCCCGCGTGCGCCCACCAAAGAAATATCGGAGCGGTGAAAGCAGCAGTGGCGGCGGTAGCGCTCTCTCTCCTCTCCCATACGCATTAACCCTGCCGGTGCCGCGGTCAGGGACTCAGTCGGGTGGCTGGAACCCCGCGAGAGACAGCGACAGAGGCTCCTTCCCAGCAGGAGACGCAGGTTGGCGGCGGGGCTCCGGGGCTTCTTCAGCAACCCACCCACCTACCTCGCTTGGTGCGGTTCCCCGCACTTGACGTCTTGGAAGTGGGCTGGGCGAGGGAGAAAGGAGCCACGGTGGGGATTGGTTTGCAGAGAGAAAGAAAGAAAGAAAGAAAGAAAGAAAGAAAGAAAGAAAGAAAGAAAGAAAGAAAGAAAGAAAGAAAGAAAGAAAGAAAGAAAAGAAGAAGAAGAAGAAGAAGAAAGAAAGAGAAAGAAAGAAAGAAAGAAGAAGAAGAAGAAGAAGAAGAAGAAGAAGAAGAAGAAGAAGAAGAAGAAGAAGAAGAAGAAGAGAAAGAAAGAAAGAAAGAAAGAAAGAAAGAAAGAAAGAAAGAAAGAAAGAAAGAAAGAAAGAAAGAAAGAAAGAAAGAAAGAATCATTACCAATGCTATGATGGAAATCACCAACTCAAAGACAAATATCACTTTGGAGCAAGGAAGCTGCTACAGCAGCAACAAATTAAACAGCACAAAGACAGGGATTCTCTCAATATCCCATTGTCCCTATTGACATTTAGTTGAATTCACTTTTAAAATATATTATATGGCTCTCACTGAAATAAATTTCCAAATTTTTTGCTTTCATGGCTCTCTTAGTCAAAAAGGTTCCCGACCCCTGCATTACAGCAATCACAAAACAAAACAAAGAAAGGCCCTTGGTAAAAAAAAATGCGGGAAATTAAATACAAGTTTCATCAGATATCCTAAATTAAATTGGGCTGCTAGTTCTTCTAGTCCAGAGTGGTTTGCCTTGTTGGCTTCAACTTACTATTTTCCAGTTATGGATTTGGGGCTTGAATAAAGTGACCAGATTTTTTTTTTAAGCAGGAAGGGGGTGGGGCCGCCTGGACGCCGCCATTTGAGTTTTGCCCTCTGCGCATGCGCAGAACGCTGCGCATGCGCAGAGGGCAAAAGAATGCTAATGTCGGCGTCCAGCTGCTGCTGCCCCTGAGGCTGGGCCCCCAGTCCCGGCTGCCCCGGCGGCGGGAAGGCTGCGGCGGCGGCCCCGGCCGGCTGAGCCAGCGCCGGCCCGAGGGCCATCTTGGATGCGACTCCTTCGCTCGGGCCGCCCCGCCCACCGCGACGCCGGCCGTTTCGAGAGGACGGGGCTGCATCAGGCGCCTCTCCACCGTGTCCTTCACCGCCCTCCAGTGCATGCCCGGCGGCTTGTAGACCGCGAAGAGCCCTTGCAAAGCCGTGCCCGCCGAAAGTTGTATTTGTCTTTCGCCCCTCACGAGCCGCGGCCGGCCGTCCCTGCAGAGGAGAGCCCGCACCCCCGCACCCCCGCACGCCCCCTCCTCGCCCCCGCGCGCCCCCTCCTTGCCTTTGATGATGAAGTTGTAGTCGTCGTCCGCCGCCGCCACCTTCGCCATGGCTGGGCACGCCGCTGCTGCCGCTGCTGCTCTGCGGGCGAGGCGGCGGCGGCCAGGGCTCACCTGCGAGGGCGGGGCCAGGTAAACGGGCTGGCGAGATCGGGGGCTGCCGCTTCCTTGGCTCCGCCGACGGACTTTTGCCGACCGCGGCTCGGGCGCTCCTTTGTGACCGCCAAGCGGAGCAAGGCTGGTCGGCGGCGCCTCGGTCTCCAAAGCCGGGGAGGCGAGGTGGGCTGTGGCCAAAGGAGCCCCGACGTTTTTAGCCTGGCCAAAACGGCCGGCGCCAGTCGGAGAGCAGACAGCGAGCGCGGTTCTTGGGTGGGCCGGGGTCACCGGCGGAGGAGGGCGCGGGTGCTGAGCAGCTCGGAGGGAGAGGGCGGCAGCGGCCTGCAGCTGAGCTCCTCCTGCGACCCTCGCCGTGGGGCTGGGTGACACCCAGGGTGGGGCTCCAGTCAGGGGGAGGGCCCTCTGGCCGTCGTTACAACCAGCTTGCCATCCCCGCGCCTTTCCTGTCCATTGGATGATTGCAATGCGCCACTTGCAATCATCCAATGTGCGATGTTTGGCACATGCGCCACGGTTTGGCCACCACGGAGCCCGACATGGCTGCCTTCCCCGAGTTTTAACTCCCCCCAATCTCGCACGCCGCCCTTTCAGGCCGATTTTTGGAAAGAATGCCCTAGTCGTGCATTCTTTCAAAAAATCGGGACTTTTTAGAGGACGGGCGGGACGCGGGACAAATCATTAAAAAGCGGATCTGTCCCACCAAAATCGGGACGTCTGGTCACCTTAGGCTTGAACCCAGAAATGAAGCTTTGAGCTAGGGTTCTTCCATATTCAAAAGCCTAAAACTAAAATTCTTGTCTATCTTAAAAAAGAAAACAAACCCCAAAATACAAAATTTCGTACATAGATTCATTAAGCATGAGCTATACTTAAATAGATAATACTTGTTTCCCAACACAGTACTGGAGATGTGAAAATATAGAAGTTTTGGAAACTATCATTACAAAAAAATTATCTCAGAAGACTCCACAAGAAAATGTTCACTTAAAAAATGAACAACTGTATTAGTTATATCATTTGCACATGCATTTTCTTAGTGCTTAATAACCAAATATTTGAATATTGTATGAGACCTCCAGTCCAATAGGGTCACAAGTCCACTGTTCCACTGGTAGTGGTTGTTTTAAGCAACAGTCTTTTTTCTTTAATAAAAATGAAAGACAATCTTAAGAAAGGGGAGAACCAGCAATCGCCAGATTCTTGGTTTCCATCAACAGTGAGTCAAATGCCTCTGAAAGTCACTACAGCAGCATAGAAGAGTGCAGGAAAGAGTAGAATAACAATTTCTCCCCCTTTGTTAATCCTTATCAACTTTTATTTAAAACAAATAAGCAAAAAATTTACCAGAGGGCGGGGGGCTCATGAAGCCTACCAGAACCACGACCCCTAGAGCCTCTCTGGAATGGCTGTTTGGGTTTTGTTTTCAAGGACTGGGGAAGTTCTATAAGGAGCAATAAGGCATCTTACATCTAACAAATCCTTAACAACTCCATTGCACCATTCCACACCTTCCATGGATTGATGGAAATTGTGGTTTCTAAGTATGGCCCTTAACAGATCACACAAAGCTTTATAGTATTTAAATCATCAGAACATGTATTTTGCTCACTTAATGGAGTACACCTTTTATGCATGGACGCTCCATTCAGCTACTATAGACTTTAGTAGATCTACAGTTTAAATAGTTAGCTAGTTTATTATCGCAAATAGCCAAAGTTCACAACAGACATCAAATTAGGTGCATCATTGAGTTAAAATAATTGACTTCTCCTTTTTCCTCCCAGTCTTCCTTATCATTATACCTATTATATATTATGTTGACTATTTTAATGCAAACAAATGCTATAAAAAGACCTAAACAGAATTGGAATTGGACCTGTAAAGAAAGAATAATAGCAATAGCAATAGCACTTTTCTTATATACCGCTTCATAGTGCTTTACAGCACTCTCTAAGCGGTTTACAAAGTTCAGCATATTGCCCCCAACAATCTGGGTCCTCATTTTACCGACCTCGGAAGGATGGAAGGCTGAGTCAACCTTGAGCCTAGTGAGATTTGAACAGCCGAACTGTTGAACTAGCAGTCAGCCTGCAATGGCTGCATTTAACCACTGCACCACTTCAGCTACCGTATTTTTCGGAGTATAGGATGCACCTTTTTACCCCCAAAAAGAGGGTGAAAATTTGGGTGCGTCTTATACACCGAATGCAGCCCCCCCCAGCCCCCACCCTTCGGAGGTTTTCCCCGCCGCCCGCCGCTGCCACCGCCACCGCCGCTTGCCCCCCCGTCCCCGCTGTTGCTTGCCGCCACCACCACCGCTGCTTGCCCCCGCCACCCATTCCTGAGCTTGCATGAAATCTAGCACCCGAGTCCTTTCGAGGTGCCACCGCTCCGCTTCGATCCCCACCGCTGCCCGCTTGCGAGCGAGCAAGCGTGCGAGCAGGCGAGGCGCAGCGGCAGGCAGGTGTCTTGGAAGCGCCGAGGGCAGCACGCGCGTCCGGGATGCCCCTCTCTGTGCTTTCTGCTTAGGCGGCGGCAGCGGGCGCAGCGAGTCCCGTCCTCACGTGCATCCCCGGCGCTTGCTGTGGCGACGCTATTTTCTCCGAGACCTTTGTCTACTGATCCTTCGTCGCCACAGCAAGCGCCGGGGACGCGCGTGGGGACGGGACTCACTGCGCCCGCTGCCGCCGCCTAATCGGAAAGCACAGAGAGGGGCATCCCGGACGCGCATGCTGCCCTCGGCGCTTCCAAGACACCTGCCTGCCGCCGCGCCTCGCCTGCTTCCTCAGCTGCTCTTCTCTAGCGAGCGCTCTTTGGCCGGGAAAACCAGGAGCCGCCGCTTTCGCCGCAGATCTGCTCAGCTCAAGTTGCGGCCCTTGAACTTCAGGAGGGAACTGGCTGCGAGACCAGGAGGACTTGTGGACTTCAACTCTAGCTAGGATGACTGGAGGAGGAATTCTGGGAGTTGAAGTCCACAAGGTTTAAACTTGCCAAGTTTGAAGACCCTTGCCACCTCTAACCCAGGGCTCTTCAAACTTGGCAACTTTAAGACTTGTGGACTTTAACTCCCATTCCTGAGCTAGGATGACTGGAGGAGGAATTCTGGGAGTTGAAGTCCACAAGTCTTAAACTTGCCAAGGGGGTGCAAGGGTCTTCAAACTTGTGGACTTCAACTGCCAGAATTCCTCCTCCAGTCATGCTAGCTCAGGAATTGGAGTTGAAGTCCACAAGTCTTAAAGCTGTCAAGTTTGAAGACCCCTGGGTTAGGGGTTAGGGGTGCAAGGGTCTTCAAACTTGCCAAGACTTTTTACAACCATGTACACTTTTTACAAACTTCAAACTTGACAGCTTAAGACTTGTGGACTTCAACTCCCATTCCTGAGCTAGCATGACTGGAGGAGGAATTCTGGGAGTTGAAGTCCACAAAGCTGTCAAGTTTGAAGTTTGTAAAAAGTGTACATGGTTGTAAAAGGTATTCTGCTACACTGGTAATTTATTAAATAATATATTACTACACTATTTGGTTCAGAATACTTTTTTCCTTGTTTTCCTCCTCTAAAATCTAGGTGCGTCTTATACTCCGGTGCGTCCTATACTCCGAAAAATACAGTAATTGTTCCCATTTTTTCAGTCCTGAAAGAGATACATGCCACTTACAAAAAAAATTATTCCAAAACATAACAGCAACATTGATATGCATAGGAAAGGAATTTATAGGATGGCAGAGAAAAGGTTAAAACTTCCATTGGTCAGACATAATTTGCATGAGTTTCCAACAAAGCTTGTTGCATTAAAAATACATGAACACTGGATAAAATATGCATTTAATGTCAAATGTAGTTCTATCTTAAGTTATCAGCAACAACAGTTCCATTTGTTGATAATTACACACTATTGGATCACATTATTTCATCAATTCTAAACTAGAGAGGATACAAAGAGAAAGAATATTTGTATAACATTTTATTTTTCTGGCCCTTGAAATCTATTTAAAACTTTTATTTAATAAATGTTCCAACTCTGTTGTTGTTGTTGTTGTTGTTGTTGTTGTTGTTGTTGTTGTTGTTGTTGTTGTTGTTGTTGTTGTTATTATTATTATTATTATTATTATTATTATTATTATTATTATAAATGCATCACATAGAATGACTTAAACCTATCTTGTTAAGGCAGGAATATCTGTTTTTAAAAAAGCAAGAATTGGCAACTGAATTTTTAATATTTACTCTGCTTTAAAAAAAAAAAAGATTGTAGGACTAAATAGTTTAGAAGCCAGCTGCAAGTTGTCTCTGTATCTATCAATATTTTAACCTTTTTTTCAGGATGGGATAGAATTGTTTCAATGTGCCTGTTTTGCACATTTATATATTGAAAGTCTAACTCTTGATTCTTTGAAAAATGCATGGAAGAAATCATTACCTTTGGACACTCTAGAACAACGGTCACCAACTGGTGGTCCACAAGAAAATTTTGGTGGTCCGCAGAAAAATTATTTGCATTTTTTATATTGCACTAAATCAGGGATCCTCAAACTAAAGCCCCTGGGCCGGATACATGAAATGAACACTTGTGTTTCTGCAGAGAATCTTCCCCTTCGGGGTCTTTTTGTGTAGGTCGGAGGGGGGCAGAAATTCTGACTTGGGGCTGCTTCAGCCTCCTGGTGTGAGGCTTTGGGCAAAGGCTGGAAGGAAGCGCCGCTGGTGGCAAAGAGCCGGAGGGCCTCGTTCCAGTGGGACTGCATCATGGGCTGCATTATCTCAGCCCGCTGAGCCTCCAGGCGCTGGTACCTGGTCTTGCACTCCCTCAGGTCTTCCCTCTGCTTGGAAAACCCATGTGTATAGTCCTCAGTGAGGTGCTTCTGCTGAGCCTCCTCGGTCAGATCCAATTTGAACTGAGCCAGCTGTTTTGCCAACTCTTTCTCGTGGTGGCTGCTTAGCTCCAACAACTGCTTCCTGTTGGGGCCCTAAGGAGCCTGGGTGGGCAGGCGAGGAGTGACTGGGAGGGGAGGGGCGAGTAGAGGCCAGTGAGGTGCCCCTCAATGTGACATCAAGTTGGCCCCGCCCACCCAGTCACATGACCACTTAGCCACGCCCAGCCAGCCAGTCATTAGGCATATCATATTAGTGGTCCGCGGGATTTAAAATTATGAATTTAGTGGTCCCTGAGGTCCAAAAGGTTGGGGACCCCTGCTCTAGAATGACTAGGTGCATTTAGGAAGCTCTGAATTACCTCAAGCAAGCTGCATGCTTCAGAATATACTTCTGTTATGTATCACATCATGTTCAATTCCTCAGAATTAAGCATCAATTATTTATGAAGTGACACGAATCTTTCTGCAGTAAATCGGTCTGGACTATTTAAACTATTTTTATGTTACAATATGAACTGGAATAAAGTCGAAAAATGAATTCCTTTACCATGAATGCCTTTACTCTTTTTTCCAACAAGAGAAACCATGAAAAAGAAGTTACGCAGAGCAAACAGCCATAGCTAAGGAATCATCTAGATCAGGGGTGTGAAACTCGATTTCATTGAGGGCCACATCAGGATTGTGTTTGACCTCAAGGGGCTGGGTGTGTGTGGCCAGGGTGTGTGACCAGGGTGGGCGTGGCCAGCTCAACATCTGTTTTCAGCTGCGACGGCCTCCTGCAGCCCTCTGCCAGCGAAAACGGAACTCGGGAGGGCCATGCACGACCCCCCTGAGCTCCATTTTCGCTGGCAGAGGCACTGCAAGTTGGTCTTTCGCTATTTCCAGGGTGGCCCCGGGGGCCAGATCTAAGCACCCTGTGGGCCGGATCCGGCCCACAGGCCTTTGACACCCCTGATCTAGATCACCAACAGATCTATGCCTTTCTATTCAGTGATCTTCTACCACCTAGCTGTATATAGCCATGCTAGGAGTTTTCTTCCTGCAGCAGTCATATATGATCAAAAGATATTAACCAAAGAATTACAGAACTTATCAGAAGGCAGCATTTTCCACATGCTAAATTACAACTGGACACCCGGATGAAGAGAATGTCAACCCACTCAACCCAGGTCCAATTCAGTTTGATGGGATTTTTCTTAATCTGAAATTCAGCCACACTAATTCAAATTCTAATTGCAGAAGATCTGCAAGCTCCAAGATGGCACAAAACTGAAGAAACCATAGCTTTAAAAACAAAAGTAAAGTATCCTTCAAGTCAAACTTGAGTCTGTGGACACATTCATACATTGTTTTGTCTTCTTTAATTTTTTTTAATGATTGTAAACCAACATGAGTCATACTAGTTTGGTATATAAAAGTTAAATAAATGAAGTAATGAAAATTTCCTTGGCAATAATATTGAAAGTCATTGGTCATTCTTTTGGGATGATTTTCAACTTTTGAGACTACCCACCTAACACTGGCTTCCCTCCA